>CM055117.1:3603297-4025657 GCA_029206835.1 Rana muscosa | reverse complement strand
AGGCTTGAGTCTAAAGCAGTCATTGCTGGTTTGGGCACAAAGGATCCAAATATGTATCCTGGGCCAAGATTCCCAGAGTCTGTGTGTTTCGGGGGAGACCACCCCAATCCGAAGCTAGACCACTCCAAAGGTCCCCTAGGCACACACCTCTATAGAATAGTGCCCCCTCAAAAGCCAGGGCCCGTAGTCAGGAGTTAGAAGAGGGAAGGTCTGGACAGCCGCACTCCAATAAAAACGCCTTTATTGTGCAAAATAACAAAAGTACACACCACAGCAGGGTACAGGATAAAAACTGACGCGTTTCACACTTAACAGTGCGTAGTCATTAGCTATGACTAAGCACTGTTGAATGTGAAACGTGCCAGATTCTTTATCCTGTACCCTGCTGTGGTGTGTACTTTTGTTATTTTGCACAATAAAGGCGTTTTTATTGGCGCGCGGCTGTCCAGACCTTCCCTCTTCTAATTGCTATATGCTTAGCCTGCACCTGATGCTTACCACCTTGAGGAGAGGGCCATTTCCACACATCCACCTGGAGCGGTGATCCCTTCCCCATAGTCAGGAGGCTAGAGGCTACCCTACAGTCCCCTCCAAATGTCCTTGTCATGGTTGGGTTCATCACACTCCCCATCAAAGAGGCCCATTACATTAGAGCCCTGCCTTTTTGGCTCCAGCAGCAGAGGGTGGGAGGTGGAGGAGGTCTGCAGGAGGTGGAATTTTGTGGTGTTCTAAATGCTGGGGAAAGCCCTGCGTGCCATGTGCCCTGGATCAGAGCCATACCTACCATGGTGTGGGCGAGGTGGCTGCTATCGCCATAGCAATGAGTGGCGCTGTGTGTCCAGGCCCTAGAGCGTCATTGGTTGGTATAGTGCTGGTGGCCAACCTGCCCACACCATGGCAACCCATGACTGTGATGCAGTGAAGACTGAAAACACTTGGTTGACTTGTATAGCTTTCTATGATGGTACAATATTTTTAGTACAGCTTTGGAAACCTGGTGGGTGACCAAATAACCTCATGGCTGCTCCAGAGTCTCACAAAGGACACATCAAGGTGGGTTTCCTCAACCCTAACACAGGGGAGCAATGATACCCCAATATAGTCATAGAATCCAGATCAGCTCTTGGCCAATATTTACACCCTTTCCCCCTTGCTGACCAAGTAATTAATATATGACAGCAGGACAGGTAATGCCGCGTTCACACGACCGTTCTTAATGTCATTGAAAAAAACAACGTTTTTCTCGACGTGATTCTTCTCAAGCCTGCCTTGCCTACACACTATTGTGAAAAAAATGCTGGAGCAAAGCGCGGTGACGTACAACACGTAGGACGGCACTATAAAGGCCAAGTTCCATTCGGATGGCCCCACCCTTCATGTTAGTAAAGTTTGGTGAGAGATGATTTGCGCTTTTCAGTCTGTTACAGCGTGACAAATGTGCTATCTCCATTCTGAACGCTAGTTTTATCAGAACGAGCGCTCCCGTCTCATACTTGATTCTGAGCATGCGCATTTTTTTCAAGTCATTAAAGCCTACACACGTCCGTTTTTCACGACGAGAAAAAATGGAGCATGTTCCAAATTTTTAATGCCCATTTTTCACGTCGCGAAAAATGCTCTGGACCCCACACACAACCGTTTTTAATGACCATATTAAAAAATGGCATTTTTCTCGTCATGAAAAACGGGCGTGTGTACACGGCATAAGACCTAACACCCATACACTGCACATGTGTGTCCATGGAGGGTGAGGGTATTCCAATGTTCAACAACATGCAACGATGTAGCACGTCGGAGAATACCCAGACTATTACAGATTTGAGCAACTGCTGCTGGTCTCAATTTGGATGAGGTGAGGGGCGTGGCTGTGATGTATGATGAGGGGCGTGGCTGTGATGTATGATGAGGGGCGTGGCTGTGATGTATGATGAGGGGCGTGGCTGTTACTCCGCTCTGCAAGCATAGAGCTCTGCAGGAGGACTCCATAAAGCAGCCTTTTTACTGAGAAAAATGCAGGGGCCCTGTAGCCACAAATCGGAGGATTGGGGGGGGGGGGGTTAGAGGAGGACCAGGAAGAGATGGAGGGGAGACACTTCAGTTGGTTACTTTGCAGAGTTAAATGAACCTTCAGCTCCTATAATAATATATCCACTAATGATGAGCATTTCAGTCCGGCACTCATCACAGGACTCTAGAAGAGCGGGAAGCCCTTTTCCTGATCTTTGCGGTGCGAGAAGGGTCAATGACACACAAACCAATTTTATAATATCCTTTATAGAAATTGGAACGTTTTGGGATTTTAAAAATATAAAATCTCACCCTGGTGCCGCTTTATTATGAAGATCAAATAATACCCCCGCAAATAATAAAATATACATCTGTTCTTCTATATTCCTGTGCTATACAAACCTAAACCAACGTTGTATCCAAACATCATAAAACACTGTATCCAATCATTGCACACAACAAACCGCGTCCCCGTATAATCGAGAAACAAAAAAGCCAAATATAGATGAATAATACACATGTCACACAACACCCTGAAATTAATAAAAAAAAATCAATTCAATCAAGTGTGTAATATAGATTAAAAAATATATATTATACAAAAAAAATAACCGGAATGTCACAAAGTAAACTAAAGTGTCCAAAATAAAAGTCCAAACGTGTGTTTTGGAAATGGATACTCCTTTTTAGCTCTATTACTTTTGTAACTTTTATTTTTATATTTTGTATTTACATGCATCTTCTTTTTTTTTTTTTTTATTTAATTGCTGGGTGTTATCTGAAATTTAAGCAACAGGGTGATTGTTATGGAATTATAATGGTGCCCACAATTAGAAAAAACATATTTTATATAAAACCAGACTGTTTATTCATATAAAATTTTAAAAAAATTGGGTTCAATAAAAATCAGAGTATTTGTACATATCGCATCAATGGTCACCGGTGTCCATAGATATAGAGAGTGATCAGAGCTTGATTTTCTGATAGGGATCTGAAATCAAGCTCTGATCAATACGGACACCGGTGAGCATTGATGTGATATGTACAATACTCTGATTTTTATTGAACCCAAAATTTTGTTCACTTTTTATGAATAAACGGCCTGGCTTTATATAAAATGTGTGTGTGTTTTTTTTTTTTTCTAATTGTGGGCACCGTTATCCTATAACAATCTCTTGTAGCTGTAATTTCCATTTCAATAGGGATGAGGTGCCGGATAGCATATTGTCACCCATTTTGCTACTCAAACTGTTATCTGACATTTGTATTTTATTTATTCATGTTTTGACTTTTTTTTTTTTTTTTTTTCTTTTCCTTTGTGTATTTATTTTGTTTTCTTGGTTGACTTGTTTTATATATTTTTAATTATTTTAATTTTTTAGAGGTGCTGTACAACATTTGTATTATTCATTCCTATTTTTATTGATTTATTTTTGTCTGTGTATGTATTTTCTCTATTGTACAGAGACACTGCAGTGTTTGGATAAGGTGTTGGTTCAAGAATATGTAAGATTTGATTTAGCTGTGTGCTTGATTTAATTTGGTTTTTTATTATGTTATTTACCATTCATATTTGCTTTGTGGTGTGTGTGGTTTTTTTTTTTTTTTTTTTCTTTTCCGTTTTTTTTATTTTTTTTATAGAGTAATGAAAACTGCGGCAAGTACTGGTGCCGTTGCACATGGCAGTCAATCAGCTTTTACCTTTCATGTTTTCCACACTGCTTAGAAAATGAAAATGTTCTTCAACTCCGAATGATATTACTCCTTACCTCCGTCTATTGAAATTCTTTGTGTTGAATTCAAAGATGACGCCATTAGCATATTAATCCACCATTGTATTGTATTTCTATCAATTATTATATAGATTAATATAATCTTCCTGAATTACAGACCATATGTAATGCATTTCCATTGAACTACGACACCCCTGTCTGTACCACTCTCGTTTTTTTTTTTTTGTACCCAATAAAAGAGTTTGTAAGCAAAAAAAAAAAAGAAAATTTAAAAATGTAAAAGCTGATTGGCTGCTCTAGTTGAGGCAAAGTTGAATCAGTAATGTCTGACACTTTTATAACCCCTCCCCCCCTTAGATGTTTGACACAGGAATATGTAGGAGCGGATATACTGTAGAAGAATAAAAGATTTAATGATTAATTATTAATTGGACGTAGAGACCCTCCTCCTATCACTGCCTAAGTGGGGATAAAAAGAATCCGGTACAATAAAGGTGTTTTTGTTCTTTTCGCACCCATTCTTCTCGCAGAACCCTCCAAGGGTTAACAGTAGTGAGGTCACAGCGCCGTATCTTATCTGCATCTTCCGGACAAAGTACGCTTGTATGTGGAGTGCGGGATTCTGGGGGATTCTCACCGTTGTCCTGATCCTAATAATCTGGAGGTTGTAAAATTGCAGCTACAAGCAGGATCTGTCTACATTGCCGTCGTTGGATCCGTCAAAATAAAACCATTCCAAGTAAAATGATCTGTAATTAGAAGGGGAAGCCTAGGGCTGCCCCATATGCGCCCCTGGCAAAAATAGAAAATGGACTCTCTTGGTGCCCAAGGATTTGACAATGGCTCAAAAGAAATAATTTATTGGTATCGAAACATTTTTTAAAGACATCAAACGTGATCAAAAAATATAAATAAAATCCTTGGTTACAGCCGTACATTGTTTTTTGTTTCTTAATTTAAAGAATAGTGGATTGTCCCCAATCAATGGTGGGGATACCGGATATCGTAGACCTAGGTCCTCTACAGGTTTTGCGGTAAGGGCCGCTTCCTCAGGAGGAGTCAATCATTGTCCTCTGATAGATCATAGTAATAGTCTTATAACAAATCAGCCGTAAGAAATGAAACTTCTAGAGGACCATGTCAAGATCTCCTATATCCGGTATCCCCACCATCTATTGGGGACAATCCACTATTCTTTGAATTAAGAAACAACTATGCACAAATGTAACCATTGATTTTTTTTTTTTGATCACGTATGATTTATTTTAAAACGTTTCCATACCAATAAATTGTTTTTATATATTTTTTGAACCATTGTCCAATCCTTGGGCACCGAGAGTCCATTTTCCATTTTTGCCAGGTGCATGTTTGGGGCAGCCCTAGGCTTCTCTTTCTAAGCCCCGTACACACAGTCAGACTTTTGGCCAACAAACTTCATTTTGAGCAAGTTGGACCAACAATCCGACCGTGTGTACGCTCCATCTGACAAACTTTTTTTTTTTTTTCTTTTTTGTTTTCATCGGACAAAAGTTGGGTCTGCAAACGGACAAACCTTTTGGCCAACAAAAGTCCGATGGAGCAAAGTCCGACCGTGTGTACAGAAAACCATCGGACTTTAGTCCGATGGACAAAACTAATGTTAAAATCAACCAACAATAGCAGAAGTTGACCAAAGGGTGGCGGTAAAGAGCAGAAAAACCACGTGATGTTGCAAAAAGTTTTGGGAAAGTTTGCAGAAAAGTCCTGTGGTGTGTATGCTATGGGTGTGCCCGGCCAACTCTGTTCGGACAAAAATACAGGGAAAAGTCAGATGGAAGTCCGACCGTGTGTATGGGGCTTTATTGACAATTTTGGGGTGATCACCATACTTGAGGCATATTTCTAATTTTATAAGTAAATATTCTGGTTAAGGTTTGTTACTTCCAAGCCTGGGACCGGCAGGGAACGATCGTATGTTGCTGCATTGGAAATCCCAGCAATAGAGCTACAATCGGATACATTGCATAATCTTATTAAACATTCTCAGTTTTTACAATCCTGCCTCCATTCTCCTGTTCCAGCAGTCGTGCCCGGAGTCTGTATGACTGCGCTGTCCAATAGGCATCGGGGATTGACCTAGCACGATCCGCAATTGGTAACCGGGTCACACATGCCCCCTCTGGTCAGACACGCCCCATGTTTTTCCTTGCTATACAAGTCTTTGTAAGGACACTTTTTCTAAAGGGGGGTGGTCCTGTGAATGAGGGGTTTGGAAGTTACTCGGCTCTGTCAGCATAGAGAACTGAAGCAGGAGGACAGAAAGCTGCATTTTTTACGACAAAAAAATATATTTTAAAACCTTTCCATGTAAAAAATAATCCAAAAATCATAATAAATTGGTGATCTCTGAATGCAGTATTGGCAGTACACTTTACTCTGTACCAATTTCAATAAATGTTTTTTTCTGATAATACATGGGGGTTGAGCAAAGGAATAGGGAAAAGAGGTTTGATACTTCAGCTGGTTTACTTTTCAGAGTTTGATAAATCCGTTTAATGTCCGTTCTTCGTGCACTTGCTGTAGAATGTCCATACACCGTCAGCCTTGGTGAGACCAGGGCCGCCTGGTTGGGCGGAGGGCTGATGGCCGCCTGGTTGGGCGGAGGGCTGATGGCCGCCTGGTTGGGCGGAGGGCTGATGGCCGCCTGGTTGGGCGGAGGGCTGATGGCCGCATGAGAAGTCTATAGACTAAAAATATTGGGTGATGTAGAGGGGATGACCAAGCTTTGACTTGGAATCAGAGTTCTGCCTTAAGTGCCCCATGATGACACTTTTTTTTTTTTCTTCTCTCTCCTCAGACCTTAACCTCCAGTTGGATCAACTTCCTCGTAATTTAACCGTCTTGGAGGGCAACAGCTTCACAGTGACGTGCCAGGTACTAAACCGCACCCTGCCTGAATCGCGCCTGTCCCTGGAGTGGTTGGTGTGGCGGGCAGGAGAATCGGAGAGAAGAACTCTGGCCAGATTATCCACTGAAGCCATCACTCTGCCGCCCCCCGAGGAGGAGGATAGGGGGAACCCTGACCTGCCCAGCCGTCTCTTCCTATCCCAGCCGGCTCCAGGCTTCTTCACCCTCACCCTCCGCACTGCTGAAGAGCAGGACAGTGGGGCCTACAGCTGCCGCGTACAGGAATGGCTGCAGGATCCGGGGCGCCAGTGGTACAAGAGGGCCGAAGACCGCTCAGCCGCCACCTATGTCAGTGTGCGACGACCTGGTGAGTTTACATGGTGGACTGCGAGGGGCGCATCATTATATGGGGCGCAGAGGTGGATGTTCTATAGGGGTTAAGAGGCTAAAAAAAAATGCTTTACTTAAAGGACACGTCACACCGGAAATTTTGTAGCGGAGATTAATTGCTGCTAAAATATATTGACATTGATTACAGCTTCTAGTTGGTGAGCAAACTTGCACTACAATGTTCCATTTTAGCAGTTGCTGCTGCTCATTGCTCTTGCTGAGTGATTTGTTGCAAAGGAAGAGATACCGTAATCACTTCCTCTTTCCTCTTCTTTCTGGAACCTTCTAGATTTCCTATCTATCCAGTATTTCCTATTTTCTCATCCTCACTATCTCTCATTATTTCCTCCTCATTCTCCCACAAGACTCCCATAGGCTCCTTCAGGGTTGTAGGCCCTTTTCTGGTACATCTTACTCTCCAGTACAGCTCCCGCCCCCCCCAGCACAGATCTCTCCCTTAGTACAGCTCACCCCCAGTAAATAAAATACCCCCCTCCCCTTGGTACAGCTCACCCCCAGTAAAGATCCCCCCCTTAGTACAGCTGACCCCCCAGTAAAGATCCCCCTTAGTACAACTCACCCCCAGTAAAAATCCCCCTTAGTACAGCTCACCCCCAGCACAGATCTCCCCCTCTTTAGTACAGCTCACCCCCCCAGTAAAGATCCCACCCCCTTAGTACAGCTCACCCCCCCAGTAAAGATCCCACCCCCTTAGTACAGCTCACCCCCCCAGTAAAGATCCCACCCCCTTAGTACAGCTCACCCCCCAGTAAAGATCCCACCCCCTTAGAACAGCTCACCCCCTTAGTACAGCTCACCCCCAGCACAGATCCCCCCCCTTAGTACAGCTCACCCCCCAGCACAGATCCCCCCCTTAGTACAGCTCACCCCCCAGCACAGATCCCCCCCTTAGTACAGCTCACCCCCCAGCACAGATCCCCCCCTTAGTACAGCTCACCCCCCAGCACAGATCCCCCCCTTAGTACAGCTCACCCCCCAGCACAGATCCCCCCCTTAGTACAGCTCACCCCCCAGCACAGATCCCCCCCTTAGTACAGCTCACCCCCCAGCACAGATCCCCCCCTTAGTACAGCTCACCCCCCAGCACAGATCCCCCCCTTAGTACAGCTCACCCCCAGCACAGATCCCCCCCCTTAGTACAGCTCACCCCCAGCACAGATCTCCCCCTCTTTAGTACAGCTCACCCCCCAGCACAGATCCCCCTTAGTACAGCTCACCCCCAGTAAAGATCCCCCTTAGTACAACTCACCCCCAGTAAAAATCCCCCTTAGTACAGCTCACCCCCAGCACAGATCCCACCCCCTTAGTACAGCTCACCCCCCCCAGTAAAGATCCCACCCCCTTAGAACAGCTCACCCCCCAGCACAGATCCCACCCCCTTAGTACAGCTCACCCCCCAGCACAGATCCCCCCCCTTAGTACAGCTCACCCCCCAGCACAGATCCCCCCCCCTTAGTACAGCTCACCCCCAGCACAGATCCCCCCTTAGTACAGCTCACCCCCCAGCACAGATCCCCCCCTTAGTACAGCTCACCCCCCAGCACAGATCCCCCCCTTAGTACAGCTCACCCCCAGCACAGATCCCCCCCCTTAGTACAGCTCACCCCCAGCACAGATCCCCCCCCCTTAGTACAGCTCACCCCCAGCACAGATCCCCCCCTTAGTACAGCTCACCCCCAGCACAGATCCCCCCTTAGTACAGCTGACCCCCAGTAAAGATCCCCCTTAGTACAACTCACCCCCTTAGTACAGCTCACCCCCAGCACAGATCTCCCCCTCTTTAGTACAGCTCACCCCCCCAGTAAAGATCCCACCCCCTTAGTACAGCTCACCCCCCAGTAAAGATCCCACCCCCTTAGAACAGCTCACCCCCCAGCACAGATCCCACCCCCTTAGTACAGCTCACCCCCAGCACAGATCCCCCTTAGTACAGCTCACCCCCCAGTAAAGATCCCACCCCCTTAGTACAGCTCACCCCCCAGCACAGATCCCCCCTTAGTACAGCTCACCCCCCAGTAAAGATCCCACCCCCTTAGAACAGCTCACCCCCCAGCACAGATCCCACCCCCAGCACAGATCCCCCTTAGTACAGCTCACCCCCCAGTAAAGATCCCACCCCCTTAGTACAGCTCACCCCCAGCACAGATCCCCCCCCTTAGTACAGCTCACCCCCAGCACAGATCCCCCCCCTTAGTACAGCTCACCCCCAGCACAGATCCCCCCCCTTAGTACAGCTCACCCCCAGCACAGATCCCCCCCCTTAGTACAGCTCACCCCCAGCACAGATCCCCCCCCTTAGTACAGCTCACCCCCAGCACAGATCCCCTCTTTAGTACAGCTCACCCCCAGTAAAGATCTCCCCCTTAGTACAGCCTACCCCCAGTACATATTTTTCCCCCCTACCTTAGTACTGCTCACCCCCAGCACAGATCTGCACCTCGGCGGCCGCTCCGGGCCTGTGTGAACCGCCCCCATTGAGAGCCAGTCACACTTGCTTGTCATGCGAATTGGATTCGGTAAACACTGCACATATGTGAACCCGACCTCCATAGTGCGGGGAAGCCCTTCCTTGGCTGTGTCATGTGACCAAGTCCCAAGGAGGTGATCAAGAAATCTTCCTTCGCTCAGATCTGACACGGGGAGCTGCAGTTCAGACACCAGGAGCGGCAGCTGCAATGTGCGGGTGCTGTCAGTGTTGGCTCTAGGTTAGACCCCTTTATCCCTGAGTGCTCAGGAAAGGAGGGGATACTGAGGAGAGAAGAATATTCAGGAAAGGAGAGGGGACCTTGGAGAGCAGTGTTCAGGAAAGGAGAGGGGACCTTGGAGAGCAGTGTTCAGGAAAGGAGGGGATACAGAGGAGAGAAGAATATTCAGAAAAGGAGAGGGGCCAAGGAGAGAAAAGTGCTTAGGAAAGGAGAGGGGACCTTGGAGAGAAGTGTGTTCAGGAAAGGAGAGGGGACCTTGGAGAGAAGTGTTCAGGAAAGGAGAGGGACCTTGGAGAGCAGTGTTCAGGAAAGGAGAGGGACCTTGGAGAGCAGTGTTCAGGAAAGGAGAGGGGACCTTGGAGAGCAGTGTTCAGGAAAGGAGAGGGGACCTTGGAGAGCAGTGTTCAGGAAAGGAGAGGGGACCTTGGAGAGAAGTGTTCAGGAAAGGAGAGGGGACCTTGGAGAGAAGTGTTCAGGAAAGGAGAGGGGACCTTGGAGAGAAGTGTTCAGGAAAGGAGAGGGGACCTTGGAGAGAAGTGTTCAGGAAAGGAGAGGGGACCTTGGAGAGAAGTGTTCAGGAAAGGAGGGGGACCTTGGAGAGCAGTGTTCAGGAAAGGAGGGGGACCTTGGAGAGAAGTGTGTTCAGGAAAGGAGAGGGACCTTGGAGAGCAGTGTTCAGGAAAGGAGAGGGGACCTTGGAGAGCAGTGTTCAGGAAAGGAGAGGGGACCTTGGAGAGCAGTGTTCAGGAAAGGAGAGGGGACCTTGGAGAGCAGTGTTCAGGAAAGGAGAGGGGACCTTGGAGAGAAGTGTTCAGGAAAGGAGAGGGGACCTTGGAGAGAAGTGTTCAGGAAAGGAGGGGGACCTTGGGGAGCAGTGTTCAGGAAAGGAGGGGGACCTTGGGGAGCAGTGTTCAGGAAAGGAGGGGGACCTTGGAGAGCAGTGTTCAGGAAAGGAGGGGGACCTTGGAGAGCAGTGTTCAGGAAAGGAGGGGGACCTTGGAGAGCAGTGTTCAGGAAAGGAGAGGGGACCTTGGAGAGCAGTGTTCAGGAAAGGAGAGGGGACCTTGGAGAGAAGTGTTCAGGAAAGGAGAGGGGACCTTGGAGAGCAGTGTTCAGGAAAGGAGAGGGGACCTTGGAGAGCAGTGTTCAGGAAAGGAGAGGGGACCTTGGAGAGCAGTGTTCAGGAAAGGAGAGGGGACCTTGGAGAGCAGTGTTCAGGAAAGGAGAGGGGACCTTGGAGAGAAGTGTTCAGGAAAGGAGAGGGGACCTTGGAGAGAAGTGTTCAGGAAAGGAGAGGGGACCTTGGAGAGAAGTGTTCAGGAAAGGAGAGGGGACCTTGGAGAGCAGTGTTCAGGAAAGGAGAGGGGACCTTGGAGAGCAGTGTTCAGGAAAGGAGAGGGGACCTTGGAGAGCAGTGTTCAGGAAAGGAGAGGGGACCTTGGAGAGCAGTGTTCAGGAAAGGAGAGGGGACCTTGGAGAGCAGTGTTCAGGAAAGGAGAGGGGACCTTGGAGAGAAGTGTTCAGGAAAGGAGAGGGGACCTTGGAGAGAAGTGTTCAGAAAAGGAGGGGGACCTTGGAGAGCAGTGTTCAGGAAAGGAGGGGGACCTTGGAGAGAAGTGTGTTCAGGAAAGGAGAGGGACCTTGGAGAGCAGTGTTCAGGAAAGGAGAGGGGACCTTGGAGAGCAGTGTTCAGGAAAGGAGAGGGGACCTTGGAGAGCAGTGTTCAGGAAAGGAGAGGGGACCTTGGAGAGCAGTGTTCAGGAAAGGAGAGGGGACCTTGGAGAGAAGTGTTCAGGAAAGGAGAGGGGACCTTGGAGAGAAGTGTTCAGGAAAGGAGGGGGACCTTGGGGAGCAGTGTTCAGGAAAGGAGGGGGACCTTGGGGAGCAGTGTTCAGGAAAGGAGGGGGACCTTGGAGAGCAGTGTTCAGGAAAGGAGGGGGACCTTGGAGAGCAGTGTTCAGGAAAGGAGGGGGACCTTGGAGAGCAGTGTTCAGGAAAGGAGAGGGGACCTTGGAGAGCAGTGTTCAGGAAAGGAGAGGGGACCTTGGAGAGCAGTGTTCAGGAAAGGAGAGGGGACCTTGGAGAGCAGTGTTCAGGAAAGGAGAGGGGACCTTGGAGAGCAGTGTTCAGGAAAGGAGAGGGGACCTTGGAGAGCAGTGTTCAGGAAAGGAGAGGGGACCTTGGAGAGCAGTGTTCAGGAAAGGAGAGGGGACCTTGGAGAGAAGTGTTCAGGAAAGGAGAGGGGACCTTGGAGAGAAGTGTTCAGGAAAGGAGAGGGGACCTTGGAGAGAAGTGTTCAGGAAAGGAGAGGGGACCTTGGAGAGAAGTGTTCAGGAAAGGAGAGGGGACCTTGGAGAGAAGTGTTCAGGAAAGGAGGGGGACCTTGGAGAGCAGTGTTCAGGAAAGGAGGGGGACCTTGGAGAGAAGTGTGTTCAGGAAAGGAGAGGGACCTTGGAGAGCAGTGTTCAGGAAAGGAGAGGGGACCTTGGAGAGCAGTGTTCAGGAAAGGAGAGGGGACCTTGGAGAGCAGTGTTCAGGAAAGGAGAGGGGACCTTGGAGAGCAGTGTTCAGGAAAGGAGAGGGGACCTTGGAGAGCAGTGTTCAGGAAAGGAGAGGGGACCTTGGAGAGAAGTGTTCAGGAAAGGAGGGGGACCTTGGGGAGCAGTGTTCAGGAAAGGAGGGGGACCTTGGGGAGCAGTGTTCAGGAAAGGAGGGGGACCTTGGAGAGCAGTGTTCAGGAAAGGAGGGGGACCTTGGAGAGCAGTGTTCAGGAAAGGAGGGGGACCTTGGAGAGCAGTGTTCAGGAAAGGAGGGGGACCTTGGAGAGAAGTGTTCAGGAAAGGAGGGGGACCTTGGAGAGCAGTGTTCAGGAAAGGAGGGGGACCTTGGAGAGCAGTGTTCAGGAAAGGAGGGGGACCTTGGAGAGCAGTGTTCAGGAAAGGAGGGGGACCTTGGAGAGCAGTGTTCAGGAAAGGAGGGGGACCTTGGAGAGCAGTGTTCAGGAAAGGAGGGGGACCTTGGAGAGAAGTGTTCAGGAAAGGAGGGGGACCTTGGAGAGAAGTGTGTTCAGGAAAGGAGAGGGGACCTTGGAGAGAAGTGTGTTCAGGAAAGGAGAGGGGACCTTGGAGAGAAGTGTTCAGGAAAGGAGAGGGGACCTTGGAGAGAAGTGTTCAGGAAAGGAGAGGGGACCTTGGAGAGAAGTGTTCAGGAAAGGAGAGGGGACCTTGGAGAGAAGTGTTCAGGAAAGGAGAGGGGACCTTGGAGAGAAGTGTTCAGGAAAGGAGGGGGGACCTTGGAGAGCAGTGTTCAGGAAAGGAGAGGGGACCTTGGAGAGAAGTGTTCAGGAAAGGAGAGGGGACCTTGGAGAGCAGTGTTCAGGAAAGGAGGGGGACCTTGGAGAGCAGTGTTCAGGAAAGGAGGAGGACCTTGGAGAGCAGTGTTCAGGAAAGGAGGGGGACCTTGGAGAGAAGTGTTCAGGAAAGGGGAGGGACCTTGGAGAGGAGTGCTCAGGAAAGGAGAGGGGACCTTGGAGAGAAGAGTGCTCAGGATAGAAACTAGAGAAGAGGGTTCAGGAAAGGAGGGGATAACTAGGAGAGAAGAGTGTTCAGGAAAAGATAAAAAGATCATAGCGGTGGAAGTGGACCTCGGGAAATCTCTCTAGTGAAAGATGGATACAAATTAGATGCAAACATGAAGGACCCAATTGGAGACGAGTGGAGGAAGGACGAGGGGATATGAAAGGGCGATGGGGAAGTTTCAATAAACTCGAAGAAAATGGGAAATACTGAATTGGAATCGTATCCAGAAAGGAGGTTCTAGAAAGAGAAACCGCAAAAGAGGATGTGACTACGTATCTCTTCCTGAATGAGGCTGATGGTGGAAATACAAACCACAAATATATTCTAATGATGAGGAAAGGTGTTTTTTATAATCTTTATGTACAACCGTTGTAATTAAATGACCGGTCTTCACCCTTACTAGGTGTTGACATTCTCTTACGTCCTTGTTCATTGCACAAGCCGCTGCTCTCTGCTGTCATTAGGCAACATAGAGCTGCATCTAAAGGCACAGAGCTGATAGGATCGGCTCTGTGCCATGTTATCGCTGTGATGACCCCTTCCAGCACTCATCAATGTAATTCTATTTACATTGGTGAGACCTCCCATTCTCATAATGGAGGAAGGGAATCCATTCATTAAATTCCCCTGGCTTGTGCAGAAAAGGTGGCAATTATAGGTGGGGGAGGGGGTAGTGGGGGCTTAAAGAGCCACTGAGTCTTGTGGAATTGTTTTAGGGTATTTAAAGTACCAGCCTCCAATGATGTGGGCGTGTATGGAAGTGTGATTTTTAAAATGCCAGTGATTGTGGATTGTTTTGGGGGGTGGGGGGTTAAATACCACGGACTACCAATGGTGTGGAATTTCTTATAGTGCCTTTGATCACCATGATGGGGGATGAGGTTTATTAATATATCACCATTGGTTGTTGGAGGGGTGAAGTGGTGGAGGATTGGTGAGAGTGAAGTATGGGTCATGGTTGGGTGTGGAGGATTGGGGAGAGTGAAGTATGGGTCATGGTTGGGTGTGGAGGGGTAAAATGGTGGAGGATTGGGGAGAGTGAAGTATGGGTCATGGTTGGGTGTGGAGGATTGTGAGAGTGAAGTATGGGTCATGGTTGGGTGTGGAGGGGTGAAATGGTGGAGGATTGGGGAGAGTGAAGTATGGGTCATGGTTGGGTGTAGAGGGGTGAAGTGGTGGAGGATTGGTGAGAGTGAAGTATGGGTCATGGTTGGGTGTGGAGGATTGGTGAGAGTGAAGTATGGGTCATGGTTGGGTGTGGAGGGGTGAAGTGGTGGAGGATTGGTGAGAGTGAAGTATGGGTCATGGTTGGGTGTGGAGGGGTGAAATGGTGGAGGATTGGGGAGAGTGAAGTATGGGTCATGGTTGGGTGTAGAGGGGTGAAGTAGTGGAGGATTGGTGAGAGTGAAGTATGGGTCATGGTTGGGTGTGGAGGATTGGTGAGAGTGAAGTATGGGTCATGGTTGGGTGTGGAGGGGTGAAGTGGTGGAGGATTGGTGAGAGTGAAGTATGGGTCATGGTTGGGTGTGGAGGGGTGAAATGGTGGAGGATTGGGGAGAGTGAAGTATGGGTCATGGTTGGGTGTAGAGGGGTGAAGTAGTGGAGGATTGGTGAGAGTGAAGTATGGGTCATGGTTGGGTGTGGAGAATTGTGAGAGTGAAGTATGGGTCATGGTTGGGTGTGGAGGGGTGAAGTGGTGGAGGATTGGTGAGAGTGAAGTATGGGTCATGGTTGGGTGTAGAGGGGTGAAGTGGTGGAGGATTGGTGAGAGTGAAGTATGGGTCATGGTTGGGTGTAGAGGGGTGAAGTAGTGGAGGATTGGTGAGAGTGAAGTATGGGTCATGGTTGGGTGTAGAGGGGTGAAGTGGTGGAGGATTGGTGAGAGTGAAGTATGGGTCATGGTTGGGTGTGGAGGGGTGAAATGGTGGAGGATTGGTGAGAGTGAAGTATGGGTCATGGTTGGGTGTGGAGGATTGGTGAGAGTGAAGTATGGGTCATGGTTGGGTGTGGAGGGGTGAAATGGTGGAGGATTGGGGAGAGTGAAGTATGGGTCATGGTTGGGTGTGGAGGATTGGTGAGAGTGAAGTATGGGTCATGGTTGGGTGTGGAGGATTGGTGAGAGTGAAGTATGGGTCATGGTTGGGTGTAGAGGGGTGAAGTAGTGGAGGATTGGTGAGAGTGAAGTATGGGTCATGGTTGGGTGTGGAGAATTGTGAGAGTGAAGTATGGGTCATGGTTGGGTGTGGAGGGGTGAAGTGGTGGAGGATTGGTGAGAGTGAAGTATGGGTCATGGTTGGGTGTGGAGGGGTGAAATGGTGGAGGATTGGGGAGAGTGAAGTATGGGTCATGGTTGGGTGTAGAGGGGTGAAGTAGTGGAGGATTGGTGAGAGTGAAGTATGGGTCATGGTTGGGTGTAGAGGGGTGAAGTGGTGGAGGATTGGTGAGAGTGAAGTATGGGTCATGGTTGGGTGTGGAGGGGTGAAATGGTGGAGGATTGGGGAGAGTGAAGTATGGGTCATGGTTGGGTGTAGAGGGGTGAAGTAGTGGAGGATTGGTGAGAGTGAAGTATGGGTCATGGTTGGGTGTAGAGGGGTGAAGTGGTGGAGGATTGGTGAGAGTGAAGTATGGGTCATGGTTGGGTGTGGAGGGGTGAAATGGTGGAGGATTGGGGAGAGTGAAGTATGGGTCATGGTTGGGTGTGGAGGATTGGTGAGAGTGAAGTATGGGTCATGGTTGGGTGTGGAGGGGTGAAATGGTGGAGGATTGGGGAGAGTGAAGTATGGGTCATGGTTGGGTGTGGAGGATTGGTGAGAGTGAAGTATGGGTCATGGTTGGGTGTGGAGGATTGGTGAGAGTGAAGTATGGGTCATGGTTGGGTGTAGAGGGGTGAAGTAGTGGAGGATTGGTGAGAGTGAAGTATGGGTCATGGTTGGGTGTGGAGAATTGTGAGAGTGAAGTATGGGTCATGGTTGGGTGTGGAGGGGTGAAATGGTGGAGGATTGGGGAGAGTGAAGTATGGGTCATGGTTGGGTGTAGAGGGGTGAAGTAGTGGAGGATTGGTGAGAGTGAAGTATGGGTCATGGTTGGGTGTGGAGAATTGTGAGAGTGAAGTATGGGTCATGGTTGGGTGTGGAGGGGTGAAGTGGTAGAGGATTGGTGAGAGTGAAGTATGGGTCATGGTTGGGTGTGGAGGGGTGAAATGGTGGAGGATTGGGGAGAGTGAAGTATGGGTCATGGTTGGGTGTAGAGGGGTGAAGTAGTGGAGGATTGGTGAGAGTGAAGTATGGGTCATGGTTGGGTGTGGAGAATTGTGAGAGTGAAGTATGGGTCATGGTTGGGTGTGGAGGGGTGAAGTGGTGGAGGATTGGTGAGAGTGAAGTATGGGTCATGGTTGGGTGTGGAGGGGTGAAATGGTGGAGGATTGGGGAGAGTGAAGTATGGGTCATGGTTGGGTGTAGAGGGGTGAAGTAGTGGAGGATTGGTGAGAGTGAAGTATGGGTCATGGTTGGGTGTAGAGGGGTGAAGTGGTGGAGGATTGGTGAGAGTGAAGTATGGGTCATGGTTGGGTGTGGAGGGGTGAAATGGTGGAGGATTGGGGAGAGTGAAGTATGGGTCATGGTTGGGTGTAGAGGGGTGAAGTAGTGGAGGATTGGTGAGAGTGAAGTATGGGTCATGGTTGGGTGTAGAGGGGTGAAGTGGTGGAGGATTGGTGAGAGTGAAGTATGGGTCATGGTTGGGTGTGGAGGGGTGAAATGGTGGAGGATTGGTGAGAGTGAAGTATGGGTCATGGTTGGGTGTGGAGGATTGGTGAGAGTGAAGTATGGGTCATGGTTGGGTGTGGAGGGGTGAAATGGTGGAGGATTGGGGAGAGTGAAGTATGGGTCATGGTTGGGTGTGGAGGGGTGAAATGGTGGAGGATTGGTGAGAGTGAAGTATGGGTCATGGTTGGGTGTGGAGGATTGGTGAGAGTGAAGTATGGGTCATGGTTGGGTGTGGAGGGGTGAAGTGGTGGAGGATTGGTGAGAGTGAAGTATGGGTCATGGTTGGGTGTAGAGGGGTGAAGTAGTGGAGGATTGGTGAGAGTGAAGTATGGGTCATGGTTGGGTGTGGAGAATTGTGAGAGTGAAGTATGGGTCATGGTTGGGTGTGGAGGGGTGAAGTGGTGGAGGATTGGTGAGAGTGAAGTATGGGTCATGGTTGGGTGTGGAGGGGTGAAATGGTGGAGGATTGGGGAGAGTGAAGTATGGGTCATGGTTGGGTGTAGAGGGGTGAAGTAGTGGAGGATTGGTGAGAGTGAAGTATGGGTCATGGTTGGGTGTAGAGGGGTGAAGTGGTGGAGGATTGGTGAGAGTGAAGTATGGGTCATGGTTGGGTGTGGAGGGGTGAAATGGTGGAGGATTGGTGAGAGTGAAGTATGGGTCATGGTTGGGTGTGGAGGATTGGTGAGAGTGAAGTATGGGTCATGGTTGGGTGTGGAGGATTGGGGAGAGTGAAGTATGGGTCATGGTTGGGTGTGGAGGGGTGAAATGGTGGAGGATTGGGGAGAGTGAAGTATGGGTCATGGTTGGGTGTAGAGGGGTGAAGTAGTGGAGGATTGGTGAGAGTGAAGTATGGGTCATGGTTGGGTGTAGAGGGGTGAAGTGGTGGAGGATTGGTGAGAGTGAAGTATGGGTCATGGTTGGGTGTGGAGGGGTGAAATGGAGGATTGGTGAGAATGAAGTATGGGTCATGGTTGGGTGTGGAGGGATGAAGTGGTGGAGGATTGGGGAGAGTGAAGTATGGGTCATGGTTGGGTGTGGAGGGGTGAAATGGTGGAGGATTGGTGAGAGTGAAGTATGGGTCATGGTTGGGTGTGGAGGGGTGAAGTAGTGGAGGATTGGTGAGAGTGAAGTATGGGTCATGGTTGGGTGTGGAGAATTGTGAGAGTGAAGTATGGGTCATGGTTGGGTGTGGAGGGATGAAGTGGTGGAGGATTGGTGAGAGTGAAGTATGGGTCATGGTTGGGTGTGGAGGGGTGAAATGGAGGATTGGTGAGAATGAAGTATGGGTCATGGTTGGGTGTGGAGGGATGAAGTGGTGTAGGATTGGTGAGAGTGAAGTATGGGTCATGGTTGGGTGTGGAGGGGTGAAATGGAGGATTGGTGAGAATGAAGTATGGGTCATGGTTGGGTGTGGAGGGATGAAGTGGTGGAGGATTGGGGAGAGTGAAGTATGGGTCATGGTTGGGTTTGGAGGGGTGAAGTGGTGGAGAATTGGGGAGAGTGAAGTATGGGTCATGGTTGGGTGTGGAGGGATGACGTAGTGGAGGATTGGTGAGAGTGAAGTATGGGTCATGGTTGGGTGTGGAGAATTGTGAGAGTGAAGTATGGGTCATGGTTGGGTGTGGAGGGATGACGTAGTGGAGGATTGGTGAGAGTGAAGTATGGGTCATGGTTGGGTGTGGAGAATTGTGAGAGTGAAGTATGGGTCATGGTTGGGTGTGGAGGGATGAAGTGGTGGAGGATTGGTGAGAGTGAAGTATGGGTCATGGTTGGGTGTGGAGGGGTGAAATGGAGGATTGGTGAGAATGAAGTATGGGTCATGGTTGGGTGTGGAGGGATGAAGTGGTGGAGGATTGGGGAGAGTGAAGTATGGGTCATGGTTGGGTTTGGAGGGGTGAAGTGGTGGAGAATTGGGGAGAGTGAAGTATGGGTCATGGTTGGGTTCAGGGATCAGTTTGGGGAACCATAGCACCATATTTGGGGTTTGTGGTTCTGATGAAGTTCTTTTATCTCCTCTTCTGTCTGCAGAAGCCGCTCTTCGACTGGATATCAATCCTCAGAATATGTCGGTGATGGACGGTGAACACGTCACCCTGGACTGCGCCGTCCTCTCCCGCTCCCGGCCGGAGTCCCAGTTGGCCGTGTCCTGGTCCTTCCATGGTGGAAGTCGGAGTGCAGAGCTGGAGACCATCCTAAGTACGGACCGCTCCGGGGTGTGGAGCCCGCTCAATCCACGCTGGGAGGGACGACTACAGCAAATCCAACTGTCCCCGACCGCCTTCAAGCTGCGCGTTCCTCGGGTCACCGCAGGGGATTCTGGGAACTTCACCTGCTCTGTACAGGAGTGGATGATGGGAGCTCGCGGTGATTGGTATCTACTGGCTCAGGATGAAGCTCTGATCGGATCGGTCACTGTGAAGGGCAAAGGTATGATGGGGCCATGGAGAGGGGGTGGGGGGGATAAATATGGGGCATTAATAAATAAAGCTAAACTCTGGCCAAACAGAGGTGTGTGTGTGTGGCCCCTTTCACGCGAAGGGTCCGTTCAGGTCCGCCTGTCCGTTTTTTAGGCGGACCTCAACGGACGCTCCATGTAGTCCTATGGAGCCACTGATGTCAGCGGTGACATGTCCGCTGACATCCGCTCCGCCAAAGTGTGACGGAGGAAAACCCTATTTTTCCTTCCGTCGGCGGAGCGGATCGGATGACAACGGACTTTACGGTCCGTCGTCATCCGATCCCCCATAGGGGAGAGCGGCGCTCTGACAGGGCGGTCCCTGCACAGTGTGCGGGGACCGCCCAATCATCCGCCGGCTCAGTGGGGATCAACGGAGCGATCCCCGCTGAGCAAGCGGAGCTTCACGGGGCGGATCTGCACGGATCCGTCCCGTGTGAAAGAGCCATGTATGTATGTGTGTGTGTGTGTGTGTGTGTGTGTGTATATATATATATATATATATATATATATATATATATATATATATATATATATATATATATATATAAAAAAATATATACACACACACATCTCTCTATATCGCGCTCTCTCTATATATCACTCTCATATATATATATATATATATATATATATATATATATATATATATATATATATCTCTATCTCTCTCTATATCTCTCTCTCTCGATCTCTCTCTCTATCTCTATCTCTCTCTCTATATCTCTCGATCTCTCTCTCTCTCGATCTCTCTCTCTCTCTATCTATCTCTCTCTCGATCTATCTCTCTCTCGATCTATCTCTCTCTCGATCTATCTCTCTCTCGATCTATCTCTCTCTCGATCTATCTCTCTCTCGATCTATCTCTCTCTCGATCTATCTCTCTCTCGATCTATCTCGATCTCGATCTCTCTCGATCTCTCTCGATCTCTCTCGATCTCTCTCGATCTCTCTCGATCTCTCTCGATCTCTCTCTCTCTCTCTCGATCTCTCTCGATCTCTCTCTCTCTCTCTCGATCTCTCTCTCTCTCTCTCGATCTCTCTCTCGATCTCTCTCTCGATCTCTCTCTCTCTCTCGATCTCTCTCTCGATCTCTCTCTCGATCTCTCTCTCGATCTCTCTCTCGATCTCTCTCGATCTCTCTCTCGATCTCTCTCGATCTCTCTCTCGATCTCTCTCTCGATCTCTCGATCTCTCTCTCGATCTCTCTCTCGATCTCTCTCTCGATCTCTCTCTCGATCTCTCTCTCGATCTCTCTCTCGATCTCTCTCTCGATCTCTCGATCTCTCTCTCGATCTCTCGATCTCTCTCTCGATCTCTCGATCTCTCTCTCGATCTCTCTCTCGATCTCTCGATCTCTCGATCTCTCGATCTCTCGATCTCTCTCTCGATCTCTCGATCTCTCTCTCTCTCTCGATCTCTCTCTCTCTCTCTCTCTCTCGATCTCTCTCTCTCTCTCTCTCTCGATCTCTCTCTCTCTCTCTCGATCTATCTCTAATCTCTAATTGGGACACCTGCCTTTACACGCCAATGAACTTTAATGACATCCCAGTCTGTAGAGCTCAATATTGAGTTGGCCCCGCCCTTTGCAGCTATAACAGCTTCAACTCTTCTGGGAAGGCCGTCCACAAGGTTTAGGGGTGTCTCTATGGGAAGGCCGTCCACAAGGTTTAGGGGTGTCTCTATGGGAAGGCCGTCCACAAGGTTTAGGGGTGTCTCTATGGGAATGTTTGACCATTCTTCCAGAAGAGCATTTGTGAGGTCAGGCACTGATGCTCGAATTCATCCCAAAGGTGTTCTATCGCGTTGAGGTCAGGACTCAACTCGCTCATCCATGTCTTTATGGACGTTGCTTTGTGCACTGGTCCAAATCATTTGGTGGAGGGGGGATTATGGTGAGGGCTTGGGCCCCCCCCCCCCTCAGGGGTTGTTTTTCAGGGGTTGGGCTTGGCCCCCTAGTTCCAGTGAAGGGAACGCTTAAGCCGTCAGCATACCAAGACATTTTGGACAATTTCATGCTCCCAACTTTGTGGGAGGAGTTTGGGGACGGCCCCTTCCTGTTCCAACATGACTGCCCACCAGTGCACAAAGCAAGGTCCATAAATACATGGAGGGGCGAGTTTGGGGTGGGATAATATATATACATGGGAAGTAAATTATGGGCCAGATGAGTTGTAATTCTGTTCAGATGGTCTAGTAATGGCACACCCCGGTCACCTTGTATAGCCAGAGGGCAATACCACGATTCAGCTCCTTACCTGAGTACTTCTCTCTGCAGTCTGTATTGGCTCCTGGACTGAAATGACTTCCTCCAATGATTTACCTGCACCCTGTGAGCTGCTCACCATGTGCATTAGAAGCTGCACCGGGGAGGGAAAACTCTAAGCAGAGTAAACTCCAGCTTTGTATGCGGCTTGTATAGCCGGGGCCTTGTCTCCTGTGTCTGATGTGTGACTGAAGAGAACATCAGACGCCGGTCAGAGGACTCCTCTGTATCTCAGCGGGGGGGGGGGGGGGGGGGGGGTGGTGACGGTGCTGAGGCTGTCAGGCCTGCTTTGTGATTGGATACGGCCGGTCCGGTGGAAATTCGCTTACACAGCAGGTCTGATGCACATTTTTTTTCCTACGCTTTGAATTCTAATGTCTGAGCGGCACCACATTCAAATTCTAAACACGACGTGTCCGACCCGAGAATACCAATGTAATCCTTTGCCGATCACCGGGCCTTATCCTGGAAAAGCAAACCACCGAGTGCGACCACCACACCTCCCTCCATTGTATTCTTCTTCTTCTTATAATAATAATGTTTGATTTGTGGTTTTAAATATATGATATACAATAAAAATGTGTAATAAAATATATATATTTATAATAATAAAAGAATAGAATGATGATATTTTATTATGGGGGGAGATTTACTAAAACTGGAGAATCTGATGCAGCTCTGCATGGCGGCCAATCGGCTTCTAATTTCAGCTCCTTCAGTTGGGCCCCTTTCACACTGGGGCGGGCAGGTGCGTTAGCGGTATAGCGGCGCGATTTTTAGCGCCGCTATACCGTCGTATTTACCGCGATGTTCGGCCGCTAGCGGTGTGGTTTTAAACCCCCACTAGCGGCCCAAAAAGGGTGAATACCGTCCACAAACCGCGGCTACGGCCGCGGTTTTGCAGGCGGTATTACCGCGGTGTCCCATTGATTTCAATAGGAAGGGAGCGGTATACACACCGCTCCAAAGATGCGGCTTGCAGGAGATTTTTTTTTCCCTCCCGCCAGCGCCTCAGTGTGAGCCCCTCGGGCAGGAGTATTTCAGGCGTTATTTTTAGCGCTAAAACGCCTGAAATACGCCTCAGTGTGAAAAGGGGGCCTTAAGCTTTGGCCAAAAAAAAATAAAAAATGGAAGCTGATTGGTTTCTGTGCAGAGCTACGCCAGATTTTGCACTCTCCAGTTTTAGTAAATCGACCCCAAAATAAAAAATTATAATTTTATTATATTTTCTCTCCCGTCTTTTATTAACCACTTGCTGACCGGCTAACGCCGATGTACGTCGGCAGAATGGCACGGCTGCGCAGAGCAACGTACCTGTACGTCGCTTTGACTTTGCTGCCGTGCGGGCGCGCACGCACCCGCCGCATGCTCCGTGAGCATGCCCACGGATTCGATGCCCGTGATCTTCTCAGAGAGACATCTCCCCGTTCCGCCTATGTAAACAAGGCATTTCCCTGTTCTGCCTAGCAACATGACAGGGGATCTACTGCTCCCTGTCATCAGGAGCAGTGATCTCTGTCATGTTCCAGGTAGCCCACCCCCCCCCCCCCCCCTCAGTTAGAATCACTCCCTAGGTCACACTTAACCTCTTCTTCGCCACCTAGTGGTTAACCCCTTCCCTGCCAGTGTCATTTACACAGTAATCAGTGCATTTTTATAGCTCTGATCGCTGTAAAAATTACAATGGTCGCAAAATAGCGTCAAAAGTGTCTGATGTGTCCGCCGCAATGTCACAGTCACGATAAAAATCGATGATCGCCGCCATTACTAATAAAACAAAAATAAAAAATAATAATAAAAATGCCATAAAACTATCCCCTATTTTGTAGACACTAACTTTTGCGCCAATCAATATACACTTATTGCGATTTTTTTATTTATTTTTTTGTGTTTTTTTTTACCAAAAATATGTTGAATACGTATCGGTCTAAACTTAGAGAGAATTTATTTTATTTTTTTGGGAATATTTATTATAGCAAAAAGTAAATAATATTGTTTGTTTTTTTTTTTGTTTTTTTTTTTTCAAAATTGTTGCTCTTCTCTTTTTTTTTTTTTTTTTTTATTTATAGCGCGAAAAATAAAAACCACAGAGGTGATCAAATACCACCAAAAGAAAGCTCCATTTGTGGGAAAAAAAGGACGTCAATTTTGTTTGTGTACAGCGTCGCACGACCGCGCAATTGTCAGTTAAAGCGACGCAGTGCTGAATCCCAAAAAGTGCTCTGGTCAGGAAGGGGGTAAATTCTTCCAGGGGCTGAAGTGGTTAAATAAGCCTATAATACATTTTATAAAAATGTATTTACATTACAAAAAAGAAGAAATAAAAATACAACTATTGTTATTACTGTATAGTAATGTGAATACATAGATATAACAATTTAAAAATATAATGCTTAAATATTTAGTAAAATATGATTATTAGTTGAATAATTTTATGTATTCACCTAATAAAATATATAAAACATTTTTTTTAAAGTGAATACATAAAATTATTAAACTAATAATCATATTTTACTAAATATTTAAGCATTCTATTTTTAAATTGTTATATCTATGTATTTACATTACTATACAGTAGTAATAACCATAATAGTTGTATTTTTCTTTTATTCTTTAATGTAAATTTTTTCGCTCATTTTATTTATTGGATATTATGTATGATAAATATACATTTGAAATCTATAATATATTTTTAATAAATAATTATAAACATATTGTGCAATTAGTTATTTTAAATTGTCCTTTTCTCTTATTATATTTGACAGGATATTTTTTTAAATGTTATTTATGCCATAGTTAATGAAATTATAATAATGAATAATTATATTCTATTTTAATATAAAATTATAAATTCAGGTGAAAATAAATGTGTGTGTGTTTGTGTATGCGCATGTACAGGGGGTGTGTGTGTGCGCAAATATAATCTCACACACCCTGTACATGTGCACACACACAATGTACATTCACATACCCTGCACATGCGCGAGCGCACACACACTACATTCACACACCCTGTACGTGCGTGCGCGCACACACACTGTACATTCACATACACACTGTACACACACACACACACACACACACACACACACACACTGTACATTCACATACACACACCCCCTGTACATGCGTGCGTGCGCGCACACACTGTACATTCACACATATATATATATATATACACATACACACACACACACACACACACACTACATTCACATACACGCGCACACACACACACACATACACACACACTGTACATTCACATACACACACACACACACCCTGTACATTTGCATACACACACACACACACACCCTGTACATGTACACACACACACCCCCCCCACACACACACACACACACCCTGTACATTTTCACACACACACACCCTGTACATTCGCATACACACACACACACACACACACCCTGTACATGTGTACACACACACACCCTGTACATGTGTACACACACACACACACACCCTGTACATGTGTACACACACACACACACACACCCTGTACATGTGTACACACACACACACACACACACACACCCTGTACATGTGTACACACACACACACACACCCTGTACATGTGTACACACACACACACACACCCTGTACATGTGTACACACACACACACACACCCTGTACATGTGTACACACACACACACACACACCCTGTACATGTGTACACACACACACACACACCCTGTACATGTGTACACACACACACACACCCTGTACATGTGTACACACACACACACACACCCTGTACATGTGTACACACACACACACCCTGTACATGTACACACACACACACACCCTGTACATGTGTACACACACACACACACCCTGTACATGTGTACACACACACACACACCCTGTACATGTGTACACACACACACACACCCTGTACATGTGTGCACACACACACACACCCACGCACCCTGTACATGTGTGTACACACACACACACACCCACGCACCCTGTACATGTGTGTACACACACACACACACACACCCACGCACCCTGTACATGTGTGTACACACACCCACGCACCCTGTACATGTGTGTACACACACACCCACGCACCCTGTACATGTGTGTACACACACACGCACCCTGTACATGTGTGTACACACACACGCACCCTGTACATGTGTGTACACACACACACGCACCCTGTACATGTGTGTACACACACACACGCACCCTGTACATGTGTGTACACACACACACGCACCCTGTACATGTGTGTACACACACACACGCACCCTGTACATGTGTGTACACACACACACGCACCCTGTACATGTGTGTACACACACACACACGCACCCTGTACATGTGTGTACACACACACACACGCACCCTGTACATGTGTGTACACACACACACACGCACCCTGTACATGTGTGTGTACACACACACACACGCACCCTGTACATGCGTGTACACACGCACCCTGTACATGCGTGTACACACGCACCCTGTACATGCGTGTACACACGCACCCTGTACATGCGTGTACACACGCACCCTGTACATGCGTGTACACACACACCCTGTACATGCGTGTACACACGCACCCTGTACATGCGTGTACACACACACCCTGTACATGCGTGTACACACACACCCTGTACATGCGTGTACACACACACCCTGTACATGTGTGTACACACACACCCTGTACATGTGTGTACACACACACCCTGTACATGTGTGTACACACACACCCTGTACATGTGTGTACACACACACCCTGTACATGTGTGTACACACACACCCTGTACATGTGTGTACACACACACCCACACACCCTGTACATGTGTGTACACACACACACACCCTGTACATGTGTACACACACACACACACACCCTGTACATGTGTACACACACACACCCTGTACATGTACACACACACACACACACACCCTGTACATGTACACACACACACACACACACACCCTGTACATGTGTACACACACACACACACACACACCCTGTACATGTGTGTACACACACACCCTGTACATGTGTGTACACACACACCCTGTACATGTGTGTACACACACACCCTGTACATGTGTGTACACACACACCCTGTACATGTGTGTACACACACACCCTGTACATGTGTGTACACACACACCCTGTACATGTGTGTACACACACACCCTGTACATGTGTGTACACACACACCCTGTACATGCGTGTACACACACACCCTGTACATGTGTGTACCCACACACCCTGTACATGTGTGTACACACACACCCTGTACATGTGTGTACCCACACACCCTGTACATGTGTGTACACACACACCCACACACCCTGTACATGTGTACACACACACACACACACCCTGTACATGTGTGTACACACACACACCCTGTACATGTGTACACACACACACACACACCCTGTACATGTGTACACACACACACACACACACACACCCTGTACATGTGTGTACACACACACACACACACACCCTGTACATGTGTGTACACACACACACACACACACCCTGTACATGTGTACACACACACCCACACACCCTGTACATGTGTGTACACACACACACACACACCCTGTACATGTGTACACACACACACACACACCCTGTACATGTGTACACACACACACACACACCCTGTACATGTGTGTACACACACACACACACCCTGTACATGTGTACACACACACACACACACCCTGTACATGTACACACACACACACACACCCTGTACATGTGTGTACACACACACCCACACACCCTGTACATGTGTGTACACACACACCCTGTACATGTGTACACACACACACACACAC
The DNA here is from genome assembly GCA_029206835.1 of Rana muscosa. Classification (NCBI taxonomy): domain Eukaryota; kingdom Metazoa; phylum Chordata; class Amphibia; order Anura; family Ranidae; genus Rana; species Rana muscosa. The sequence goes on along the minus strand of CM055117.1, from coordinate 3,998,013 downwards.
CCTGTACATGTGTACACACACACACACACCCTGTACATGTGTACACACACACACACACACCCTGTACATGTGTACACACACACACACACACCCTGTACATGTACACACACACACACACACCCTGTACATGTGTACACACACACACACACCCTGTACATGTGTACACACACACACACACCCTGTACATGTGTACACACACACACACACCCTGTACATGTGTACACACACACACCCTGTACATGTGTACACACACACACACACACCCTGTACATGTGTACACACACACACACACCCTGTACATGTGTACACACACACACACACCCTGTACATGTGTACACACACACACACACACACACACCCTGTACATGTGTGTACACACACACACACACACACCCTGTACATGTGTACACACACACACACACACACCCACACACACCCACTGTACATGTGTACACACACACACACACACACACCCACACACACCCACTGTACATGTGTACACACACACACACACACCCTGTACATGTGTACACACACACACCCACACACCCTGTACATGTGTACACACACACACACACACACCCACACACACCCACTGTACATGTGTACACACACACACACCCACACACACCCACTGTACATGTGTACACACACACACACACACCCTGTACATGTGTACACACACACACCCTGTACATGTGTACACACACACACCCTGTACATGTGTACACACACACACACACACCCTGTACATGTGTACACACACACACACACACCCTGTACATGTGTACACACACACACACACACACCCTGTACATGTGTACACACACACACACACACCCTGTACATGTACACACACACACACACACACCCTGTACATGTGTGTACACACACACACACACACCCTGTACATGTGTGTACACACACACACACACACCCTGTACATGTGTACACACACACACACACACACCCTGTACATGTGTACACACACACACACACACCCTGTACATGTGTACACACACACACACACACACCCTGTACATGTGTACACACACACACACACACCCTGTACATGTACACACACACACACACACACCCTGTACATGTACACACACACACACACACACCCTGTACATGTACACACACACACACACACACCCTGTACATGTGTACACACACACACACACCCTGTACATGTGTACACACACACACACACACCCTGTACATGTGTACACACACACACACACACCCTGTACATGTGTACACACACACACACCCTGTACATGTGTACACACACACACACACACCCTGTACATGTGTACACACACACACCCTGTACATGTGTACACACACACACACACACACACCCTGTACATGTGTACACACACACACACACACCCTGTACATGTGTACACACACACACACACCCTGTACATGTGTACACACACACACACACACACCCTGTACATGTGTGTGTACACACACACACACACACACCCTGTACATGTGTGTGTACACACACACACACACACACACCCTGTACATGTGTACACACACACACACACACACCCACACACACCCACTGTACATGTGTACACACACACACACACACACACCCACACACACCCACTGTACATGTGTACACACACACACACACACCCTGTACATGTGTACACACACACACCCACACACCCTGTACATGTGTACACACACACACACACACACCCACACACACCCACTGTACATGTGTACACACACCCACTGTACATGTGTACACACACACACCCTGTACATGTGTACACACACACACCCTGTACATGTGTACACACACACACACACACACCCTGTACATGTGTACACACACACACACACACCCTGTACATGTGTACACACACACACACACACCCTGTACATGTGTACACACACACACACACACACCCTGTACATGTGTGTACACACACACACACACACACACACCCACACACACACACACCCTGTACATGTGTACACACACACACACACACACACCCACACACACACACACCCTGTACATGTGTACACACACACACACACCCACACACACCCACTGTACATGTGTACACACACACACACACACTGTACATGTGTACACACACACACACACACTGTTCATGTGTACACACACTGTTCATGTGTACACACACTGTACATGTGTACACACACTGTACATGTGTACACACACACTGTACATGTGTACACACACTGTACATGTGTACACACACACACACACACACTGTACATGTGTACACACACACACACACACCCTGTACATGTGTACACACACACACACACACACACACCCTGTACATGTGTACACACACACACACCCTGTACATATGTGTACACACACACACACACACACACACACACCCTGTACATGTGTACACACACACACACACATTTATTTTCACCTGATGATCCTGCCAGTAACACCCTGGGTGACAACACTTGTAGAGTATTAATGGAGGATCTGCGTTGTCACCCTAGGAAAGGGCAGCATCTGTCAGACTTCAGGTGATCTCTGATACTCCAGCTGAAAAGTTGGACTTGCACAAAGTAAAGCTGAATGAATTGGAAAGTTTAGTGTGACCCCCCCCCCCCCCCCCATAGAGTCCTAGTAATATCGAACTGAAAGATGAAATGTATCTACAACCAATCAGAATAAGATGTCTCACTGTATGTTCCCTCCCCCGCAGAGTCTGACCTGCAGTCCGTCATCTGCTCCAATGACGCCCTCTTCTACCTAGTCTTCTTCTACCCCTTCCCCATCTTCGGGATCCTCATCATCACCATCCTTCTGGTGCGCTTCCGGAGCCGGCCCTCCAGCAAGACGGGGGAGGGGAAGAACGGCGTGCCCCTCCTGTGGATCAAAGAGCCGCACCTCAACTACTCGCCCACCTGCCTGGAGCCGCCCGTCCTCAGCATCCACCCGGGCACCATAGACTAAAGAGGAACTCTGCCCCGTACTCTGTGCCGCGCCACCTCTCTCCACGAAGGGCTGAACTCCTCATTTGGGGCGGGTGAACCGCAGAGGCTTCTGGGATATTTTGTGCCGTGCACCGGAAAAAAAAAAAAAACCTTCCTTGTTGGCGAGAGCCAAAAATCCTGTCTGTGTGCGCTTTATGGAAAGAGGGGTGCAAAGGACTCTGGGACGCCGCGGCTTCTCTCTGCGCTTCCTCTTTCCGCGTTTCGTCCGCCACGTGTGTATCTCAGTTGGACGCCCCGGGACTTATCTTGCTGGGAGCCCTTGTCTGATTGGGCAGGGGGGGAGGGGCGGGTGGGCGATTCCCTCAAGCAGCAGGAGATTGTATTGACTTTGAAAGCGCACTTCACCCCAGGCGAGGGATGTTGGCGTGGCCCCCGGGGGCCCGCTGGGACAGCCTGGTGTTGCTGACGCTGTGTCTGTATAGCGGCGCTTCCTGTGAATCCTTCTGCCTGTGGATCGTTTTTTTTTTAAATGTAAATCTTGTTTTTATCCCGTGATATTTACTGTATGTTTTTATTTGTTGCACTGTGGGATTGTGGGTAACTGCTGGATTCCGGTGGTGACCGCCATCCTTGTGGGGGTGGGGGCGGGGGGGTTACAGTCTATAATGCACTCCAAGAGTGAAAGTGTTAATGGAAGAGTATCTGGGGTTTCGCTGACTCCACCTTCTTTTTGAGCTCCGCCCGGTCTTCCTACGGCACGCGGGAGGGCGGCCATCTTGTATCCGGAGGGTCCATATCCCGAGTCTTTTGCTGTTTTTTTTTTCTTCCAGGTTCTCTACAAAACATTTGATTTGCACCCTTTTTACAGAAATTTTTCTATGCGCACTTCTTCCCTCCCTCATACAGCGAGCCCGCCCACGAAGAGTCTTCCTTTTTTTATATACGGATACATTTCAGTTCTGCCATTGGATAAGACGGGGATTGTACATAACGCTGGGCCATCGCCACGCACCACATACGGGGGAGGGAGGGGGCCCTTGTATAGCTGAGTTGCCATAACTCACCGGTGCCGCTTACTGCAGTGCGTGCGCTTTTCCCCCTCCCCCCCACCACATGCCAGAGCGAAGTTCTGGTTGGTTACAGGTGAGCGGAGAGTTGGGGCCCCAATGTTGGTGAGCACCGGGGGGCCCTTCTAGCCATCACCCCCCCCACCTTCATTTTGTGGTACATTGCACTGACTATGTTTTTATATGACCTTCATTTGAGAACAGTAAAGTTTTTTGTGTCTGTTTCCTGCTTGTCCGGGTGTCGTTATTCCGATGGGGATTGTGGTGGGGGAGGGGTCTGCTGAGGGCATCTCCAATATTGGAAAGTTCAATCGATAAACCCCTTTTGATGGATCTTTCACAATACATTCCGGCTTTGTTATATCTCAGGAGCTGGAGGATGCTACAAATTCCCGGAGAAGTCGTAGACTGTACAGTTGCAAGAAAGAAGAAAAGTTTTTGTATCTTTTGGCAGCTGTAGAATACTGCTGTGGTTCCTCCTGCTATGGTCATTAAAGCTCCACAGGGGAACACTAGTGACGTAGGGGACACAGCTCTGCAGGAGGACACTAGTGACATGGGAACTCGGCTCTGCAGGAGGACACTAGGGACGTAGGGGGCACAGCTCTGCAGGAGGACACTATTGACGTAGGGGGGCACAGCTCTGCAGGAGGACACTAGGGACGTAGGGGGCACAGCTCTGCAGGAGGACACTATTGACGTAGGGGGGCACAGCTCTGCAGGAGGACACTAGTGACGTAGGGGCACAGCTCTGCAGGAGGACACTATTGACGTAGGGGGCACGGCTCTGCAGGAGGACACTAGTGACGTAGGGGGCACGGCTCTGCAGGAGGACACTAGTGACGTAGGGGTCACGGCTCTGCAGGAGGACACTATTGACGTAAGGGGCACAGCTCTGCAGGAGGACACTAGTGACGTAGGGGACACGGCTCTGCAGGAGGACACTAGTGACGTAGGGGTCACGGCTCTGCAGGAGGACACTAGTGACGTAGGGGGGCACAGCTCTGCAGGAGGACACTAGTGACGTAGGGGGGCACAGCTCTGCAGGAGGACACTAGTGACGTAGGGGGCACAGCTCTGCAGGAGGACACTATTGACGTAGGGGGCACGGCTCTGCAGGAGGACACTATTGACGTAGGGGGCACAGCTCTGCCGGAGGACACTAGTGACGTAGGGGTCACGGCTCTGCAGGAGGACACTAGTGACGTAGGGGGGGCACAGCTCTGCAGGAGGACACTAGTGACGTAGGGGGGGCACAGCTCTGCAGGAGGACACTAGTGGCGTAGGGGTCACAGCTCTGCAGGAGGACACTAGTGACGTAGGGGGCACAGCTCTGCAGGAGAACACTATTGACGTAGGGGTCACAGCTCTGCAGGAGGACACTAGCGACGTAGGGGTCACAGCTCTGCAGGAGGACACTAGCGACGTAGGGGTCACAGCTCTGCAGGAGGACACTAGCGACGTAGGGGTCACAGCTCTGCAGGAGGACACTAGTGACGTAGGGGGCACAGCTCTGCAGGAGAACACTATTGACGTAGGGGTCACAGCTCTGCAGGAGGACACTAGCGACGTAGGGGTCACAGCTCTGCAGGAGGACACTAGCGACGTAGGGGTCACAGCTCTGCAGGAGGACACTAGCGACGTAGGGGTCACAGCTCTGCAGGAGGACACTAGCGACGTAGGGGTCACAGCTCTGCAGGAGGACACTAGCGACGTAGGGGTCACAGCTCTGCAGGAGGACACTAGCGACGTAGGGGGTCACAGCTCTGCAGGAGGACACTAGTGACGTAGGAACTCGGCTCTGCAGGAGGACACTAGTGACGTAGGGGACACAGCTCTGCAGGAGGACACTAGTGACATGGGAACTCGGCTCTGCAGGAGGACACTAGGGACGTAGGGGGCACAGCTCTGCAGGAGGACACTATTGACGTAGGGGGGCACAGCTCTGCAGGAGGACACTAGTGACGTAGGGGCACAGCTCTGCAGGAGGACACTATTGACGTAGGGGGCACGGCTCTGCAGGAGGACACTAGTGACGTAGGGGGCACGGCTCTGCAGGAGGACACTAGTGACGTAGGGGTCACGGCTCTGCAGGAGGACACTATTGACGTAAGGGGCACAGCTCTGCAGGAGGACACTAGTGACGTAGGGGTCACGGCTCTGCAGGAGGACACTAGTGACGTAGGGGTCACGGCTCTGCAGGAGGACACTAGTGACGTAGGGGGGCACAGCTCTGCAGGAGGACACTAGTGACGTAGGGGGGCACAGCTCTGCAGGAGGACACTAGTGACGTAGGGGGCACAGCTCTGCAGGAGGACACTATTGACGTAGGGGGCACGGCTCTGCAGGAGGACACTATTGACGTAGGGGGCACAGCTCTGCCGGAGGACACTAGTGACGTAGGGGTCACGGCTCTGCAGGAGGACACTAGTGACGTAGGGGGGGCACAGCTCTGCAGGAGGACACTAGTGACGTAGGGGGGGGCACAGCTCTGCAGGAGGACACTAGTGGCGTAGGGGTCACAGCTCTGCAGGAGGACACTAGTGACGTAGGGGGCACAGCTCTGCAGGAGAACACTATTGACGTAGGGGTCACAGCTCTGCAGGAGGACACTAGCGACGTAGGGGTCACAGCTCTGCAGGAGGACACTAGCGACGTAGGGGTCACAGCTCTGCAGGAGGACACTAGCGACGTAGGGGTCACAGCTCTGCAGGAGGACACTAGCGACGTAGGGGGCACAGCTCTGCAGGAGAACACTATTGACGTAGGGGTCACAGCTCTGCAGGAGGACACTAGCGACGTAGGGGTCACAGCTCTGCAGGAGGACACTAGCGACGTAGGGGTCACAGCTCTGCAGGAGGACACTAGCGACGTAGGGGTCACAGCTCTGCAGGAGGACACTAGCGACGTAGGGGTCACAGCTCTGCAGGAGGACACTGGCGACGTAGGGGTCACAGCTCTGCAGGAGGACACTAGTGACGTAGGAACTCGGCTCTGCAGGAGGACACTAGGGACGTAGGGGTCACAGCTCTGCAGGACACTAGTGACGTAGGGGACACAGCTCTGCAGGAGGACACTAGTGACGTAGGGGTCACGGCTCTACAGGAGGACACTAGTGACGTAGGGGTCACGGCTCTGCAGGAGGACACTAGTGACGTAGGGGTCACGGCTCTGCAGGAGGACACTAGGTACGTAGGGGTCACGGCTCTGCAGGAGGACACTAGGTACGTAGGGGTCACGGCTCTGCAGGAGGACACTAGGGACGTAGGGGTCACGGCTCTGCAGGAGGACACTAGGGACGTAAGGGTCACGGCTCTGCAGGAGGACACTATTGACGTAAGGGGCACAGCTCTGCAGGAGGACACTAGTGACGTAGGGGTCACGGCTCTGCAGGAGGACACTAGTGACGTAGGGGTCACGGCTCTGCAGGAGGACACTAGTGACGTAGGGGGGCACAGCTCTGCAGGAGGACACTAGTGACGTAGGGGGGCACAGCTCTGCAGGAGGACACTAGTGACGTAGGGGGCACAGCTCTGCAGGAGGACACTATTGACGTAGGGGGCACGGCTCTGCAGGAGGACACTATTGACGTAGGGGGCACAGCTCTGCCGGAGGACACTAGTGACGTAGGGGTCACGGCTCTGCAGGAGGACACTAGTGACGTAGGGGGGGCACAGCTCTGCAGGAGGACACTAGTGACGTAGGGGGGGGCACAGCTCTGCAGGAGGACACTAGTGGCGTAGGGGGGCACAGCTCTGCAGGAGGACACTAGTGACGTAGGGGGCACAGCTCTGCAGGAGGACACTAGTGACGTAGGGGGCACAGCTCTGCAGGAGAACACTATTGACGTAGGGGTCACAGCTCTGCAGGAGGACACTAGCGACGTAGGGGTCACAGCTCTGCAGGAGGACACTAGCGACGTAGGGGTCACAGCTCTGCAGGAGGACACTAGCGACGTAGGGGTCACAGCTCTGCAGGAGGACACTAGCGACGTAGGGGGCACAGCTCTGCAGGAGAACACTATTGACGTAGGGGTCACAGCTCTGCAGGAGGACACTAGCGACGTAGGGGTCACAGCTCTGCAGGAGGACACTAGCGACGTAGGGGTCACAGCTCTGCAGGAGGACACTAGCGACGTAGGGGTCACAGCTCTGCAGGAGGACACTAGCGACGTAGGGGTCACAGCTCTGCAGGAGGACACTAGCGACGTAGGGGTCACAGCTCTGCAGGAGGACACTAGTGACGTAGGAACTCGGCTCTGCAGGAGGACACTAGGGACGTAGGGGTCACAGCTCTGCAGGACACTAGTGACGTAGGGGACACAGCTCTGCAGGAGGACACTAGTGACGTAGGGGTCACGGCTCTACAGGAGGACACTAGTGACGTAGGGGTCACGGCTCTGCAGGAGGACACTAGTGACGTAGGGGTCACGGCTCTGCAGGAGGACACTAGGTACGTAGGGGTCACGGCTCTGCAGGAGGACACTAGGTACGTAGGGGTCACGGCTCTGCAGGAGGACACTAGGGACGTAGGGGTCACGGCTCTGCAGGAGGACACTAGGGACGTAAGGGTCACGGCTCTGCAGGAGGACACTAGGGACGTAGGGGTCACGGCTCTGCAGGAGGACACTAGGGACGTAGGGGTCACGGCTCTGCAGGAGGACACTAGGGACGTAGGGGTCACGGCTCTGCAGGAGGACACTAGGGACGTAGGGGTCACGGCTCTGCAGGAGGACACTAGCGACGTAGGGGTCACAGCTCTGCAGGAGGACACTAGTGACGTAGGGGGCACAGCTCTGCAGGAGAACACTAGCGACGTAGGGGTCACAGCTCTGCAGGAGGACACTAGCGACGTAGGGGTCACAGCTCTGCAGGAGGACACTAGCGACGTAGGGGTCACAGCTCTGCAGGAGGACACTAGCGACGTAGGGGTCACAGCTCTGCAGGAGGACACTAGCGACGTAGGGGTCACAGCTCTGCAGGAGGACACTAGTGACGTAGGAACTCGGCTCTGCAGGAGGACACTAGGGACGTAGGGGTCACAGCTCTGCAGGACACTAGTGACGTAGGGGACACAGCTCTGCAGGAGGACACTAGTGACGTAGGGGTCACGGCTCTACAGGAGGACACTAGTGACGTAGGGGTCACGGCTCTGCAGGAGGACACTAGTGACGTAGGGGTCACGGCTCTGCAGGAGGACACTAGGTACGTAGGGGTCACGGCTCTGCAGGAGGACACTAGCGACGTAGGGGTCACAGCTCTGCAGGAGGACACTAGCGACGTAGGGGGCACAGCTCTGCAGGAGGACACTAGCGACGTAGGGGTCACAGCTCTGCAGGAGGACACTAGCGACGTAGGGGTCACAGCTCTGCAGGAGGACACTAGTGACGTAGGAACTCGGCTCTGCAGGAGGACACTAGGGACGTAGGGGTCACAGCTCTGCAGGACACTAGTGACGTAGGGGACACAGCTCTGCAGGAGGACACTAGTGACGTAGGGGTCACGGCTCTACAGGAGGACACTAGTGACGTAGGGGTCACGGCTCTGCAGGAGGACACTAGTGACGTAGGGGTCACGGCTCTGCAGGAGGACACTAGGTACGTAGGGGTCACGGCTCTGCAGGAGGACACTAGCGACGTAGGGGTCACAGCTCTGCAGGAGGACACTAGCGACGTAGGGGTCACAGCTCTGCAGGAGGACACTAGTGACGTAGGAACTCGGCTCTGCAGGAGGACACTAGGGACGTAGGGGTCACAGCTCTGCAGGACACTAGTGACGTAGGGGACACAGCTCTGCAGGAGGACACTAGTGACGTAGGGGTCACGGCTCTACAGGAGGACACTAGTGACGTAGGGGTCACGGCTCTGCAGGAGGACACTAGTGACGTAGGGGTCACGGCTCTGCAGGAGGACACTAGGTACGTAGGGGTCACGGCTCTGCAGGAGGACACTAGCGACGTAGGGGTCACAGCTCTGCAGGAGGACACTAGCGACGTAGGGGTCACAGCTCTGCAGGAGGACACTAGTGACGTAGGAACTCGGCTCTGCAGGAGGACACTAGGGACGTAGGGGTCACAGCTCTGCAGGACACTAGTGACGTAGGGGACACAGCTCTGCAGGAGGACACTAGTGACGTAGGGGTCACGGCTCTACAGGAGGACACTAGTGACGTAGGGGTCACGGCTCTGCAGGAGGACACTAGTGACGTAGGGGTCACGGCTCTGCAGGAGGACACTAGGTACGTAGGGGTCACGGCTCTGCAGGAGGACACTAGCGACGTAGGGGTCACAGCTCTGCAGGAGGACACTAGCGACGTAGGGGTCACAGCTCTGCAGGAGGACACTAGTGACGTAGGAACTCGGCTCTGCAGGAGGACACTAGGGACGTAGGGGTCACAGCTCTGCAGGACACTAGTGACGTAGGGGACACAGCTCTGCAGGAGGACACTAGTGACGTAGGGGTCACGGCTCTACAGGAGGACACTAGTGACGTAGGGGTCACGGCTCTGCAGGAGGACACTAGTGACGTAGGGGTCACGGCTCTGCAGGAGGACACTAGGTACGTAGGGGTCACGGCTCTGCAGGAGGACACTAGCGACGTAGGGGTCACAGCTCTGCAGGAGGACACTAGCGACGTAGGGGGCACAGCTCTGCAGGAGAACACTATTGACGTAGGGGGCACAGCTCTGCAGGAGGACACTAGCGACGTAGGGGTCACAGCTCTGCAGGAGGACACTAGCGACGTAGGGGTCACAGCTCTGCAGGAGGACACTAGCGACGTAGGGGTCACAGCTCTGCAGGAGGACACTAGCGACGTAGGGGTCACAGCTCTGCAGGAGGACACTAGCGACGTAGGGGTCACAGCTCTGCAGGAGGACACTAGTGACGTAGGAACTCGGCTCTGCAGGAGGACACTAGGGACGTAGGGGTCACAGCTCTGCAGGACACTAGTGACGTAGGGGACACAGCTCTGCAGGAGGACACTAGTGACGTAGGGGTCACGGCTCTACAGGAGGACACTAGTGACGTAGGGGTCACGGCTCTGCAGGAGGACACTAGTGACGTAGGGGTCACGGCTCTGCAGGAGGACACTAGGTACGTAGGGGTCACGGCTCTGCAGGAGGACACTAGGGACGTAGGGGTCACGGCTCTGCAGGAGGACACTAGGGACGTAAGGGTCACGGCTCTGCAGGAGGACACTAGGGACGTAGGGGTCACGGCTCTGCAGGAGGACACTAGGGACGTAGGGGTCACGGCTCTGCAGGAGGACACTAGGGACGTAGGGGTCACGGCTCTGCAGGAGGACACTAGGGACGTAGGGGTCACAGCTCTGCAGGAGGACACTAGCGACGTAGGGGTCACAGCTCTGCAGGAGGACACTAGTGACGTAGGGGGCACAGCTCTGCAGGAGAACACTAGCGACGTAGGGGTCACAGCTCTGCAGGAGGACACTAGCGACGTAGGGGTCACAGCTCTGCAGGAGGACACTAGCGACGTAGGGGTCACAGCTCTGCAGGAGGACACTAGCGACGTAGGGGTCACAGCTCTGCAGGAGGACACTAGCGACGTAGGGGTCACAGCTCTGCAGGAGGACACTAGTGACGTAGGAACTCGGCTCTGCAGGAGGACACTAGGGACGTAGGGGTCACAGCTCTGCAGGACACTAGTGACGTAGGGGACACAGCTCTGCAGGAGGACACTAGTGACGTAGGGGTCACGGCTCTACAGGAGGACACTAGTGACGTAGGGGTCACGGCTCTGCAGGAGGACACTAGTGACGTAGGGGTCACGGCTCTGCAGGAGGACACTAGGTACGTAGGGGTCACGGCTCTGCAGGAGGACACTAGGTACGTAGGGGTCACGGCTCTGCAGGAGGACACTAGGGACGTAGGGGTCACGGCTCTGCAGGAGGACACTAGGGACGTAGGGGTCACGGCTCTGCAGGAGGACACTAGGGACGTAGGGGTCACGGCTCTGCAGGAGGACACTAGTGACGTAGGGGTCACGGCTCTGCAGGAGGACACTAGGGACGTAGGGGTCACGGCTCTGCAGGAGGACACTAGGGACGTAGGGGTCACGGCTCTGCAGGAGGACACTAGGGACGTAGGGGTCACGGCTCTGCAGGAGGACACTAGTGACGTAGGGGTCACGGCTCTGCAGGAGGACACTAGGGACGTAGGGGTCACGGCTCTGCAGGAGGACACTAGGGACGTAGGGGTCACGGCTCTGCAGGAGGACACTAGTGACGTAGGGGGTCACAGCTCTGCAGGAGGCACATGCTGGGGCCATAAATGAGCAAATATATGATGGTAATAAACAGAGTTAAGGAGCTTTTATGCTCCATAGTGTGAGGATCTTGCAGCATCTTACTCAGAATCGAGGAGATTAAACTGAAGCAGAATAGAAGAAGATGGACAAGGATGCAGGAAAGAATATAAATAGCAGACTTACCTAGAAGTAGCCTGTCTCCATCCTAAGTGGCATCCTCTAAGGCAAGGTGTAACCACCATTTGGAGGTCCTGGTATAGCACAGGAAAGTAGCTGCTAAGCCCCGGAGTAGACACATGCTGGACCCGCCTCAGTGACTGTCATATAGCGGAATTTGCAGCTGCTTTGTGAACAACAGCTTACCATAGGGCAAAGGCCGCACATTTCAAATGTAACACCCTCTTTGTCAAGCCTGCACATAATGGGTGGCACAGATGAGAGACTCTAAGTGGAGCGTCGCAATACGATTTATTGATGGTATGCTGGGGCCCTGAAGTGGTATGGGGGTTGCCCCACTCAACATCTCTCTGGTCTGGTCTATAAATCTCTGTGTCACCTTAGCAGGCTTGACAAAGAGGGTGTTTCCTTTGAAACACATTGGCCTTCCATGAGTTCAGAGTGGCCACAGACACCGCTATCTGTCGGTCACTGAACTGGGGCAGCTACCTTCCTGTGCTGCATCAGGACCTCCCGCTTGCTGTCACTTGGGGTCCCTTAGAATGGAGACAGGCTACTTCTACTTGGGTTTGCTATTGTTTTTCAGTAAATCTGCTCAGTTTTTTATTCCCTGTATCCCTGTCCATCTTCTATTCTGCTTCAGGTAACGTAACTCTGCAAGTGAGAAGATCGGTGACATGGGCACTGATATATAGTCATCTGTATATTATTATTTTTTTTACAAGTGTATGTTTTATGTAACGCTTAAAGATTTTTCTATATTTATTGAACAAAAAATGTTTTCCCTGAAGTTTTTTTTATTGCTCAGATCAGCTGAATTTGCTGCACGTACAGGATGTTATTATTGATTTGCGCACCATGTAAAAGTCAATTCTCAGAAGTGGTTTCTGATCCATCTCTGGCCTGGAGGGAAGTGTTGGTAGCTGAAATTAATGGTTAAAAAAATGTCAATGTAAACACCTCAATGTGGCTTCCTCTTGCAGATTGTTGTGCTGAAAGCATTAGCAGGAGGTGGTGTGATCTCCAAGTGACCCCTGTACCAGTGTAGGGTCCCTGTACCAGTGTAGGGTCCCTGTACCAGTGTAGGGTCCCTGTCTTGAGCTGGAGTGCACCTTAGTAAATCTAGTGTTTGCAACTACCCTGTGACCAACTTTCTTTAGATTTTTGTTTTTTATATGGTCTGTGCTCATAGGTTTCTTCTAAGCTTCGGGCATTGATTTATTTCTGCCTGGTGCTGTTGACTCCAGATTTCTTATTCGATTTCCTGTAGATTTACCTATAACTATGTAGTGCAAGTGTTTAGGTTTGACCTCCATATGGTTTTAGTAAATCTAAAGGAAACTGCAAGAAAATTGTATTATATATGTTCAGCCTTCGCCAGAGGCGTTGCTAGGCGGGTGCCACCGCCAGAGGGGTGACACCTGTTGGTAGCAGCACCTCTAACACTGCCTGCTGCCCTGATTAGCTGTGCCTGTGTTCCTCAGTGGCGCATACCGAAGCCGCCTCCTCCTCTGTTTATATCCACAGAGGAGGAGGAGCCTGCGCTCGAGGGACACAATGCTTGTGTATCCCTCAGCACTGTTCTGAGGTATGTAAGGGGGGGGCGTCTATACTGCTGGGGGAGTCTGTACTTATGGGGGGTCTGCACTAATGGAGGGGTCTATACTTAGTAGGAGGGGTCTGTAGTTAGTGGGGGGGTGGTCTGTACTGAGGGGGGGGTCTAAAGTTGGTGGGAGGGTGACACAATTTTTTTTCTTGCACCGGGTGACACCATATTTTTTCGCACTGGGTGAGACCAACCCTAGTGACGCCACTGCCCTTCGCCAATCACTGAGGGGTTTGTCCCAGTGGTGTAAGCTGAGGGGAGAAGATAGTATTTGGAAGAACCTTCTAGAAAGGGTCTTCCATCCCAGGCCTTTGCTTGTAGAAAATTTCAAGATGAAAGGTCTTTGTCTTTCCCCCTTGGTCAGGGTTCCATCGTGAGTTTTTTTTTTTTTTTTTCTTGGGGTCTGGTCCCAGCTGGTGATTGAAGGTTAAGCCTAAGGTTTCTAAGCCGGCCTGAGTTGGGGCCTAGACAGTCTGGAAGATTGATGCCTTTTGTTGCATCTTCACAGGAGTCTGTTGTGCACTAGAATGTCTTGGAGAGTTTGGGGGAAGCTGAAGTTGGATGAACATTCCATGGAGACCTCATTACTGAGGTCTTTAGGATACCTGTGACTGTTTGCGTGGGATCAGAGGGCCAATTCTAATTGGGAGGCTGCTACTATATTTTAAGCTGTTCTTAAAGAATCTCTTGTACCCATTGTAATCTATTGTCCCCATACCTCTGCCGGATCACAGTGCTGTACATAATATGTATCTAATGCTACATACAACTCAGCAATGCGACTACCATCATCACTGTATAAGTTATGGAAATAGTTTGTGTTGGCAAGCTTGGCCCAAGCTATCCAACAGAACACGCAAACTAGTCAGGCTTTAAGGTAGCTTTCGGTGTTTTTAAAAAAAGTGGAATTCAATGTTGGGGGGGCCCCCCCAGGATCTTTTCTTATGTAGAAGAATGCAGAGCATACCTCTCCAATGCTGTCCTCAATGCTCCCCTCCATCATCAGTGCTTTCTTCTTTGCCTGGCCGCCTTCCAGGTTTTGAGTCTTTTGCCATCTTGATTGGTTGGGCTGGGATGATGCAACTCCCATGCACGTAGGAAAGAGTTACATCGCCCAAAAATCATGCCAAGACTGTACACCGCCGACAGGCAGGGAGCAGCATTTACGGCAGAAGAGACATGCATGGTCTCTTCTATATTGGAAAGTCTACCTGTTTGCATCTCTCAAATGACTTCAGCTTTAAAGATGTAATGGGCCTTAACTGTCTCTGAAAGGTGATGAAGCTCCCCTGTCCTGGACCTGTCCTTGTGCCAAAAAAAAAGCTCCCTCATTAGCTGAGAACATGAGGGTAGATGTTGGGGAACCCAACCCTTTCATACAAATGTTCAAGAATTTTTCTTATTTTCTTTTAGTATTATTTCAACTGGGTTTTGTCTAATTTTAAGGAAAGTATTTTTAGGTGTTTATGAAGTGTGCTTCCAATTACAGTGGTAGGTGGCCGCTGTCAGCCACAACTCATAGGAGCACCAAATTTATTCACAAAGTCATGTGATACTCGTATTGTTGGGGTCAGGCTTGGAGACCAGTAACTATAGCAGTAGAATGCCTCCCCCCGACCAGCAGGATAAGTACACAAGGTGCTTACCCTGATGGATGCTGCGGGCTCATCTGAGGTGCGGGGATCTAAGCACTAATCCAATATTCTCCAGAACTCCTGATGTTTTGCTGTGTGTTAGTCCCAGGTTGCAGTCCTCAGGATTGCCCCCAGCAGGAGGTGAGCAGGTCGGATCCAGTAGGAGCTCTCTGACCCGAGTCCGTACTGTGTGCACGGTGAGGAGCTCTCTGACCCGAGTCCGTACTGTGTGCACGGTGAGGAGCTCTCTGACCCGAGTCCGTACTGTGTGCACGGTGAGGAGCTCTCTGACCCGAGTCCGTACTGTGTGCACGGTGAGGAGCTCTCTGACCCGAGTCCGTACTGTGTGCACGGTGAGGAGCTCTCTGACCCGAGTCCGTACTGTGTGCACGGTGAGGAGCTCTCTGACCCGAGTCCGTACTGTGTGCACGGTGAGGAGCTCT
Source organism: Rana muscosa (assembly GCA_029206835.1). NCBI lineage: Eukaryota > Metazoa > Chordata > Amphibia > Anura > Ranidae > Rana > Rana muscosa. Next base: position 3,981,854 of record CM055117.1, on the reverse strand, counting down.
CTGACCCGAGTCCGTACTGTGTGCACGGTGAGGAGCTCTCTGACCCGAGGCCGTACTGTGTGCACGGTGAGGAGCTCTCTGACCCGAGGCCGTACTGTGTGCACGGTGAGGAGCTCTCTGACCCGAGTCCGTACTGTGTGCACGGTGAGGAGCTCTCTGACCCGAGGCCGTACTGTGTGCACGGTGAGGAGCTCTCTGACCCGAGGCCGTTTGTAGAGATAATGGTTCAAGCAGAAGCGTAGTGAGAAAACAAGCTAAAGGTCAGTAACAAGTGCTTGCAGGTTGGGATTAAGCAGAAGTGTAGTTGAGGAACCAGCCAAAGACAACAGCAGGTATGAAAAGGAACAAGATATCTGCTTGGAGAGAGTACAATAATCTGGCAAACAGGAAGTGCAGAGACGTGGCTTAAATCTGGAAGGTCATGGAAGGAGCAAAGAGTTCAAGGTTCACCAGAAACAAGGTAAGATTATCCCAGTGTTCAGATAGGATGCTGTCTGGTATCTCAGTTGGCTCAGCAAGCAGGGCTACTGCCGGATGCAGCAAAGGTTGTGGGGTCAGATCCCGGTCCTGACACATGTACAGTATATCAACAAAGTCATGTGATCCCAACGTTTATCAGCAAAGCCATGAGATTCCCATGTAGATCAACAAAGTCATGTGATCACCATGTGCTCAGCTCTTTAATGGACTCCTGTTGATGGTCGTTCTTGTCAAACGCTTTGTGAAAGTGGAAAATACCGTGTTTGACATGGTGTGCCTCTAGTTTATTTGCACCTCAGTAAGACATGCTGCACATAAATAAATCTTTCAGACCTACATCATATGTAGAAAAATGACGCTTACTGACACAAGCCCTTAGAAAACAAAGCAATGTGGTTATTTTTTTTTTTTTTTTTTTAATTGCACACATTTTTAACCAAGGTGTCCACACATGATGAAGCTTGAGCCTAGTTTTGATTAAATCATGAAGACCAGCATACGTGACAACTGTCCTGGATTTGCTGAGATGGTGTTCCCTGGGGACCTTTGGGCCCCTTATAAAAAAAAAAAAAATTATAAAAAAAAAAAAGGGGGGGGTTGCCATCCAAGGCCCCTTACAAAAAATAAAAACAATAAAAAAAAGGGGGTTGCCTTCTGGGCCCCCTTACAGATATACTGCCTGTACCCCCCTGATGGCAGCCCTGCTCCTTTGCATGCTCCCCATGCGCCCGGCATCCTCTGGGATCAGAGTCAATGAGACTCGGCTGATTGGAATAAGGGGCTGATCCCGTCCCCTTACCACACGATCAGCTGTCAACCAATGACTGCTGAAAGCCGATCACCGGCTTCTGTGAAAGGGACATCGGTCCCAAAGAGGAAGCCATCTGTGCCCACCAGTGCATATCAGTGTCACCTATCAATGCCCATCACTGCCACCCAACAGTGCCACCTCTCATTGTCCATCGGTACAGCCTCCTCAGTGTACATCAATGAAGGAGAATAATAACCTGTTTGCAAAAGTTTATAACAAAATATAAAACTTTTTTTTCAAAATTTTTGGTATTTTTTCATTTTTTTTTTTAAACAAAACATAAATAACCCAGCAGTGATTAACCGGTTATCGACCGGCTCCTGTACATTTACATCGGCAGAATGGCACGGCTGGGCAGAGAAATGTATATTTACGTCACTTTGAAATTCCCGCCAGCAGCGCGCACGCGCCTGCCGCGAGCTCCGTGACTGTGCCCAAGGGACCCGTGGACTCGATGTCCGCCGGTGCCCTGCGAACGGGTCACAAAGCTGCAGAACTGGGAGAGGTAAGTGTAAACAAACATCTCCCCGTTCTTCCTAGTGACACTGTCCCTGATCGTCTGCTCCCTGTCATCGGGAACAGCGATCAGTGATGTGTCACTGGTAGCCACGCCCCCTAACAGTTAGAATCACTCCCTAGGACACACTTAACCCCTTCAGCGCCCCTAGTGGTTAACCCCCTCACTGCCAGTGTCATTTTTTACAGTAATCAGTGCATTTTTATAGCACTGATCGCTGTATAAATGACAATGGTGTCAAAAGTTTCCGATGTGTCCGCCATAATGTCGCAGTCACGGTAAAAATCGCTGATCGCCGCCATTACTAGTAAAAAAAAAAATAATTAATAATAAAAATGCCATAAAACTATCCCCTATTTTGTAGACGCTATAACTTTTGCGCAAACCAATCCAACGCTTTATTGCATTTTTTTTTACCAAAAATATGTAGAAGATTACGTATCGGCCTAAACTGAGGGAAAAAAAATGTTTATATATTTTTTGGGGATATTTATTATAGCAAAAAGGTAAAAAATATTGTTTTTTTTTTCCAAAAGTGTCGCTCTATTTTTGTTTATAGCGCAAAAAATTAAAATACCACCAAAAGAAAGCTCTATTTATGGGGGAAAAAAGGACGTCAATTTTGTTTGGGTGCCATGTCGCACGACCGCGCAATTGTCAGTTAAAGCGACGCAGTGCCGAATCGCAAAAAGTGCTCTGGTCTTTGGCCAGCAAAATGGTCCGGGGCTGAAGTGGTTAAATAGCACCAAAAAGGAAGCTTTATTTGTGTGAAAAAATAAAAATGTCATATGGGTACAGTGTTACATGACCGATCAATTGTCAAATAAAAGTGGGACAGCGCTGAAAATTGGTCTGGGCAGGAAGGGGGGGGTTTAGGTCCCCGTTAAGCAAATAGTTAATAATTTGTATTTTGTAGCATTTGAGGTCTCAAAGCTCAGGCCATGAAGAGAATATATCCCCAGTGTGGATCTGATTGATGCGGAAAAAGGGCGTGTGGAATGAATGGACAGCCGCACTCCGAAAACCATGAAGGTTGCCTTTATTGGGTAAAAAAACTTACAGCACTGCAAGTCACAGCAAGAAATGGGGGGGTACAGCCGACGCGTTTCACACTGAAAACTAGTGTTTAGTCATGGCTAACACACAATGAAAACATGCTTCAAATAAATACAAAAAGTGCACAAAATCACATGACCCAAAGTAGCCAATAAACATTGAGCATTAATTAAGGAGAAGTGGTGTTGATAGTGAAATGTGCAGGTGTGTATATTGGCTAAGTGGAAACAAATGTGAGAAAGACTATTAAGTAAAAAGAAATTCATATTATAACATGATTTGAAAGAAAAACCCATTTAAATATGTTAAAAAATACATATATGTATAAATATGTAAATAATGTGTGTATATGTGTCTGTGAACATGAAAAAAATGTTTTTGATAAATAAAAAAGTAAGAAATATTTATATTATGTTTATGTTATATTATATATATATATATAAAAAAATTGTTATAAAAAGGGGAATGGTTTCTGTGGTTTCTTTTTCACAGAAACCATTCCCCTTTTTATAACAATTTTTTTTTATATATATATATATATATATATAAAACATAAACATAATATAAATATTTCTTACTTTTTTATTCATCAAAAACATTTTTTTCATGTTCACAGACACATATACACACATTATTTACATATTTATACATATATGTATTTTTTAACATATTTAAACGGGTTTTTCTTTCAAATCATGTTATAATATGAATTTCTTTTTACTTAATAGTCTTTCTCACATTTGTTTCCACTTAGTGAAATGTGCAGGTGTGTATATTGGCTATCAACACCACTTCTCCTTAATTAATGCTCAATGTTTATTGGCTACTTTGGGTCATGTGATTTTGTGCACTTTTTGTATTTATTTGGAGCATGTTTTCATTGTGTTAGCCATGACTAAACACTAGTTTTCAGTGTGAAACGCGTCGGGTGTACCCCCCCATTTCTTGCTGTGACTTGCAGTGCTGTAAGTTTTTTTTTTTTTTACCCAATAAAGGCAACCTTCATGGTTTTCGGAGTGTGGCTGTCCATTCATTCCACACGCCCTTTTTCCGCATCAATTGCATCGCCAGCACCCTGGTTCCGGGGAAGACACTGATCATTTACTTGCACTCACCTGGAGCGGTGATCTATTTTCTCTGGATCTGATTGATGGTGGAGTCGGAGGTAAGAAATATCTCCTCTGTCCCGTGATCACAGCCAGTTCTAAGGGCTCAGAAACAATCCTGATTGGCTGTTATCGATGACCCATGCCATCTCCAGGGCACCAGATGCCCTTCTATTGCTGGTCGGGGAACATTTTCCGCAATGTGTGGCAATGAGATGCAGAATTTTCCTCTTCGTCCGCTGCTGGGAAATCGAGTGTGAGATTCTCTGAAACATTTTACCTAAATCAATAAATTCCTTCCAGAAAGCCGGAGCGGTTATAGATCCGACATCGGAGATCCCGCCAAGTCCTGATCGCCCTCTCCCTGTGAGATCTCATAGAACCTTCAACATGGTCCTTTTGTATCTAAACTCTTTTTAAGTTGTTGTAAATTTGCAGCTTTCATTAATATAATCCCCGGTGATCGTAGGTCTGCGCAGTCTATTGCATTAGGACAGGGGTCTCAAACTGGTGGCCCTCCAGCTGTTGCAGAACTACAATTCCCATGAGGCATAGCGAGGCTAAACAGTTACAAGCATGACTCCCACAGGCAGAGGCATGATGGGACTTGTAATTCCGCAACAGCTGGAGGGCCGCAGATTTGAGACCCCTGCATTAGGGTGTGCACCCCAAACCTCAAACACACACTACAGATCATCCACCATGTTCTTTCAGAAAGGGAAGGGGATGGTCAATTACATACAGTCAGGTCCATAAATATTGGGACATGGACACAATTCTAATCTTTTTGGCTCTATACACCACCACAATGGATTTGAAATAAAACAAGATGTGCTTTACCTGCAGACTTTCAGCTTTAATTTGAGGGAATTTACATCCAAATCAGGTGAACGGTGTAGGAATTACAACAGTTTGTATATGTGCCCCTCCCACTTTTTAAGGACCAAAAGTAATGGGACAATTGGCTGCTCAGCTGTTCCATGGCCAGGTGTGTGTTATTCCCTCATTATCCCATTTACAAGGAGCAGATAAAAGGTCCAGAGTTCATTTCAAGTGTGCTATTTGCATTTGGAATCTGTTGCTGCCACCTCTCAATATGAGATCCAAAGAGCTGTCACTATCAGTGAAGCAAGCCATCATTAGGCTGAAAAAACAAAACAAACCCATCAGAGAGATAGCAGAAACATTAGGTGTGGCCAAATCAACTGTTTGGAACTTCCTTAAAAAGAAAGAACGCCCCGGTGAGCTCAGCAACACCAAAAGACCCGGAAGACCACGGAAAACAACTGTGGTGGATGAGCGAAGAATTCTTTCCCTGGTAAAGAAAACACCCTTCACAACAGTTGGCCAGATGAAGAACACTCTCCAGGAGGTAGGTGTATGTGTGTCAGATGAAGAACACTCTCCGGAGGTAGGTGTATGTGTGTCAGATGAAGAACACTCTCCAGGAGGTAGGTGTATGTGTGTCAGATGAAGAACACTCTCCAGGAGGTAGGTGTATGTGTGTCAGATGAAGAACACTCTCCGGGAGGTAGGTGTACGTGTGTCAGATGAAGAACACTCTCCAGGAGGTAGGTGTATGTGTGTCAGAGGAAGAACACTCTCCGGGAGGTAGGTGTACATGTGTCAGATGAAGAACACTCTCCAGGAGGTAGGTGTATGTGTGTCAGATGAAGAACACTCTCCAGGAGGTAGGTGTACGTGTGTCAGATGAAGAACACTCTCCGGGAGGTAGGTGTATGTGTGTCAGATGAAGAACACTCTCCGGGAGGTAGGTGTACGTGTGTCAGATGAAGAACACTCTCCAGGAGGTAGGTGTATGTGTGTCAGATGAAGAACACTCTCCAGGAGGTAGGTGTATGTGTGTCAGATGAAGAACACTCTCCAGGAGGTAGGTGTATGTGTGTCAGATGAAGAACACTCTCCAGGAGGTAGGTGTATGTGTGTCAGATGAAGAACACTCTCCAGGAGGTAGGTGTATGTGTGTCAGATGAAGAACACTCTCCGGGAGGTAGGTGTATGTGTGTCAGATGAAGAACACTCTCCGGGAGGTAGGTGTATGTGTGTCAGATGAAGAACACTCTCCAGGAGGTAGGTGTATGTGTGTCAGGTGAAGAACACTCTCCAGGAGGTAGGTGTATGTGTGTCAGATGAAGAACACTCTCCAGGAGGTACAGTAGGTGGATGTGTGTCAGATGAAGAACCCTCTCCAGGAGATACAGTAGGTGTATGTGTGTCAGATGAAGAACACTCTCCGGGAGGTAGGTGTATGTGTGTCAGATGAAGAACACTCTCCGGGAGGTAGGTGTATGTGTGTCAGATGAAGAACTCTCTCCAGGAGGTAGGTGTGTGTTTGTCAGATGAAGAACACTCTCCAGGAGGTAGGTGTATGTGTGTCAGATGAAGAACACTCTCCAGGAGGTAGGTGTGTGTTTGTCAGATGAAGAACACTCTCCAGGAGGTAGGTGTATGTGTGTCAGATGAAGAACACTCTCCAGGAGGTAGGTGTATGTGTGTCAGATGAAGAACACTCTCCGGGAGGTAGGTGTATGTGTGTCAGATGAAGAACACTCTCCGGGAGGTAGGTGTACGTGTGTCAGATGAAGAACACTCTCCAGGAGGTAGGTGTATGTGTGTCAGAGGAAGAACACTCTCCGGGAGGTAGGTGTACATGTGTCAGATGAAGAACACTCTCCAGGAGGTAGGTGTATGTGTGTCAGATGAAGAACACTCTCCAGGAGGTAGGTGTACGTGTGTCAGATGAAGAACACTCTCCGGGAGGTAGGTGTATGTGTGTCAGATGAAGAACACTCTCCGGGAGGTAGGTGTACGTGTGTCAGATGAAGAACACTCTCCAGGAGGTAGGTGTATGTGTGTCAGATGAAGAACACTCTCCAGGAGGTAGGTGTATGTGTGTCAGATGAAGAACACTCTCCAGGAGGTAGGTGTATGTGTGTCAGATGAAGAACACTCTCCAGGAGGTAGGTGTATGTGTGTCAGATGAAGAACACTCTCCAGGAGGTAGGTGTATGTGTGTCAGATGAAGAACACTCTCCGGGAGGTAGGTGTATGTGTGTCAGATGAAGAACACTCTCCGGGAGGTAGGTGTATGTGTGTCAGATGAAGAACACTCTCCAGGAGGTAGGTGTATGTGTGTCAGGTGAAGAACACTCTCCAGGAGGTAGGTGTATGTGTGTCAGATGAAGAACACTCTCCAGGAGGTACAGTAGGTGGATGTGTGTCAGATGAAGAACCCTCTCCAGGAGATACAGTAGGTGTATGTGTGTCAGATGAAGAACACTCTCCGGGAGGTAGGTGTATGTGTGTCAGATGAAGAACACTCTCCGGGAGGTAGGTGTATGTGTGTCAGATGAAGAACTCTCTCCAGGAGGTAGGTGTGTGTTTGTCAGATGAAGAACACTCTCCAGGAGGTAGGTGTATGTGTGTCAGATGAAGAACACTCTCCAGGAGGTAGGTGTGTGTTTGTCAGATGAAGAACACTCTCCAGGAGGTAGGTGTATGTGTGTCAGATGAAGAACACTCTCCAGGAGGTAGGTGTATGTGTGTCAGATGAAGAACACTCTCCGGGAGGTAGGTGTATGTGTGTCAGATGAAGAACACTCTCCGGGAGGTAGGTGTATGTGTGTCAGATGAAGAACACTCTCCGGGAGGTAGGTGTATGTGTGTCAGATGAAGAACACTCTCCGGGAGGTAGGTGTATGTGTGTCAGATGAAGAACCCTCTCCGGGAGGTAGGTGTATGTGTGTCAGATGAAGAACACTCTCCGGGAGGTAGGTGTATGTGTGTCAGATGAAGAACACTCTCCGGGAGGTAGGTGTATGTGTGTCAGATGAAGAACACTCTCCGGGAGGTAGGTGTATGTGTGTCAGATGAAGAACACTCTCCAGGAGGTAGATGTATGTGTGTCAGATGAAGAACACTCTCCAGGAGGTAGGTGTATGTGTGTCAGATGAAGAACACTCTCCGGGAGGTAGGTGTACATGTGTCAGATGAAGAACACTCTCCAGGAGGTAGGTGTACGTGTGTCAGATGAAGAACACTCTCCGGGAGGTAGGTGTACGTGTGTCAGATGAAGAACACTCTCCAGGAGGTAGGTGTACGTGTGTCAGATGAAGAACACTCTCCAGGAGGTAGGTGTATGTGTGTCAGATGAAGAACACTCTCCAGGAGGTAGGTGTATGTGTGTCAAGATGAAGAACACTCTCCAGGAGGTAGGTGTATGTGTGTCAGATGAAGAACACTCTCCAGGAGGTAGGTGTATGTGTGTCAGATGAAGAACACTCTCCAGGAGGTAGGTGTATGTGTGTCAGATGAAGAACACTCTCCGGGAGGTAGGTGTATGTGTGTCAGATGAAGAACACTCTCCGGGAGGTAGGTGTATGTGTGTCAGATGAAGAACACTCTCCGGGAGGTAGGTGTATGTGTGTCAGATGAAGAACACTCTCCGGGAGGTAGGTGTATGTGTGTCAGATGAAGAACACTCTCCGGGAGGTAGGTGTATGTGTGTCAGATGAAGAACACTCTCCGGGAGGTAGGTGTATGTGTGTCAGATGAAGAACACTCTCCAGGAGGTAGGTGTATGTGTGTCAGATGAAGAACACTCTCCGGGAGGTAGGTGTATGTGTGTCAGATGAAGAACACTCTCCGGGAGGTAGGTGTATGTGTGTCAGATGAAGAACACTCTCCAGGAGGTAGGTGTATGTGTGTCAGATGAAGAACACTCTCCAGGAGGTAGGTGTATGTGTGTCAGATGAAGAACACTCTCCAGGAGGTAGGTGTGTGTGTGTCGAAGTCACCAATCAAGAGAAGACTTCACCAGAGTGAATACAGAGGGTTCACCACAAGATGGAAACCATTGGTGAGCCTCAAAAACAGGAAGGCCAGATTAGAGTTTGCCAAACAACATGTAAAAAAGCCTTCACAGTTCTGGAAGAACATCCTATGGACAGGTGAGACCAACTCGTACAGAGTGATGGGAAGAGAAGAGTATGGAGAAGGAAAGGAACTGCTCATGATCCAAAGCATACCACCTCATCTGTGAAGCATGGTGGTGGTAGTGTCATGGCGTGGGCATGTATGGCTGCCAATGGAACTGCTTCTCTTGTATTTATTGATGATGTGACTGCTGACAAAAGCAGCAGGATGAATTCTGAAATGTTTCGGGGAATATTATTATCGGCTCATATTCAGCCAAATGCTCAGAACTCATTGGACGGCTTCACAGTGCAGATGGACAATGAGAAGCATACTGCGAAAGCAACCAAAGAGTTTTCTAAGGGAAAGAGGTGGAATGTTATGCAATGGCCAAGTCAATCACCTGACCTGAATCCGATTGAGCATGCATTTCACTTGCTGAAGACAAAACTGAAGGGAAAATGCCCCAAGAACAAGTAGGACCTGAAGAGAGTTGCAGTAGAGGCCTGGCAGAGCATCACCAGGGAGGAAACCAGCGTCTGGTGACGTCATCGCGTTCCAGACCTCAGGCTGTAATTGACTGCAAAGGATTTGCAACCAAGTATTAAGAAGTGAAAGTTTGATTGATGATTGTTAATCTGTCCCAATACTTTTGGTCCCTTAAAGAGTAGGAGGCACATCTACAAAGTGTTGTAATTCCTACACCGTTCACCTGATTTGGATGTAAATTCCCTCAAATTAAAGCTGAAAGTCTGCAGGTAAAGCACATCTTGTTCATTTCATTTCAAATCCATTGTGGTGGTGTATAGAGCCAAAAAGATTAGAATTGTGTCCATGTCCCAATATTTATGGACCTGACCGTATTTACCGGCCCCTTCCTCCACTCGTCCTAAAATATCCTTGCAGCAACAGCTGCCGGGAAAGGAGGGAAGCTGGTAGCACTGCAGGGGGGTGGAGGGAGCCAGGGAAGTAGGGGGAATCTGTGCTGTAAAGGGTGAGCCTGGGCACACCTGGCACACCCTATGCGCACGCCTATGCCGGTGATCCTCATTCTTTAGTCACTTCCTGCTATAGGGTGACAACGCTCTGTCCCTGTCTTCTGATTCTGCTCCTGCGTTGTCACCCTGCTGTCACATGGGCCTCTAATTGAGACTACAGGTGACCTTTTTATCACACGGACACGGTCCACTCTTGTCACCGTCGAGAAGCTCGCCCTGAGAAATACCGTGCAGCCATCGCTGGAGGATATCGACATCACGGAGATGTAACAAAGGAGGAAAAAAGGTGAAAACTTGAATTTTATTATCAACATGACAATAGTTTATGATACGTGGATGACGGTACTTTAGGATTTACATCTATTTGAATGGTGCTTTAAAGGATTTATTGCAGTGCTGCCATACTAGAACAAGCAATGTTCCCACTATTTATCAGTTGTGGGAAGTGAGCGGGGATGCTGGGAGAATTGCTCCTTGTACATATCGCAATAAATCCTTTAAGCAGCATTAAGAAGCTGGTACCGGGTCTCCTTTGGATTAGATATCTAATAAATGGCACCATCAGCTGAGGGACATGGTCTCCCTGCTGAGTGTATATATATATAGTATATATTCGGGGCTACTTTTTTTTCCTAGGGGGTAAAGTTCTGCCAACACAAATCAACCCCCAGGTCCAAAATGCCCCTCCCAGCACAAATCTTGCTTCCTACCAGACCAAATTGCCACCCCCAAGCACAAATATTGCCCCCTGGCTGAATTGCCCCCCCTCCCCCAAGCACAGATCTTGCCCCCCCCCCTCATGCCAGGCCAAATTCCTTCCTCCCAGCACAAATCTTGCCCCACCAGCCCAAGTTCCCAAACACTTATCTTCCCCCCCCCCCCATAAAGTCAAATGACCCCCTCCCAGCACAAATGTTGCTACCCCACCAGGTCAAATTGCCCCCAGCACAAATCTTGCCCTTTGCCAGGCCATATTCCCTCTCCCAGCACATATCCCTCCCACCAATAGTACAGAACTCAATTTCTGTGTCTTATTGAAGAGTTAATTTGCCTGTGGATGGTGGAAGGTCAGCAGGTGACCATACTCATACTGTCCAGGCAGACGAGGTCCAAAGAGGTATGTCAATGCATAAAGTAGCAGTTGAACCAGAACTGAATTATAACACACAGCGAGTTCCAGGCCAGGTCTATAAACACAGGCAAGCTGCAGGAGGGTTATCAGGCATGGTAACACAGGTAAGTGACTGGAGGAGTCTCAAGGCCGGTAACACAAGTGAGCGATTGGAGGAGTCTCAGGGATGGTAACATAGGTGACTGGAGGAGTCTTAAGTGCTAGTAACACAGGTGAGCAGCTGAAGGAATCTCAGGGTCAGTAACAAAGGCGGGCGATTGGAGGAATCTCAGGGCCAGTAACACAGGTGAGTAATTGGAGGCATCTCATGACTGGCAACACAAGTGAACGATTGGAGGAGTCTCAGGGAAGGTAACATAGATGAATGACTGGAGGAGTCTTAAGTGCTAGTAACACAGGTGAGCAGCTGAAGGAATCTCAGGGCTAGTAACCAAAGTGAGCAACTGGAGGAGTCTCTGGGATGATGACATAGGTGAATGACTGAGGAAGTCTTAAGTGGCAATAACACAGGTGAGCAGCTAGAGGAGTCTCAGGGCTGGTAACACAAGTCAACAATTGGAGCATCCTTAGGGATGGTAACATAGATGAATGACTGGAGGAGTCTTAAAGTGGATGTAAACCCTGAAAAATTAAAACAAAAAAACCCTGCAAGACAAAGCCATAATGAGCTAGTATGACTAGCATACTAGCTCATTGTGCATTACTTACCTTAGATCGAAGCCCCCAAAACCGTCCACGTCTGCCCCTCCGGCCGCAGTCATCTCGACAGAAGGTTACTTCCGGGTATCGCTGCTCCAGCGCTGTGATTGGCCGGAGCGGCGAAGACATCACTCCACGCATGCGCACGGGAGCCGTCAAATCCGGCAAGGCCGGATTTATAAATGGGATTTACAGTGCGCCTGCGCCATTGTCTGCGGCGCGCATGCGCCGTACACGATGGTGTAATCCCTTTGGAAAATATCTCCTAAACCGTGGAGATATTGCAAACACCTACAAGTAAGCCTTAATCTAGGCTTACCTGTAGGTGTAACTTGCAAAGGAGGGTTTACAACCACTTTAAAGTAACACAGGTGAGCAACTGGAGAAGCCTTAGGGCTGGTAACACAGGTGAGCAGCTTAAGGAATCTCAGGGCTAGTAACACAAGTGAGCAACTGAAGTGGGGATGATAACACAGGTGAGCAGCTGGAGGAATCTCAGGACTAATAACACAGGTGAGCAGCTGCAGGATTCTCAGGGCTGATAACACAGGTGAGTGATTGGAGGAGTCCCAGGGCTGGTAACACATTTCAACAATTGGAGGAATCTCAGGGCTAGTAACACAGGTGTGCAACTGGAGGAGTCTCGGGGCTGGTAACACAGGTAAGCAGCTGGAGGCATCTCAGGGCTGGTAACACAGGCGAGTGGCTGAAGTGGAGGGATACCCACTTGAAGTGCTCTTCTCTCATAGCAATTGGGGAGATGCACCCTACACTGGCTAGGTCTTCCATAAAAAGTTGCATGCTATTGGCTTCCTGCCCAGCTGCCCCTACAATGGCACTAACAGTGTTGAAGTGTACATCTGGCGGCAGATTACATGCTCAGCCACCTTTGTCTCATCAGGTGGGGTCTTTCTGAGCCCCTGATGGTGGGAAACAAGAAAATCGATATCCCCCTCCGGTGTGTCCATGAGTCCAGGGGATTGTGGGAACCATTGGGATTGTGGGGAGAGGAGTTGGGATTCTGCACCCACCTCTGACCATGGCCAGTAGAGCGGCACTCCATAATGGAGCAGATCCCTTCCAATCTCTAGAGGGTCAACCCAACTAAATATCCAGTTATTGGAGGAGTCTGCTGGCTAGAGGCAGAATGGACATCATCTCTAGCGGAATTCAATGCCCCCAGAGAAGAGATCTCATCAATAGAGTCACTAGGAGATTGGGGGGGATGGGGGTCAGAGGGGTTTAATGCTTCAGCATCCAGCAGACACCCAATTGTCAGTTCCGGGTGGAGTTCTCTATTTACTGCCATCTTTTAAGTTATGTGAGTTCACCCCTCCCACCTCCTTCTCCGGGGAATACAATTCTTCAGGAGATAAAGGGGCTCCCCCTGCACCCCCTTTCTCAGCCCCCATCCCCCTTCAATAAGAGAACAGAGAATCTGTGATCTCCCCTCCTCTATGATCTGCACAGATCCCCCTCCCCCTCCCCGGGACCCCCAACCCACGGCTGACAATGAAATATTTAAATATGAAAACACGAGACGATTTCCTGATGTTATGGAGCTCTGAATGTATGAATAATGGAGCGTGCCGAGGAGAACACGTATGTACACAACATGAACCTCCAGAGAGAACACATGTACACACCATAACACGCGCCGGTACACATGTACACACCATAACACACTCCGGTACACATGTACACACCATAACACACTCCGGTACACATGTACACATCATAACACACTCCGGTACACATGTACACACCATAACACACGCCGGTACACATGTACACACCATAACACGCGCCGGTACACATGTACACACCATAACACACTCCGGTACACATGTACACACCATAACACACTCCGGTACACATGTACACACCATAACACACTCCGGTACACATGTACACATCATAACACACTCCGGTACACATGTACACACCATAACACACGCCGGTACACATGTACACACCATAACACGCGCCGGTACACATGTACACACCATAACACACTCCGGTACACATGTACACACCATAACACACTCCGGTACACATGTACACACCATAACACACTCCGGTACACATGTACACACCATAACACACTCCGGTACACATGTACACACCATAACACGCGCCGGTACACATGTACACACCATAACACACTCCGGTACACACCATAACACACTCCGGTACACATGTACACACCATAACACGCGCCGGTACACATGTACACACCATAACACACTCCGGTACACATGTACACACCATAACACACGCCGGTACACATGTACACACCATAACACACTCCGGTACACATGTACACACCATAACACGCGCCGGTACACATGTACACACCATAACACACTCCGGTACACATGTACACACCATAACACACGCCGGTACACATGTACACACCATAACACACTCCGGTACACATGTACACACCATAACACGCTCCGGTACACATGTACACACCATAACACACTCCGGTACACATGTACACACCATAACACACTCCGGTACACATGTACACACCATAACACACTCCGGTACACATGTACACACCATAACACACGCTGGTACACATGTACACACCATAACACACTCCGGTACACATGTACACACCATAACACACGCTGGTACACATGTACACACCATAACACACGCCGGTACACATGTACACACCATAACACACGCCGGTACACATGTACACACCATAACACACGCCGGTACACATGTACACACCATAACACACGCCGGTACACATGTACACACCATAACACACGCCGGTACACATGTACACACTTATAACACTCCGTTACACATGTACACATCATAATAACACACTCCAGTACACGTGTATACATAGGATCACACTCCAGTACACACATGTACACAGAATCACAGTCTGGTACACACAGGATCACACCCCCAGGACACACATAACGTGAAAATGAAGGCGACATCTTTGGCAGCCGGAACCCATATTGCAATGTACATGACCCGGAATCTCTGTATGTAATCTCTGCAGGATGCGTGTTGAGATGTGTGGAGATGTTTGGAGGGTTAACTGAGAATTGTGTCTCTAAATAGGATAACACAGCAGAACACGGGGAAGTTTCCTGCACACGTGTGAACCTGTTTGTTTGTGTTTGTCCTCCTCTGAGAGTTCTGTGACTATGACGGTACAATGAGGTATGATGGGGTGTAACCTAATATTATGAGATACAATGATATACAGTGCCTTAAAGTATTCATACCCCTTGTAATTCCCCACATCTTGTCATGTTACATCCAAAAACGTAAATGTATTTATTGGGATTTTATGTGACGGACCAACACAAAGTGTCACATAATTGTGAAGTGGAAGGAAAATGATAAATGATACAAATAAATATGTGAAAAGTGTGGGGGGGGGGGCAATCGTATGGCGCCCCCCGGAGTCAATACTTTGTAGAACCCCCTTTCTCTACAAGTCTTTTTGGGGGTGTCTCTACCAGCTTTGCACATCTAGAGAGGGACATTTCTGCCCATTCTTCTTTGTAAAATATCTCAAGCTCTGTCAGATTGGATGGAGAGTGTCTGTGATCAGCAATTTTCAAGTCTTGCCACAGATTCTCAATGTGATTTAGGTCTGGACTGTGACTGGGCCATTCTGACACATGAATGTGATTTGATCTAAACCCTTCCATTGTAGCTCTGGCTGTACTTTAGGGTCGTTGTCCTGCTGGAAGGTGAACCTCCGCCCCGGTCTCAAGTCTTTTGCAGACTCTAACAGGTTTTCTTCTAAGATTGTCCTGTATTTGTCTCCATCCATCTTCCCATCAACTCTGACCAGCTTCCCTGTCCCTGCTGAAGAAAAGCATCCCCACCACATGATGCTGCCACCACCATGTTTCACGGTAGGGATGGTGTGTTCAGGGTGATGTGCAGTGTTAGTTTTCCCCACACATAGCGTTTTGTTTTTAGGCCAAAAAGTTACATTTTTGTCTCATCTGACCAGAGCACCTTCTTCCACATGTTTGCTGTGTCCCTCACATGTTTGCTGTGTCCCCCACATGTTTGCTGTGTCCCCCACGTGTTTTCTTTGTCCCTCACATGTTTGCTGTGTCCCCCACATGTTTGCTGTGTCCCCCACATGATTGCTGTGTCCCCCACATGATTGCTGTGTCCCCCACATGTATGCTGTGTCCCCCACATGATTGCTGTGTCCCCCACATGATTGCTGTGTCCCCTACATGTATTCTGTGTCCCCCACATGTTTGCTGTGTCCCCCACATGATTGCTGTGTCCCCCACATGATTGCTGTGTCCCCCACATGTTTGCTGTGTCCCCCACATGTATTCTGTGTCCCCCACATGTATGCTGTGTCCCCCACATGATTGCTGTGTCCCCCACATGTTTGCCGTGTCCCCTACATGTTTGCTGTGTCCCCCACATGTTTGCTGTGTCCCCCCACGTTTGCTGTGTCCCCCACATGGCTTCTCACAAACTGCAAACAGGACTTCTTATGACTTTCTTTCTCCAATGTCTTTCTTCTTGTCACTCTTCCATAAAGGGCAGATTTGTGGAGAAGCACGACTAATAGTTGTCCTGAGGACAGATTCTCCCCCCTGAGCTGTGGATCTCTGCAGCTCCTCCAGAGTTACCATGGGCATCTTGGCTGCTTCTCTGATGAATGCTCTCCTTGCCCGGCCCGGTCAGTTTAGGTGGACAGCCATGTCTTGGTAGGTTTGCAGTTGTGCCATACTCTTTCCATTTTCCGATGATGGATTGAACAGAACTCCGTGAGATGATCAAAGCTTGGGAGATTTTCTTATAACCTGACCCTGATTTATACTTCTCCACAACTTTATCCCTGACCTGTCTGGTGTGTTTCTTGGCCTTCATGATGCTGTTTGTTCTCTAAGGTTCTCTAACAAACCTCTGAGGGCTTCACAGAACAGTTGTATTTATACTGAGATTAAATGACACACAGGTGGACTATATTTACTAATTAGGTGACTTCTGAAGGCAATTGGTGGAAAATTTCAAGGGGTATGAATACTTTTTTCAAGGCACTGTATTATGATGTACGATGTGATAAGATGAGGTATATTGAGGTACAATGACGTGCAACGAGGTGTGATGAGGTTCAATGGTGTTCGATGTGATATTATGAGGTATGATAGTGTACGGTGAGGTGCAGTGGTGTATGATGGTGTACGGTGGTGTATGATGGTGTATGATGGTGTACGGTGAGGTACGATGGTGTATAGTGGTGTACGATGGTGTACAGTGGTGTACAGTGGTGTATAGTGGTGTACGGTGGTGTACGGTGGTGTACGGTGGTGTATGGTGGTGTACGGTGGTGTACGGTGGTGTACGGTGGTGTACGGTGGTGTACAGTGGTGTATAGTGGTGTACGGTGGTGTACGGTGGTGTACAGTGGTGTATAGTGGTGTACGGTGGTGTACAGTGGTGTACAGTGGTGTATAGTGGTGTACGGTGGTGTACAGTGGTGTACGGTGGTGTACGGTGGTGTATAGTGGTGTACGGTGGTGTACAGTGGTGTACAGTGGTGTATAGTGGTGTACGGTGGTGTACGGTGGTGTACGGTGGTGTACGATGGTGTATGGTGGTGTACGGTGGTGTACGGTGGTGTATAGTGGTGTACGGTGGTGTACGGTGGTGTACGGTGGTGTACAGTGGTGTATAGTGGTGTACGGTGGTGTACGGTGGTGTACAGTGGTGTATAGTGGTGTACGGTGGTGTACGGTGGTGTACGGTGGTGTACGGTGGTGTATAGTGGTGTATAGTGGTGTACGGTGGTGTACAGTGGTGTACAGTGGTGTATAGTGGTGTACGGTGGTGTACAGTGGTGTACAGTGGTGTATAGTGGTGTACGGTGGTGTACGGTGGTGTACGGTGGTGTACGATGGTGTATGGTGGTGTACGGTGGTGTATAGTGGTGTACGGTGGTGTACGATGGTGTACGGTGGTGTGCAGTGGTGTGCGGTGGTGTACGGTGGTGTACGGTGGTGTACGGTGGTGTACGGTGGTGTACGATGGTGTACGATGGTGTACGGTGGTGTACGGTGGTGTACGACAGGTCAGGATGAGGACAGGTCAGGAGGACGATGTTGGTGTTCTGAGCTCAGCAGTGCAGATCCAGACACGTCTGTGCCGTCAGATGTTGGTTGGAGTTCAGCGTCTCCTTCGGGTGACTCACATTGTATGAGGCATGGCTGAGCTCACAGGTGAGGATGGAGTGTTTCTATCCAGCTAGAGTCACATGACATCATTGTCTGATCCCAGGAGCTAACATTCTACACTGTCTGAGGGGATATAACCGGCAATCCCATCCCGGGCCTCAGGTCAGAGAGCTCCTCACTCTGCACACAGTACGGCCTCAGGTCAGAGAGGTCCTCACTCTGCACACAGTACAGCCTCAGGTCAGAGAGGTCCTCACTCTGCACACAGTACAGCCTCAGGTCAGAGAGGTCCTCACTCTGCACACAGTACGGCCTCAGGTCAGAGAGGTCCTCACTCTGCACACAGTACAGCCTCAGGTCAGAGAGGTCCTCACTCTGCACACAGTACGGCCTCAGGTCAGAGAGGTCCTCACTCTGCACACAGTACAGCCTCAGGTCAGAGAGGTCCTCACTCTGCACACAGTACGGCCTCAGGTCAGAGAGGTCCTCACTCTGCACACAGTACGGCCTCAGGTCAGAGAGGTCCTCACTCTGCACACAGTACGGCCTCAGGTCAGAGAGGTCCTCACTCTGCACACAGTACGGCCTCAGGTCAGAGAGGTCCTCACTCTGCACACAGTACGGCCTCAGGTCAGAGAGGTCCTCACTGTGCACACAGTACGGCCTCAGGTCAGAGAGGTCCTCACTCTGCACACAGTACAGCCTCAGGTCAGAGAGCTCCTCACTCTGCACACAGTACGGCCTCAGGTCAGAGAGCTCCTCGCTCTGCACACAGTACGGCCTCAGGTCAGAGAGCTCCTCGCTCTGCACACAGTACGGCCTCAGGTCAGAGAGGTCCTCACTGTGCACACAGTACGGCCTCAGGTCAGAGAGCTCCTCACTCTGCACACAGTACGGCCTCAGGTCAGAGAGGTCCTCACTCTGCACACAGTACGGCCTCAGGTCAGAGAGCTCCTCACTCTGCACACAGTACAGCCTCAGGTCAGAGAGCTCCTCACTCTGCACACAGTACAGCCTCAGGTCAGAGAGGTCCTCACTCTGCACACAGTACAGCCTCAGGTCAGAGAGGTCCTCACTCTGCACACAGTACGGCCTCAGGTCAGAGAGCTCCTCACTCTGCACACAGTACGGCCTCAGGTCAGAGAGCTCCTCACTCTGCACGCAGTACGGCCTCAGGTCAAAGAGGTCCTCACTCTGCACACAGTACGGCCTCAGGTCAAAGAGGTCCTCACTCTGCACACAGTACGGCCTCAGGTCAGAGAGGTCCTCACTCTGCACACAGTACAGCCTCAGGTCAGAGATGTCCTCACTCTGCACACAGTTCAGCCTCAGGTCAGAGAGGTCCTCACTCTGCACACAGTACGGCCTCAGGTGAGAGAGGTCCTCACTCTGCACACAGTACGGCCTCAGGTCAGAGAGCTCCTCACTCTGCACACAGTACGGCCTCAGGTCAGAGAGCTCCTCACTCTGCACACAGTACGGCCTCAGGTCAGAGAGCTCCTCACTCTGCACACAGTACGGCCTCAGGTCAGAGAAGTCCTCACTCTGCACACAGTACAGCCTCAGGTCAGAGAACTCCTCACTCTGCACACAGTACGGCCTCAGGTCAGAGAGCTCCTCACTCTGCACACAGTACGGCCTCAGGTCAGAGAGCTCCTCACTCTGCACACAGTACAGCCTCAGGTCAGAGAGGTCCTCACTCTGCACACAGTACAGCCTCAGGTCAGAGAGGTCCTCACTCTGCACACAGTACGGCCTCAGGTCAGAGAGGTCCTCACTCTGCACACAGTACGGCCTCAGGTTAGAGAGGTCCTCACTCTGCACACAGTACGGCCTCAGGTCAGAGAGCTCCTCACTCTGCACACAGTACGGCCTCAGGTCAGAGAGCTCCTCACTCTGCACACAGTACGGCCTCAGGTCAGAGAAGTCCTCACTCTGCACACAGTACGGCCTCAGGTCAGAGAGCTCCTCACTCTGCACACAGTACGGCCTCAGGTCAGAGAGCTCCTCACTCTGCACACAGTACGGCCTCAGGTCAGAGAGGTCCTCACTCTGCACACAGTACGGCCTCAGGTCAGAGAGCTCCTCACTCTGCACACAGTACGGCCTCAGGTCAGAGAGCTCCTTACTCTGCACACAGTACGGCCTCAGGTCAGAGAGCTCCTCACTCTGCACACAGTACGGCCTCAGGTCAGAGAGCTCCTTACTCTGCACACAGTACGGCCTCAGGTCAGAGAGCTCCTCACTCTGCACACAGTACGGCCTCAGGTCAGAGAGGTCCTCACTGTGCACACAGTACGGCCTCAGGTCAGAGAGGTCCTCACTGTGCACACAGTACGGCCTCAGGTCAGAGAGGTCCTCACTCTGCACACAGTACAGCCTCAGGTCAGAGAGCTCCTCGCTCTGCACACAGTACGGCCTCAGGTCAGAGAGGTCCTCACTCTGCACACAGTACAGCCTCAGGTCAGAGAGGTCCTCACTCTGCACACAGTACAGCCTCAGGTCAGAGAGCTCCTCGCTCTGCACACAGTACGGCCTCAGGTCAGAGAGCTCCTCGCTCTGCACACAGTACGGCCTCAGGTCAGAGAGCTCCTTACTCTGCACACAGTACGGCCTCAGGTCAGAGAGCTCCTCACTCTGCACACAGTACGGCCTCAGGTCAGAGAGCTCCTCACTCTGCACACAGTACGGCCTCAGGTCAGAGAGCTCCTCACTCTGCACACAGTACAGCCTCAGGTCAGAGAGGTCCTCACTCTGCACACAGTACGGCCTCAGGTCAGAGAGCTCCTCACTCTGCACACAGTACGGCCTCAGGTCAGAGAGCTCCTCACTCTGCACACAGTACGGCCTCAGGTCAGAGAAGTCCTCACTCTGCACACAGTACGGCCTCAGGTCAGAGAGCTCCTCACTCTGCACACAGCACGGCCTCAGGTCAGAGAACTCCTCACTCTGCACACAGTACGGCCTCAGGTCAGAGAGGTCCTCACTCCGCACACAGCACGGCCTCAGGTCAGAGAACTCCTCACTCTGCACACAGTACGGCCTCAGGTCAGAGAGGTCCTCACTCCGCACACAGTACGGCCTCAGGTCAGAGAGGTCCTCACTCTGCACACAGTACGGCCTCAGGTCAGAGAGGTCCTCACTCTGCACACAGTACGGCCTCAGGTCAGAGAGGTCCTCACTCTGCACACAGTACGGCCTCAGGTCAGAGAGGTCCTCACTCTACACACAGTACAGCCTCAGGTCAGAGAGGTCCTCACTCTGCACACAGTACGGCCTCAGGTCAGAGAGGTCCTCACTCTGCACACAGTACGGCCTCAGGTCAGAGAGGTCCTCACTCTGCACACAGTACAGCCTCAGGTCAGAGAGGTCCTCACTCTGCACACAGTACGGCCTCAGGTCAGAGAGGTCCTCACTCTGCACTAGGGATGAGCTTTGTGTTTGAGTCGAACATACGTTCGACTCGAACATCGGCTGTTCGATCGTTCGACGAAGATCGAACGATTTGGGCCGTTCGCGCCAAATTCGAGTGACGCGAACGGCCCACAATGCACTACGCCATCGCAGTGTCATCCAGGCGCTGTGATTGGCCAAGCATGCACTGTGACCCCGCATGCTTGGCCAATCACAGCGCCGGCAGCGAGGAGAGCAATGATTGGCCACAGGCAGGATGCCTGTGGCCAATTATTGCTGAGGGTGTTTAGTACACGCCCCACACTATAACCAGCACGGCGGCCTAGTGTAGTGTGTTCCGGAGCAGGGAAAGAGAAGCATAGGCAGGGACAGTGACATTTTTCTTGCTTAACCTGGATTCCTTTAGTTTAGGGAAAGAGAAGGATAGGTAGGGAGAGTGTCAGTGTGTTTTACTGTGCGAATCCTTGTTTCTAGGGACAGGGAAGGACAGTGAGGGAAATTCTCCTTGTGCTATAGTGTGCTTTAAAAAAACATTTTTTCTAGGGACAGAAAACTATAGGTAGGGAGAGTGTCAGTGTGTTTTACTGTGCGAATCCTTGTTTCTAGGGACAAAGAAGGAAAGTGAGGGGAATTCTCCTTGTGCTATAGTGTGCTTTAAAAAAACATTTTTTCTAGGGACAGAAAACTATAGGTAGGAAGAGTGTCAGTTTCTTTCACTGTGATAATCCTTGTTTCTAGGGACAGGGAAGGAAAGTGAGGGAAATTCTCCTTGTGCTATAGTGTGCTTTAAAAAAACATTTTTTCTAGGGACAGAAAACTATAGGTAGGGAGAGTGTCAGTGTGTTTTACTGTGCGAATCCTTGTTTCTAGGGACAGGGAAGGACAGTGAGGGAAATTCTCCTTGTGCTATAGTGTGCTTTAAAAAAACATTTTTTCTAGGGACAGAAAACTATAGGTAGGAAGAGTGTCAGTTTCTTTCACTGTGATAATCCTTGTTTCTAGGGACAGAGAAGGACAGTGAGGGAAATTCTCCTTGTGCTATAGTGTGCTTTAAAAAAACATTTTTTCTAGGGACAGAAAACTATAGGTAGTGTGAGGGGGTTAACTCGGTAGCGGGTGTGTGTGACCCCCTGGTTGGGCTCCCCACACAAAAACAGGGCCAGCAGACGGAGGTTGTGGTTTTCAAAATCAAAAGGTGCGGTTTATTTCTCTATGTACAGTGACAAAAACACAGCAAAGCCAAAAAGAAACAAACAAAATAAATCCTGGTCAGTTTGACCTCTGACTAAACATGCAGGTTTCCTAAACTAACAACTGGGATCAGCCTGGTGCTGTCCTAGTCCCTAAGTCCCTGGTTTAGTAAAAGTCCAAACAAATAGCCACACAGGCTTTGCCTCACCGCACAGGGGTTCACTCTCCCTAGACAGTCCACACAGGTCTGGTTCCAGGCATGAGCTAACATCTAATGAATCTGGGAGTTTTTTATAGAGGCCTAAATGAGCTGACAAGGTTCAGCTGGTCTCATCAACTCCCTGTCTGTACGACGCCCCACACTCTCCCTAGAGGTATGAGTCATCCATGAGCCTACTAGCCTCAGCTGGGCTTATACAACTCTCCACCCTAGTTGTATAAGTCAGCATAAAGCCTGAATCTGGGAGAAATATATCTACCCCCCTGGATGCAACCAGGTGACTTTACCTTCCTGCTGTCACATACCCCCCCCTCTTGTTTTAACCTCGGGGTTGGAACACCAGCAATCAGGCATTCATGTACTCGAGACAAAGCATCCACATTCCCCATTTGAACGCCAGGGCGATGCTTTACTGTGAAGTTGAATTCCTGGAGGGCCAGGAACCACCTATTCACTCTTCTATTTGTTTCCTTGTTTTGAGCCATCCACTTTAACGGAGCGTGATCCGTAACCATGTCAAAGTGCCTACCTAGCAGATAGTACCGAAGGGAATCTAGAGCCCACTTCACCGCTAAACACTCCTTTTCAACCGTGGCGTAATTTACCTCATGGGACTTCAACTTCCTGCTGAGGTAAATGACTGGGTGCTCTTCCCCGTTCCAGACCTGGGACAATACTGCTCCTAACCCCACATCTGACGCATCACTTTGTACGACAAAGTCTTTAGAGAAGTCGGGTGAGTACAACACTGGCTGGCTACATAAGGCTTGTTTCAAGAATTGGAATGCTGCCTCAGCCTCGGGGGTCCATTTAATCATGACCGACCCTTTCCCTTTCGTCAGGTTGGTTAGGGGCACAGCCTTAGAAGCAAAGTGGGGAATGAAGCGCCGATAATAACCCGCGATTCCCAGAAAGGCTCGTACCTGCTTCTTGCTGTTGGGACGTGGCCAACTCTGGATGGCCTCGACTTTGTTGAGTTGGGGTTTTATTACTCCCCTGCCAATGGTGTACCCAAGATATTTGGCCTCCTCCTGCCCAATGGTACACTTCTTGGGGTTAGCCGTAAACCCCGCTTCCCGAACAGAGTCCAGGACTGCTTGCACTTTTGGCAGATGTGAGGCCCAATCTGTGCTATGGACAATTACGTCATCCAGGTAAGCCGCAGCATACTTCCGATGGGGCCTCAGCATCTGGTCCATTTTCCGCTGGAATGTGGCCGGCGCATTCTGTAACCCGAACGGCATTCTCTTATATTGGAACGCCCCGTCTGGGGTTACAAATGCGGTTTTCTCTTTGGCCGACTTGGCCAGGGGAATTTGCCAATACCCTTTTGTGAGGTCAAGAGTCGTCATGTATCGGGCTGTTCCCAGCCGGTCGATCAACTCATCTATACGTGGCATGGGGTAGGTGTCAAATTTTGTAACTTTGTTCAACTGACGAAAATCGTTACAAAATCGCCAGCTCCCATCCGGTTTAGGCACCAACACAATGGGACTAGACCAATCACTTTGGGACTCCTCTATCACCCCTAAGTTCAGCATTTTCTGTACTTCCTCCCGTATTGCCTCCCGTCGGGCCTCTGGGATCCGATAGGGTTTTAACTTCACCCTTTCACCGGGCGGGGTAATAATATCATGCTCTACCCCAGATGTTTGTCCCGGCAGCTCAGAGAACACCTCCTTGTTGCGAAGCACAAACTCCTTAACCTCCTGTTGTTGGGGTTGTGACAAGGTGGCTGCTATTCCAACCTCCGGAATCACGCAACCAGTTTGAGCTGGTGACCAAGTTTCTGCGACTAGGGACTCTCTATCCCTCCAGGCTTTCAACAGATTAACGTGATATATCTGTTCGGGCTTTCGCCTTCCTGGTTGTCTAACCTTGTAATTCACTTCGCTCACTTTTTCCATTATCTCGTAGGGGCCTTGCCATTTGGCAAGGAATTTACTTTCAACCGTAGGGACAAGTACCAATATCCTATCCCCCGGGGAAAAGGTACGGGTCTTTGCTCCACGGTTGTACACTCTCTGCTGTGCCAACTGCGCTTGGGCCAAATGTTCCTTCACGATGGGCATTACCTGTGCAATTCGATCTTGCATCAGGGCGACATGCTCAATCACACTCCTGTGGGGAGAACTCTCACTTTCCCAAGTTTCCTTGGCAATATCCAACAGCCCTCTTGGGTGTCTCCCATACAGTAACTCAAAGGGGGAGAATCCCGTAGAGGATTGGGGCACCTCCCTAATAGCAAACATCAAATAAGGAAGTAGACAGTCCCAATCCTTTCCATCTCTATCCACCACTTTCTTCAACATTTGTTTTAGGGTTTTGTTGAATCTTTCAACCAGCCCATCGGTTTGGGGGTGATACACAGATGTACGCAATTGCGTCACTTTGAACAATTTACACAGCTCTTTCATAACCCGGGACATAAAGGGTGTACCTTGGTCCGTAAGCAGTTCTTTACAAATACCCACCCGGCTAAAAACAAGAGATAGCTCTTTGGCTATGGTTTTGGCCGAGGTATTTCTGAGAGGGATCGCTTCTGGATAACGGGTGGCATAGTCCATTATAACCAATATGTACTGGTGCCCCCTAGCGGACTTGATTATAGGACCTACCAAATCCATTGCGATTCTCTCAAACGGGACCTCAATGATGGGTAGAGGGACCAGCGGGCTACGGAAATGTGGCATCGGGGCCGACCTCTGACACACAGGGCAGGAGGAACAATAATTTTCTATGTCCTTCATCACCCCAGGCCAATAGAATCTCTGTAATACCCTCTCTCGGGTTTTCTCTGTCCCCAGATGACCTCCAAGAATGTGCCCATGGGCCAACTCCAACACCAACTTCCTGTAAGGTTTGGGCACCACCAGCTGCTCAACGGTTTCTTCTGCCCTTTTTGCCACCCGATATAGTAGGTCCTTCTCTACGCTGAAGTATGGGTAAGTGCAGGTATTATCTGGGTTCACTAACTCGCCATCTATTTCCACTACGTTTTCCCGTGCCTTTATTAGGGCGGGGTCTTTTAACTGTTCTGTGGCAAAATTTTCCCTGTGAACCTCCAGATCAGAAAACTCCACAGACGGTAGGTTTTCGTCTGAGGAGGTGGGCTCCTCTCCAGTTTCTTGAGTCTCCCCTGCCAATACTGACAAGGGAAATTCTGGAGAGTCCTCACCACTCTCAGAGGAGTTCTGGCTATCACATTCCTGGTACATAGGGGCACCAGTGGGGCGCTCAGGATCATCCCACAGTTCCCAGAACTTCGGAAAATCCCTTCCCACAATGGCATCATGCAGTAATTGAGATACTAACCCCACTGGATGAGAGAGGGTACCTTTGGGGGTCTCGAAACACACTGTAGTCACTGGATACTCTCGGGTGTCCCCATGCACACAAATAACAGCTACCTTGCTATTCCCAGAGACCTCTGTTTTAACTAATTCAGCCTTTATCAGGGTCACAAGGCTACCTGAATCCAGTAATACCACAACATTTCTACCATTAATACACATTTTGCATAAATGTTTCTCAGTTCCTCGAATGGCAGTGCATGCGACTGTCGCACACAGCGACTGACGTCTGCCCGTCAGAAAGTCACACTGCATGGGTTCCTCCACAACCGGGCAATTGGCTGCAATATGTCCCGCTTGCCGGCAGCGGTAGCAAACGATCCTTCTTGCCGCCTCTTGAGCCGCTGATTTCCCAGGCTGTTCTCGCCAAACTTGGGGTAGAGCTCCCACCCTCTCACTCTCTCCACCCTCACCCCTTGGAATCCTCTTATCCGCCCCTGGGGATGGTCTGGTCTTAGGGTGGAAAGTCCGAGAGTCTCTGGAAGAGGCCGTCAGGTTCTCTGTAGCCAAGTATCTCTCTACACGATCCACAAGTTTACCGGCCGTTTCTGGGTCTCCATGGCTTACCCACTTTTGAATGGCGGTAGGAAGAGCTCTCAAGAAACGATCCATCACAACACGTTCCACAATCTCCGGTGCGGACAAAGTCTCTGGCTGTAGCCACTTCCTGCTCAGGTGAATGAGATCATACATTTGAGACCTGGGGGGTTTTCCAAGCTGGAAAGTCCAGTTATGCACACGCTGAGCCCGGACAGCCAGGGTGACACCCAGCCTTGCCAATATTTCAGCTTTTAGCATCACATAGTCTTTTGCTTGGTCAGGCTCTAGGTCATAGTAAGCCTTCTGCGATTCACCAGTTAACAGAGGAGCCACCAGTCCAGCCCACTGCTCCTCAGGCCACTTTTCTCTTTCAGCAGTCCTTTCAAATGTGGTCAAAAATACCTCTGGATCATCCTCTCCAGTCATTTTTGTCAATAAACGACTCACCCCAAAGGACGCGGTATTAGTGGGACGGCTTTCCTCACTGGTCTGCGGACGTTGCTGCATTACTGCTTCCATTTGTTGTAGTCTCTGCTCTTGCTTCTGTAACAGGTCTATGAAGCGGGCCTCAGATTGCTGCTGGGCTTGTTGATGAGCTTGCTGCTGGGCTGCAAGGCTCCTTTGCAAACCTGCATTTGTCTGCTGTTGATTGGCATTTGCTAGAGCCAGCTGTTTCAGTATCTCCTCCATGCTGGCTTAAAAAAAACTGCCACTGGTTCTCCACCAACTGTGAGGGGGTTAACTCGGTAGCGGGTGTGTGTGACCCCCTGGTTGGGCTCCCCACACAAAAACAGGGCCAGCAGACGGAGGTTGTGGTTTTCAAAATCAAAAGGTGCGGTTTATTTCTCTATGTACAGTGACAAAAACACAGCAAAGCCAAAAAGAAACAAACAAAATAAATCCTGGTCAGTTTGACCTCTGACTAAACATGCAGGTTTCCTAAACTAACAACTGGGATCAGCCTGGTGCTGTCCTAGTCCCTAAGTCCCTGGTTTAGTAAAAGTCCAAACAAATAGCCACACAGGCTTTGCCTCACCGCACAGGGGTTCACTCTCCCTAGACAGTCCACACAGGTCTGGTTCCAGGCATGAGCTAACATCTAATGAATCTGGGAGTTTTTTATAGAGGCCTAAATGAGCTGACAAGGTTCAGCTGGTCTCATCAACTCCCTGTCTGTACGACGCCCCACACTCTCCCTAGAGGTATGAGTCATCCATGAGCCTACTAGCCTCAGCTGGGCTTATACAACTCTCCACCCTAGTTGTATAAGTCAGCATAAAGCCTGAATCTGGGAGAAATATATCTACCCCCCTGGATGCAACCAGGTGACTTTACCTTCCTGCTGTCACAGTAGGAAGAGTGTCAGTTTCTTTCACTGTGATAATCCTTGTTTCTAGGGACAGAGAAGGACAGTGAGGGAAATTCTCCTTGTGCTATAGTGTGCTTTAAAAAAACATTTTTTCTAGGGACAGAAAACTATAGGTAGGAAGAGTGTCAGTTTCTTTCACTGTGATAATCCTTTTTTCTAGGGACAGGGAAGGACAGTGAGGGAAATTCTCCTTGTGCTATAGTGTGCTTTAAAAAAACATATTTTCTAGGGACAGAAAACTATAGGTAGGAAGAGTGTCAGTTTCTTTCACTGTGATAATCCTTGTTTCTAGGGACAGGGAAGGAAAGTGAGGGAAATTCTACTTGTGCTATAGTGTGCTTTAAAAAAACATTTTTTCTAGGGACAGAAAACTATAGGTAGGAAGAGTGTCAGTTTCTTTCACTGTGCT
The DNA here is from genome assembly GCA_029206835.1 of Rana muscosa. NCBI lineage: Eukaryota > Metazoa > Chordata > Amphibia > Anura > Ranidae > Rana > Rana muscosa. The sequence continues at coordinate 3,953,427 of CM055117.1, read as the reverse complement.
AATCCTTGTTTCTAGGGACAGGGAAGGACAGTGAGGGAAATTCTCCTTGTGCTATACTGTGCTAAAGCATTCCTCATCAACCATCTTTGAAATCCTTGTTTTTTGGACAGTCAGGGAAATTGTCGTTGTGCTATTCTGTGCAAAAGCAATCATCCTCAACCATATTTAGAAATCCTTAAGTAAAGGGACAGAGAAGGACACCTGAAGGTAGCCCTTATTGCTTTTTTCCCATCTCCCTGCAGGCCATCTATTAGAATGTCTGGAAGGCAAACAAGGAGAGGCAGACAGTCAGGAGGCAAAAAAAGAGGGCAAGCAGGCTCTGTGTCTGGGGGCAACAGTGCTGGTCGTGGACGCGGTGCATTGTCATCAGCACATGGCCATGGGACACGCTTGTCCTTCTTTTCGGCAGCTGGACATGTTGAGCCACATCATGCCGAAGACTTGGTAGAGTGGATGACCAAGCCCTCCTCCTCCTCCTCATCCTCTCTCACCCAGGCTCAGGGTACTGGCAAAGCAGCTGCCAAAGCGTCCTCTTCCCTGGTATCAATGTCAGACTCATCATCAGTCACTCCTTCCCTAGACCCACCATGTCCTCCTCCTGAGGAGTCCCCCGAACTGTTTGAGCACAGTGTTGGGTACATGCTCCAGGAGGATGCCCAGCGTTTCGAAGGGTCTGATGATGAAACCCAGCTACAGGAAGGCAGTAGCGTGAGAGCAGACAGAGGGGATGCTCAAGAAGGACACCAATCTGGCAGTCATGTTCCAGCAGCTGCAGCATACTGCCAGATTGGCTCCAGTGATGAGAAGGGAGGGGATGATGAGGTCACTGACTCCACGTGGGTGCCTAATAGGAGAGAGGAGGAGGAGGATGAGGAGGAGGCACATCTCCAACGAGGCAGGATGCCCTTTGGTGGCCAGCGTAAGGGCAGTACACCGACGGAATCACACCGCAGAGCTCCGCCTGTGCAGGGCGCTGCCTCTGCCCGTCATTCAAAAAGTTCTTTGGTGTGGGCCTTTTTTGAGGCTAGTGCATCAGATCGCACAGCTGCTGTTTGCAACATATGTCTCAAGCGTATATCGCGTGGCCAAAACATCAGCCGCTTGGGTACCACATGCCTGACCAGACATATGTTGACCTGCCATGCAGCTCGTTGGCAAGCCTACCTCAAAGACCCACACCAAAGAACAAAGCGGACCTCTCCTTGCACCGCATCAGCTGGGATCTCCAACCCCACTATAACTTCAGTCCTCTCTGAAACATGCACTGAGAGGAATGAAGGTGTAGAATTAGGTGTGTCACAGCCAAGTACTTGCGGCCACTCTGCTAGCAGTACACCGACGTCCGATTCTAGCAGGCAAATTTCCCTGCCCCAGCTGCTGGACCGTCGAAAGAAGTTCACTCCCAGCCATCCACATGCCCAGCGGTTGAATGCTAGCTTGGCTAAATTGCTAGCGCTTCAACTGCTGCCTTTTCAGTTGGTAGACTCGGCCCCCTTCCGTGAGTTTGTGCAATGTGCGGTTCCTCAGTGGCAGGTTCCCAAACGCCACTTTTTCTCACGGAAGGCTATTCCGGCTCTCTACCGGCATGTGGAAGGCAATGTCTTGGCCTCGCTGGACAGGGCGGTCAGCGGTAAGGTGCATATTACCGCTGACTCATGGTCCAGCAGGCATGGACAGGGACGTTACCTTTCTTTCACGGCCCATTGGGTCACTCTTTTGGCAGCTGGGAAGGATGCAGGACAAGGTGCAGTAGTGTTGGAGGTTGTTCCACCGCCACGCCTCCAAAATGCTACTACTGGTTGTGACACACCTCTCTCCTCCACCCCCTCCTCTTCTTCTTCCTCCATGGCCTCTTCCTGTGGTTTGTCCTATGAACCAGCGGTGCTCCGTAGCCTTTCAAAGGGCTACGCAAGTACGCAGGCAAAAAGATGCCATGCCGTGCTTGCGCTGGTGTGTTTGGGGGACAGAAGCCACACTGGGGCAGAGGTCCTGTCTGCTCTGCAGGGCCAGGCCGAGAGGTGGTTGACACCACGCCAGCTTAAGCCAGGAATGGTGGTTTGCGACAATGGCACCAACCTCCTCTCCGCCCTCTGACAGGGACAACTGACCCATGTGCCCTGTGTGGCTCACGTCCTTAACCTGGTGGTGCAGCGGTTCTTGGGCAGGTACCCGGGCTTACAGGATGTCCAGAGGCAGGCCAGGAAAGTCTGTGTGCATTTCCGCAGATCTTATAATGCCAGTGCTCGCCTGGCTGAGCTGCAAAAGGAGTTGAACCTGCCCAAGAACCGCCTTATATGTGACATGCCCACCAGGTGGAACTCAACGTTGGCCATGCTGCAGCGGCTGCACACGCAGCAGAGGGCCATCAATGAGTACCTGTGCGACTACGGCACCAGGACAGGGTCAGGGGAGCTTGGTTTTTTTTCTCCACGCCAGTGGGGCATGATCAGGGATGCATGCACTGTCCTGGCACCATTTGAGGAGGCCACGAGGATGGTGAGCAGTGACAGTGCATGCATCAGTGACACTGTACCTCTTGTCCACCTGTTGGAGCACACGCTGCGTGGAATAATGGACAGGGCACTTGAGGCAGAACAGAGGCAGGAAGAGGAGGACTTCCTTGCCTCTCAAGGCCCCCTTTACCCAGACAGTGTTCCTTCTGTCCCACCCATCGCACAGGAAGAGGAGGAGGAGGAGGAGGAGGAGGAGGATTGTGTCAGCATGGAGGTGGAGGCTGGCACTCAGCATCATCAGCAGCAGTCTTTTAGGGATGATTTACAGTCCCAAGAAACCAGTGGACTTGTACGTGGCTGGGAGGAGGTGGCTGCGGATCATGTCGTCCATAGTGACCCAGAGGACTCCGGAGCGAATGCCTCAGCAAACCTACGCTGCATGGCCTCCCTGATCCTGCAAAGTCTGCGGAAGGATCCTCGTATTCTTCGGATCAAGGAGAGGGACCATTACTGGCTGGCCACTCTCCTTGATCCACGGTACAAGGGTAAGGTTGCGGACCTTATGTTACCGTCGCAGAGGGAGCAGAGGATGAGACAACTCCGGGAGGCCTTGCAGAAAGGTCTGTGCAACGCGTTCCCAGAGACTGGGAGGTTACAAACTCCTGGTCCTGGACAACGAGTTGCTGAGGCTTCGGCCAGTCAAAGAAGGAGCGGTGGGGAAGGTGGCCGTCTGACCGATGCGTTCAGACAATTCTTTAGTCCGCAGCCCCAAAGTATGATCGGTTCCAGCAACCATCGCCAGCGTCTGATAAACATGGTGCAGGAATATCTAGGGGCAAGGTCAGACTTGGACACCTTCCCCACCGAAAATCCTCTGGCTTACTGGGTCTTGAGGATGGATCACTGGCCAGAGCTTGCACAGTATGCAATTGAGCTACTGGCCTGTCCTGCATCCAGCGTTCTTTCGGAACGCACATTCAGTGCTGCTGGAGGATTTGTCATGGATCACAGGGTGCGTCTGTCCACCGACTCGGTTGATCGACTGACTTTCATCAAGATGAACCAGTCTTGGATCACCACCAGCTACCACACACCTGATGCTGATATAACAGACTAATTGATTTTAACATGTCACATCCCTTCAAGACTGATGCTGATGCTGAGTGCCTGTGCTGTTATGTTGACTGGCTATCCTCCTCCTCCGAGTCCTCAATGATACGATTGATGATGATAGCTTGGAAGATCATTTTTGTTTATGGGTGCCGCTACCAGTGGCTAAGGCCCAATTTTTCAGCCCCTGTTTTACAGGGGCGTGTAATTACAATTTTTTTAGCAATAATTTGCCATAGGGCTCATTGCTGTGCTCCAAGTACAGTATCTGTGAGGGGTTGTAGTGTTGTGCCACCAGTGCCTAAGGCCCAATTTTTCAGCCCCTGTTCAACAGGGGCATGTAATTACAATTCTTGATCTAATAATTCACAGCAGGGCCCATTGCTGCACCCACCAAGAGTAACTCTGAGGGCTTACAGTGTTGTGGCAACGCCACCACCACCACCACCACGAAAGGCCCAATTTTTCAGCCCCTGTTCAAAAGGGGCATGCAATTACAATTCTTGATCTAATAATTCACAGCAGGGCCCATTGCTGCACCCACCAAGAGTAACTGTCAGGGCTTACAGTGTTGTGGCACCAGCACCACCATCAAAGCCCCAATTTTTACTACCACTGTTCAACAATTATATGTAATTAAAATTCCTGATATAATAGTTGACAGCAGGGCGTTCCAGCACCAACCAAGAGTAACTGAGTGCTTACAGTGTTGTGCCAACACCAACAACTAAGGGGCCTATTTCTGCAGAGTATATACGGCAGGTCCCTACTTTCAAACATCCAACTTACAAACGACTCCTACTTGCAAACGGAAGAAGACAACAGGAAGTGAGAGGAAATCTACCCCTTGGAAGGAAAATTCTCTCCTGTAAGAATTAATATGGGAGAAAGGTGTCTCCTCTGTACTGATGCTTTATCACCAATCCTTGTTTCAAGAAAAACACCACATTTCAAAAACAGTTGTCATTGGGACGGAAAGTGAGGTGAAATGTTCTGAACAGGGGCACAGACAGCAAAACAAATGTTACAGGGGTGATAACCCTTACCTATGTTTCCCAAAAAGTTTAAAAATAGATTTTTGGGCTGGAGCTACACTTCAACAATGTACCTGTTCAAAATTACAAACACATTCTACATAAGAACAAACCTACAGTCCCTGTCTTGTATGCACCGCCTGTATACGGCTGTTCAGAGTATATAGGGCCTTTTTTATTTTATGTGCGGGGTTCCCCTTAATATCCATACAAGACCCAAAGGGGCTGGTAATGGGCTGGGGTAGGGGGGGGGGGTGTTGATGGGGTAGCTATGCCATTTTTCCTAAAGATTTTCATCCATATTACCGGGACCAGACATTACATTAAAGCCGCAAGCAGTTTTAAATGACTTTTTTCCCTTTAGAAATGTCATTTTGTGCAGGGACAGTTCTAAACACGGGAAACACGTGGCACTTCACAGGCATACTTTAGACACCCCCCAGGTACGATATTTAAAGGAATATTTGACTTTTTTTTTTTCACTTTATGCATCATTAAAATGACTGCTCCCGAAAAACGACCGTTTTTAAAACTTCTTTTTGCATTGATACATGTCCCCTGGTGCAGAACCCGGGTTCCCAAACCCTTTTTAGGACAATAACATGCATAATAGTCGTTATAATTAGCACTTTAGAATTCGAACGTTCGCATCCATTGTATTTAATAGGGTTCTAATGTTCGTTCGAACTTTCGGTCCGTTCGCGGGTTCTGGTGCGAACCGAACCCGGGGGTGTTCGGCTCATCACTACTCTGCACACAGTACGGCCTCAGGTCAGAGAGCTCCTCACTCTGCACACAGCACGGCCTCAGGTCAGAGAACTCCTCACTCTGCACACAGTACGGCCTCAGGTCAGAGAGCTCCTCACTCTGCACACAGCACGGCCTCAGGTCAGAGAACTCCTCACTCTGCACACAGTACGGCCTCAGGTCAGAGAGGTCCTCACTCTGCACACAGTACGGCCTCAGGTCAGAGAACTCCTCACTCTGCACACAGTACGGCCTCAGGTCAGAGAACTCCTCACTCTGCACACAGTACGGCCTCAGGTCAGAGAGGTCCTCACTCTGCACACAGTACGGCCTCAGGTCAGAGAGCTCCTCACTCTGCACACAGCACGGCCTCAGGTCAGAGAACTCCTCACTCTGCACACAGTACGGCCTCAGGTCAGAGAGCTCCTCACTCTGCACACAGTACAGCCTCAGGTCAGAGAGCTCCTCACTCTGCACACAGCACGGCCTCAGGTCAGAGAACTCCTCACTCTGCACACAGTACGGCCTCAGGTCAGAGAGCTCCTCGCTCTGCACACAGTACGGCCTCAGGTCAGAGAGGTCCTCACTCTGCACACAGTACAGCCTCAGGTCAGAGAGGTCCTCACTCTGCACACAGTACGGCCTCAGGTCAGAGAGGTCCTCACTCTGCACACAGTACGGCCTCAGGTCAGAGAGGTCCTCACTCTGCACACAGTACGGCCTCAGGTCAGAGAGGTCCTCACTCTGCACACAGTACGGCCTCAGGTCAGAGAGCTCATCGCTCACAATGACTCTGCACACAGTACGTATTTCAGCTTTATAGATGACAATGCCAAGTCCAGCCACTGACACGCTTTCTGACCGGGGACTCCTCTGGGATCTCAGCTATTATGTGTTAGTGTCAATAAATAATATATAACCCCCCCTCCCCCACACTGAGTGGCCAGCCAGTCCTCCATCTCTGGGGACCTCCAGTCTGGTGTCAGTCTGGATCTGGGATCTCCGGGGACAGAACCTTCCGGAATATCCCAGCAGAAGGCTTTTGTCTGGTGAGAGCAGTGAGAAGGTTCTTCCGAATTCCTCATCTGGATGTCTCTCTGGAGGGCGCGGCATTAACACGCCATGTCTCCCCGTCCCACCGCCAGCCTCCTCCTGTCATATTCCATCATTCAGACATTTTCCAGATCCTCCATAATCCGATCATTCACCATGAAATCTCAGTGCGCCCAATTACCCGCCGTGCGTTAATCAGCTTCCAGCGCTGACGTCTCACACAGGTGCCGCCGGTCACACATCACCGTCATTTCTCAGCCGGATGGTGATTAGGATTGTGATGGTTTTATACTTTCCTAACCCCTTGCTTACCGGGCAGATTTACCCCCTTCCTGCCCTGTGGAGGTCCTTCAACAACTGTGTGCAAGTCTACCTAGAATGGGGGAGGGGGGGCACCCCAAATATTGATTGGGTTTGGATTTCCCTTCATTTACTTTCCATTTTGTTAATTGATAAAAAATAAACTATTAACACTTCGATGTCTGAAAGATTTCTTCATTCACAGCATCACCCCTGCCTAAGAGTTTTGCACAGTGCTGTATACACTCAACATATACTGTATACATACACACACTATATATACCGTATACACACACTCAGTATACACTGTATACTCACACACTATATATACTGTATACACACACACACTATATATACCGTATACACACACTATATATACTGTATACACACACATACTATATATACCGTATACACACACTCAGTATACACTGTATACTCACACACTATATATACTGTATACACACACACTATATATACTGTATACACACACACACACTATATATACTGTATACACACACACACACACACACTATATATACTGTATACACACACATACTATATATACTGTATACACACACACACTATATATACTGTATACACACACACACACTATATATACTGTATACACACACACACTATATATACTGTATACACACACACACACACACACACACTATATATACTGTATACACACACATACTATATATACTGTATACACACACACACTATATATACTGTATACACACACACACACTATATATACTGTATACACACACACACTATATATACTGTATACACACACACACACTATATATACTGTATACACACACACACTATATATACTGTATACATACACACACTATATATACTGTATACACACACACACTATATATACTGTATACACACACACACACTATATATACTGTATACACACACACACTATATATACTGTATACACACACACACTATATATACTGTATACACACACATACTATATATACCGTATACACACACTCAGTATACACTGTATACTCACACACTATATATACTGTATACACACACACTATATATACTGTATACACACACACTATATATACTGTATACACACACACACACACTATATATACTGTATACATACACACACTATATATACTGTATACACACACACACACTATATATACTGTATACACACACACACACTATATATACTGTATACACACACACACTATATATACTGTATACACACACACACACTATATATACTGTATACACACACACACACACACACACTATATATACTGTATACACACACACACACTATATATACTGTATACACACACACACACACTATATATACTGTATACACACACACACTATATATACTGTATACACACACACACACACTATATATACTGTATACACACACACTATATATACTGTATACACACACACACTATATATACTGTATACACACACATACTATATATATACTGTATACACACACACACTATATATACTGTATAGTCACACACACTATATATATATACTGTATACACACACACACTATATATACTGTATACACACACACACTATATATACTGTATACACACACAATATATATACTGTATACACACGCACACACTATATATACTGTATACACACACAATATATATATACTGTATACACACACATACTATATATATACTGTATACATACACACACTATATATACTGTATATACACATACTATATATATATACTGTATACATACACACGACATATATACTGTATACATACACACTATATATATTGTATACTCAAAACTATATATATATATACTGTATACATACACACACTATATATACTGTATACACACACACACTCTATACACAGACATACGGTCTCTGTGCACAGATTGGGGGTCGGTGACACGCGCGGTCCTCTGTGATGTCATATGTTGGTGTCACTCCCTCTGTGTCTTCTCTTTGTAGTGGAGATCAGAGGACGGAATGTGATTCGCTCTTTGAAGTCGTCCAGGTGCTGCATGGAGTGTGAATCATTCCAGGTGTGTCCACCCCCCCCCCCCTGAATCACAGAGACCCCTATATTATATCATATATAGTGACACCCCCACATCATATATAGTGACACCCCCACATTATATATAGTGACACCCCCACATTATATCATATATAGTGACACATCATATATAGTGACACCCCCACATTATATATAGTGACACCCCCACATTATATCATATATAGTGACACCCCCACATTATATATAGTGACACCCCCACATTATATCATATATAGTGACACCCCCACATTATATATAGTGACACCCCACATTATATATAGTGACACCCCTACATTATATCATATATAGTGACACCCCCACATTATATCATATAAAGTGACACCCCTACATTATATATAGTGACACCCCCACATTATATATAGTGACACCCCCACATTATATCACACATAGTGACACCCCTACATTATATATAGTGACACCCCTACATTATATCATATATAGTGACACCCCCACATTATATATAGTGACACCCCTACATTATATCATATATATAGTGACACCCCTATATTATATACAGTGACACCCCTACATTATATCATATATATATAGTGACACCCCCACATTATATCATATAAAGTGACACCCCTACATTATATATAGTGACACCCCACACATTATAAGACTTAGGGTAACACTATACTACAAGATCCTGATCTGCAATGCTCTGCAGCATTGTGCTCTGCATTGCTGTGTTGGGTGATAATTCTCTGTACTGCTCTCCGGTATATGACTCCGTATAGCTGTGTGCGGCTCAGTGCTGCAGTTTTATCTGCGGATTGTTCTGTAATAACAATTATTATGTTTTCCATCATCTCTCCAGAACTAATTACTGCACTGGGGGGAGGGGGGAGTTATTTCCTTTCCACATAAACACAGACAGAGATTTACAGTAACTTAGAGGTGACTCTGCCCTTTGCCCTCATCACAGTGCTCTGCCTCCACCTGGTGGACATTTTTAGGTATTGCACCCACAATTGATAATTTCCATTAAACATTTCTGTTCTCACACCTACACCCCCCCCCCCAATGCCCAATGTTATCTCTCTATCTCCCGTCTGATCAATGTTTATAAACAATGTTACTTTGTATCTCTCTATCTCCCGTCTGATCAATGTTTATAAACAATGTTACTTTGTATCTCTCTATCTCCCATCTGATCAATGTTTATAAACAATGTTACTTTGTATCTCTCTATCTCCCGTCTGATCAATGTTTATAAACAATGTTACTTTGTATCTCTCTATCTCCCGTCTGATCAATGTTTATAAACAATGTTACTTTGTATCTCTCCATCTCCTGTCTGATCAATGTTTATAAACAATGTTACTTTGTATCTCTCTATCTCCCGTCTGATCAATGTTTATAAACAATGTTACTTTGTATCTCTCTATCTTCCATCTGATCAATGTTTATAAACAATGTTACTTTGTATCTCTCCATCTCCCGTCTGATCAATGTTTATAAACAATGTTACTTTGTATCTCTCTATCTCCCGTCTGATCAATGTTTATAAACAATGTTACTTTGTATCTCTCTATCTCCCGTTTGATCAATGTTTATAAACAATGTTACTTTGTATCTCTCTATCTCCCGTCTGATCAATGTTTATAAACAATGTTACTTTGTATCTCTCCATCTCCCGTCTGATCAATGTTTATAAACAATGTTACTTTGTATCTCTCCATCTCCCGTCTGATCAATGTTTATAAACAATGTTACTTTGTATCTCTCCATCTCCCGTCTGATCAATGTTTATAAACAATGTTACTTTGTATCTCTCTATCTCCCGTCTGATCAATGTTTATAAACAATGTTACTTTGTATCTCTCTATCTCCCGTCTGATCTAGGGGCAGATCCATAGTCAAGTTTCGGGAGGAGCACTGCCAGAAAATATTTTTTTTGGGGGGAAATTTATCTGGGAAATGGCTGGCGTTAGCTCTTCAATCATCTCGGCGCCATGGTTATTATGGTCTCAGGATGATTGAAGTGCTATATTTATATTATTACATTGTAATATAAAAGGAAATAGTTCAACTCACCATAATGCTGAATCAGTGGGAGCCCCGAGTGTGTCACTTGCCACATCGCCTACCACCAAATAAGGATTGTCACTTGCCAGGTTACCTGCCACACGTTGCATATTGTCACCTGCTGTGTCACTTTCCTATGATTAAGCACTGAGTTACAGTGTGAAACGCGTCAGCTTGCATCTGGTTTTGCTGTGGCATGTATTTTTTGTGATTTGATTTTACAATAAAAGGAACAATTTTTCAGAGTGCGGCTGTCCAAATCTTCCCCTTTATTTTTGTGTCACTTTCCTGCTACGGTGCTCTGTCCCAGAGTCAGGCAGCAGAGAGATGATGTAATCTCTCTGCTGCCAACGGCTGCCTACACAGTGAGGGGCAGAACTGCAATGATGCAGGGCGGGCGCCGGGAGAAGATGTCATCTCTCTGCTCCCATGCCTGCCGTCTCCCTGATTGGCCAGCAGCGCTCACACACTGAGCCACCCAGCTATCCCCCTCTCTCACCCGCCCACTCACCGACCGAGCGCCCGCTATCTTGCCTGCAGCACGGAGCTGCCCGCGCTGTCATCTGCAGAGCCGCCCGCTCTCACCCACATTCTCGGAGGGGGCAATTGTCACGTTGCCCCCCCTGGATTCGCCCCTGGTCTGATCAATGTTTATAAACAATGTTACTTTGTATCTCTCTATCTCCCATCTGATCAATGTTTATAATCAATGTCACTTTGTATCTCTCTATCTCCCATCTGATCAATGTTTATAAACAATGTTACTTTGTATCTCTCTATCTCCCATCTGATCAATGTTTATAAACAATGTCACTTTGTATCTCTCTATCTCCCATCTGATCAATGTTTATAAACAATGTCACTTTGTATCTCTCTATCTCCCATCTGATCAATGTTTATAAACAATGTTACTTTGTATCTCTCTATCTCCCATCTGATCAATGTTTATAAACAATGTTACTTCCAACTATAATTTCCCTCTGGAAAATACCAGGAAGTGTGTGGATGTATACGGGAGTGTTGCTTGTTATAGTATGTATATACTGGGACATTCTTGTATACTGAATTGTTAAAGCAATATAAACAAGGATTACATATTTTTAGATACATTTTTGTTCATGGGGTGATAATTATGAACTTACATTGATTCTCTTCCCTTATAATTATCACCGGAATCCCTAACCTTTCCTTCTATACCACCTATCTGTCTCCCCCATCTGGACACTGTGAGGTACTGCACCCAACCACTATGACACTATAGTGGGAGTACACTCAGGGCTTTCAATGATGGAGAAGGTCTGGGCAGGGCCGCTGATAGAAATCATGGGGCCCCGTACAGCCTACCTGACAGGGCCCCCTTCGGCTCCACCTCAGGTCCCTCCTTCAGCCCCACCCTGGCCCCTCCCCAGACCCCGCCTTGAAACAAAGTGCAAGTTTGTCTACAAGTGATATTTATTTTTCTCCAGCCATTATGCCATTGGTGGCACGGGTGGCACTGTCTTTGCAGCACATTACGGCATTGGGTGGCACTGTCTTTGCAGCACATTACGGCATTGGCGGCATGGGTGGCACTGTCTGCAGCACATTACAGCACTGGGCCATAACGCATTTGCTACCTGCAGACAGTGCCACCCATGCCCCCCTGCTGGCCTGGCCCCATACAACAGGGCCAGTTGTACTGGCCTATCAGCGGCCCTGGGTCTGGGTGTTCCTGTAGATGGATGTTTCCCGACTCCAGCCCTCAAGTACCCCGAACAGGTCATGTTTTCAGGCTTTCCAATGTTTTGCACAGGTGATTTGGTCCGTTTCACTGCCTTTAGTAATTACCACAGCCGTTTCATCTGAAGAAATCCTGAAAACATGACCTGTTGGGGGTACTTGAGGACTGGAGTTGGGAAACATTGCTGTAGATCACAGGCATGTCTTACATTTTAATATCATAAACTTAGGTAATAAGTGTCAAGCTTCAGCTTCTGGAGGGAGCAGTGCGAGGTTCCCTAAAAAATCCATAGCATGCCCTTAGTGCGAGCATGCAGCCTGGCTGGCCAGCATGGGGGGGTAGGGGGGTCTGCAGCCCCTTTATAAACAATACCAGGCCTCATGCCCTCAACATGGGGGGGTCTGCAGCCCCTTTATAAACAATACCAGGCCTCATGCCCTGAACATGGGGGGGGTGACTTCCCAGTGAGGATCCAGTGCACATGACCAATCCTGATGGCAATGCCCATCGAATGACCGCCCCCCGAGCTGTTATCTGGTGTACAAGGGAAGAGGCGGGGATAGTAGGGACATCATTGGCCAATTATGGTCATTGGCCTTACCTGGGCCGTAATTTCACATTTGTGTGGTGGTAACTGTGGTGGTTGCTAGGGACGCAGTGGGTGGCAGCAGGGCCGCCATCAGGAATTTTGGGGCCCCTTACACAGCTTCAGGCATGGGCCTCCTGGAGCAGAGGAGAACCGGGGGGGGGGGTGCTGCTGCCGCAAATTGAGAAGCGGGGGGGCTGCCGCAAATTGAGAAGCGGGGGGATGCCATGAATTGAGAAGCGGGGGGGTGCTGCCGCTGCAAATTGTTGAGGTTGGGGGGGCTTTGGGTGCTGACGAACACAAAAAAAAATGGGGGGGTTGACATCCGGGGCCCTGGGGACCTCTGGGCCCCTTACATAAAAAAAAAATGATAAAAAAAATTAAATAAAAAAATAATAATAATTTTTATAAAAAAAAAAAAAAAAAAGGAGGTTGCCATCCGGGGCCCTGGGGACAACAAATAAAAAAAAATAATAAAAATAAATAACATAAATAAAAAAAAAAAAAAAAAAATTATAAAAATAAATAAAAAGAAGGGGGGTTGACTTTCGGGGGCCCTGGGGAACTCCGGGCCCCTGGGGACCTTTGGGCTCCTTAAAAAAAAGGGGGGGCATCCGGGCCGCTGGGGACCTTCGGGCCCCTTACAGGTGTACTGCCTGTACCCCCCTGATGGCAGCCCTGGGTGGCAGCACCTGCTGATTCTTCAGGAACCATTGACAGCAGGAAGCTGTCCTGTCTAGAAGAAGTGGAAATATCATTCTATAAGTTCCCATCGAATACGAAGCTTCGGTGTTTGTCTGAAAGCCCCAACTTTCAGCTCCCCCCCCCCCCAATATTTGTATATCGCAGCTTTGTTTTTTAGATTCATTTCTGAAAATTGATCACACCTGAAGTACTGACGGCCGATCTCATTTCTTGAGACCCTAACATGCCAGGAAAGTACAAATACCCCCCAAATGACCCCTTTTTGGAAAGAAGACATTCCAAGGTATTTAGAAAGAGGCATTGTGAGTTTTTTGAAGTTGTCATTTTTTTCCCACAATTCTTTGAAAAAAATCGTTTTTTTTTTGTTTTTGTTTTTTACAAAATTGTCATATTAGCAGGTTATTTCTCACACACAGCATATGCATACCACAAATTACACCCCAAAACACATTCTGCTATTCCTCCCGAGTATGGCGATACCACATGTGTGAGACTTTTACACAGCGTGGCCACATACAGAGGCCCAACATGCAGGGAGCACCTTCAGGCGTTCTGGAGCCCCCAGGCCAATTCTGACATTTCTCTCCTACATGTAAAAATCATCATTTATTTGCTAGAAAATTACATAGAACCCCAAAACATTATATATGTTTTTTAAGCAAAGACCCTAAAGAATACAATGGCGGTCGTTGCAATTTTTAATCTCGCACGGTATTTGCGCAGCAATTTCCTAACACGTTTTAAAAAAAAACAAAAAAAAAAAACAGTTTTGTGCTTTAAATAAAACAAAACAGTAAAGTTAGCCCAATGTTTTTGTATAATGTAAAAGATGAAGTTATGCCGAGTAAATAGATACCTAACATGTCACCCTTCAAAATTGCACACGCTCGTGGAATGGTGCTACTTAAAAATCCCCATAGGTGACACTTTAAATTTTACTGGTTACATGTTTTGAGTTACAGAGGAGGTCTAGGGCCAAAATTATTGCTCTTGCTCTAACGTTCGCAGCGATACCTCACATGTGTGGTTTGAACGCCATTTTCATATGTGGGCGGGACTTACGTATGCCATTTTGGGGCAAGCGGCCTGGTATGTTTCAGGAGGGAGCGGGGCACTCGCTCGCCCCCCCCCTTTCCTTGCCTGCCAGGCTGCATGCTCGGATAAGGGTCTGGTAAGGATTTTGGGGAGTGCCAGCATGCATTTTTTTTCTTAATTCTGTCGTAGGGTTCCCCTTAACCACTTCAATACACTGTATTTTATACAGTCATGGCCGAAATTGTTGGCACTCCAGAAAATTTTCCAGAAAATCAAGTATTTCTCACAGAAAAGTATTGCAGTAACACACGTTTTGCTATACACATGTTTATTCCCTTTGTGTGTATTGGAACAAGACAAAAAAAGTGAGGGAAAAAAAGCTAATTTCACATAATGTCACACAAAACTCCAAAAATGGGCTGGTCAAAATTCTTGGCACCCTTAACTTAATATTTGGTTGCACACCCTTTGGAAAAATAACCATCAATAAGCTTCTTACACCTCTCACCAGGAATTTTGGACCGCTCTTCCTCTGCAAACTGCTCCAGGTCTCTTATTGGAAGTGCCCCTTTTCCAACAGCAATTTTAAGATCTCTCCACAGGTATTCAATGGGATTTAGATCCGGACCCATTGCTGGCCACTTTAGAACTCTCCAGCGCTTTGTTGCCATCCATTTCTGGGTGCTTTTTGACATATGTTTGGGGTCATTGTCCTGCTGGAAGACCCAAGATCTCGGACGCAAACCCAGCTTTCTGACACTGGGCTCTACAGTGCGACCCAAAATCCTTTGGTAATCCTCAGATTTCATGATGCCTTCCACACATTCAAGGCACCCAGTGCCAGAGGCAGCAAAACATCATTGAAGCTCCACCATATTTCACTGTAGGTACCGTGTTCTTTTCTTTGTAGGCCTCATTCCATTTTTTGGTAAACAGTAGAATGATGTGCTTTACCAAAAAGCTCTATCTTGGTCTCATCTGTCCACAAGACGTTTTCCCAGAAGGATTTTGGCTTTCTCAAGTACATTTTGGCAAACTGTAGTCTTGCTTTTTTATGTCTCTGTGTCAGTAGTGGGGTCCTCCTGGGTCTCCTGCCATAGCATTTCATTCCATTTAAATGTCGACAGATAGTTGGCGCTGACACTGATGTTCCCTGAGCCTGCAGGACAGCTTGAATTTCTTTGGAACTTGTTTGGGGCGGCTTATCCACCACCCGGACTTTCCTGCGTTGCAACCTTTCATCAATTTTTCTCTTCCGTCCACGCCCAGAGAGATTGGCTACAGTGCCATGGGTTGCAAACTTCTTGATAATGTTGCGCACTGTGGACAAAGGAAAATCCAGATCTCTGGAGATGGACTTGTAACCTTGAGATTGTTGATATTTTTCCGCTGAGGAAGTCCTGCACCACGGACGATACGCGTGCAGGGGGGGTTATAGTGATGTCAGGACAGCCACCTACCTGGTTCTTTTATATGTACTATGACTTCATGCCGTGCACTAGGATATAGTGTTGTGTTTGTAAGTAGTTTTTATTTTAATAAATAGTGTTTCTTTTATACACGGAGAGCACTATGCGTTTCTTTTATATTTTTACATGATCCATTCTATATGTGAGTGACTTTGGAGACCCTCTATCGATTGAGGAGTCTTAGTGAAGGACCTTACGTGCAGACAACACCTTACCACTACCCTAGTTAAGGGACAGTGTGACTGACCTTCTGTTTGCTCAGAGGTCCATATGTTCAGGTGAGCGGTTTGTACTTCTGGTGGAGGAGACACACGAGTCTTGATGTATGGTGATTGATTGAAGCACCCCATTTACTACTTAAGAAGTCTTACACCTCTGTTGCCCTTCAACATCCTCTGGCCTCATCTTGCCACATATTTTTTGGACTTTTGATGATTGTTTATTGTTTTTATTTTATTTTAGCTTTCAGCGCTGAACTGCTTTTTACAAGTATCTGAAAAGCACTTCAGTGCCGCAAAGATAACATCACAGATGAGTCGACCATATATAGTGGATCGCTCTTCAGTGCTATCTAGGAGTGTCCATAGAGGAAATGTCCATTATAAGCATACATTTCTGCAGTTGTGTATAAACACTCTAAGGTGTGTGGTAACACACCACAAGCCAGACCGCAGGAGCACACATGGGGAGAGAGGTGCTGCAATGAAATATACTGCGTTAAACGATCACTGCACTCACACTACAAAGCAGGGATGAGAAACTTATAGTTCAGTTACTAATAGCAGCACACCGTACGCACATTACACATTGTTAGGCACACAGTTAACCCTTTGATCGCCCCTAGATGTTAACTCCTTCCTAGCCAAAAATCTGACCGTTTGTACACTCCATCTGACAATTTTTGTTGGATTTTCCGCGGACAAATGTGGGATGGCAGGCTTTAAAATTTTCCGCGGACAACGGCCTGTTGTCAGATTTTTCGATCGTGTGTACACAAGTCCGTCAGACAAAAGTCAAAAAGTACAAACACGTATGCTCGGAATCAATGCTCACCAAACACGACATTAGCAGAAGGTGGCACTCAACATTGGTCTGACGGGAGATAGAGAGCTACAAAGTAACATTGTTTATAAACATTTATGAGATGGGAGATAGAGAGATACAAAGTAACATTGTTTATAAACATTTATGAGATGGGAGATAGAGAGATACAAAGTAACATTGTTTATAAACTGTGACAGGAGTTACTTTGGGTGGGGGGTTTGTGGAACTTAGCTTACCCTGGAGAGCTCTGGAAACTCTGTGTCCAGCTTCCCCAGCCCTCTTGTGTGTAAATCACCATGTGTCTCTGTGACAGGAGTGACTTTGGGTCGGGGGTTTGTGCGGCTCAGCTTGCCCTGGAGAGTTCTGGAGGCCTCCCTGTCCAGCTTCCCCAACGCCTCTTATGTGTAAATCACCCTGTGTCTCTATTAGGGGCACAGGGTGAATGAGAACCCCACTATGATCTGTACTAGTCAGATTCAATGTTGTATATGTGTATATATACTGTGTGCTATCTCATGCTGTTGGACTATTTGCTGTGATGGTTTGGGGTGTGACTGTATTCTATTGTCTATTGTGGCTGTCTGCCTCAACTATTATGGGATGTGTAAGTGTCTTGCTGTGAGGAAAGAGGGAGGGGGGACTCCTCCATCACCCCCCCCCCCCGATAAGACTGTTTACTGATGAGAAGTTTGAACACACCTGACCTGCGTGTCTATTGCCATTGGACAGTTTAACCCGCCCTGTTTCCAAGGGTGGGGGGGGAAGAGTCTCTAGCCTCGTACACACAAACGAGTTTCTCTGCAAAAACTAGCAAGAAACTTGCTGGCAGAGATTTTTTGCCGAGAAATTCGTTCGTGTGTATGGTTTCTCGTCAAGAAAAGCGACAAGTATCTCGACGAGAAAATACTATAAATAAATAGAGAGCCCCCCTTACATCAGTGTCCCCCAGAGAGCCCCCGCTTACATCAGTGTCCCCAGAGAGCACCCCCATACATCAGTGTCCCCAGAGAGCCCCCCCCATACATCAGTGTCCCCAGAGAGCCCCCCCCATACATCAGTGTCCCCAGAGAGCCCCCCCCATACATCAGTGTCCCCAGAGAGCCCCCCCTTACATTAGTGTCCCCCAGAGGGCCTCCCTCTAAATAAGTGTCCTCAGATGGCTCCCCATCTTACCTTTAGCTGGTGGGTGTGGGGATGTTCACCGTTGGCAGGCGGCCTCTCCTCGTGCCTCCCGCGGTGGTGGAGAGCGGACCTCTCCTTGTTTCTCCCTCAGCGGTGGAGAGCGGAACTCTCGTGCACCTGTCCCCTGTAATGGCGCTGCCGAAAAAGAAGCCGCAAACCGGAAGTTGGCTTCAAAATGAGGCTTGGAGCGCAGGTGCACAGCAAATCGATCTCCGGGGCCTGGGGATCACATTGCGCTCTGTTACTGCCAGGGGCGTACCTAGAGCATTTGGCACCCGGGGCGGATCCTATATCTGGCACCCGCCTGCATACCTCTGCATCCTTCAATATCTTTTTGGCACTACTGTGTACCCCCTCTCCACAACTGCATCACTGGAACCCCTTTTCATTACACAGCACCTTGCACCTTGTGGGGGTCTCAGGTCTGCATTGTAGGGGTGTCTGTACTGTGGGGGGTGGGGGTCTGTACTGTGGGGGGAAAGGGGTCTGCACTGTAGGGGGGTGTCTGTGGGGGGCTGTGTATTGTAAAGGGGTTTAGAGGTGCAGGGTGCTGTGTAATGAAAAGGGGTCCAGAGGTGTAGGGTGCTGAGACCCCCACCCCCACAGTACAGACACCCCTACAGTGCAGACCCCCCCCACAGTACAGACACCCCTGCAGTGCAGACCTGAGACCCCCACCCCCCCACAGTACAGACACCCTTACAGTGCAGACCCTGCCCCACCCCCCCCACAGTACAGACACCCCTACAGTGCAGACCCCCACCCCCCCACAGTACAGACACCCCTACAGTGCAGACCCCCCCCCACAGTACAGACACCCCTACAGTGCAGACCCCCCTCCACAGTACAGACACCCCTACAGTGCAGACCCCCCCCACAGTACAGACACCCCTACAGTGCAGACCTGAGACCCCCACAGTACAGACACCCTTACAGTGCAGACCCCGCCCCACCCCCCCCACAGTACAGACACCCCTACAGTGCAGACCCCCACCCCCCCACAGTACAGACACCCCTACAGTGCAGACCCCCACCCCCCCACAGTACAGAAACCCCTACAGTGCAGACCCCCACCCTCCCACAGTACAGACACCCCTACAGTGCAGACCCCCACCCCCCCCCCCCACAGTACAGACACCCCTACAGTGCAGACCCCCACCCCCCCCACAGTACAGACACCCCTACAGTGCAGACCCATAATGTACCTCAGTCAGAAGCGCGGGACATGCAGAGAACTAGTCAGGTGACGGGTCCGGTCCCCTCCCCCTGTGTAGGGAGGAGGAGGGGGAGGCGGCTTCACTGAACAGAGCCGCGGCGCGGTGAGAGAAGGGGATCGCTGCGGGTCCCGGGTGTCACTCGGCTTGCACCCCCCAGTGTGTGTCACCCGTGGCGGCCCGCCCCCCCCGCCCCCACTTAGTACGCCTCTGGTCAAAGGAGACAGCGCCGCGGGTTTAACTGCAGCATTGCGCGGTGACAGAACAGACATGTTCTGTCACCACGTGATCTGCTGTTAAACCCGTGGCGCTGTCTCCTTTCAGTCACGGAGGGCGCGCAGGGGGGGGCGCCGGCCTGAGCACTCGCCCAACGGCAATTTATGCTTGCATTTGGCGAGTGGGCGAGTGCATTTTTGAAAGGCCTGCCCTAGTTTACCCGAACCAGCCCTAATTAACTCCTTCCATTTTTCCCTTCAAATATTATTCTCCTACTGATTTTTTTATTCTATTCAAAAATTTTTTCCCATTTTTTTTGTGTAACAAAAAACAAAACTTTATCTTCATTTGTAAGTGACTTTGGACAGAACAAATTATAGAATAAAATATATTGTTTTATATATTTTATTTAGAAGAAAAAAAGTGTTGTGTTTTTTTTTTTTTTTTTTTAGTCCTATCACTGAACACTGAAAACGTAAAGAATTCTCTAAATGGTGGCTGTGCCAAGAGGCCATCCTCCTGTGTTCAGTGAGCAGAGGTGCAAGAGCCCAATGTCAGACCCAGAAACGGGTGCAGATAACTGTAGTAGTGGTGTCTATGCAGTAATTTCCAACTTCCAGGGGCATCAGCCAGGTATAGCATATACATAGCAGAAAACAAAGAAGAAGCACACCGCTCCGGGCAGAATCAGGTGCAAGGTAGATCACAGGTGCAGACCTCGGCTCACCACCGTGGAAGACGAACAAAACAAGAAATTGGTCGCACACTGGAACTCCAACTTATCTTGATGTCATCTTTATTGTCAAAAGGATCAGACAGATACAGGCAACGGTAGACGCGTTTCACAAGCGATAGCTTGCTTGTTCACAGGTATGGCATATACATAGTTAGTCCAAGCTGGATCAATGTAACCATGTATGAAATATCCACACCTGGAATTCTTCTTTAAGAAACCTAAACACCAGATGGTGTGATATTTCACAATTTGCTGTTTTGGATTCGTTCATTCGGATTCATTGCAAAGTGGGTTGTTAAGGAGTGGGTGGCCGCCGTGTCTTTAACAACCATGGCTCATCTGCTGTTGAAAAGAGTAAACAAAATAAGCGACGGTTAAAACAAATAAATAAAAACAGCATGGAGGCCCTCCCAATCCATACCAGGCCCCTTGGGTCTGGTATAGAGTTTGAGGGAAACCCCCACACCAAAAAAAAAAAAAAAGGCTTGAGGCTCCCAAAAATCCATACCAGACCCTTATCAGAGCATGCACCCTAGCCGGACAGGAAAGAGGGGGGGGGTGACCAAGGCTCTTCCCTAGTCCCTAGTTCAGAATAGACTTACTGACTCTGGGGGTCAGACCAGAGGAGGAGGACAGAGGTGAAAAAAAATAGACAAGTAATGCTCACCATTGGCACCTGTAGTCTGGTCTGACCTCATTCTCCACATCTGAGTCACTGGTCATCCAAGTAGTCAGTCTATCCTCACACGGGGCGCCATTTAATGTCCTGACAATGACCATCTCCAGGAACAAAAGACTCCTTTTTATGGTGGTCAAAGCTTTATTTAACACATGTGTGAAAACAGTAAAAAAGAGGAAATTGTTCTGATCTTCACATTGAATGCAGAGCTTTATAAGCCAAGTAAATCAGCATAAGTAATGAAATCCCATCCCAGACTGGGAGGACACAGAATACAGTATACATGAGATGACCAATAGGAGGGAGATTTTCAGTGCAAAAGCAGTTAATCATTTTTTTTTCAGGAATTTTATCCTAGATGGGACATCTTTGTGTGGCTTTAGTTTTCACTGATATTCAAGGTAAAATGTCCCTTAGCTTCATAAGTTACTGGCAGGTCTTATAGTCATACAGTTGTAGCGACCTCACCTCTCACTCCCTCCTTCTCTGTCAATGTCAATGGCTCTCGTCTAGGGGACCAAGGAGGAGAGTGTGACGCACCACCAGCTTGCATCCTCTAGTGTGTAGAGGTGTGAGCTATAACCATTTACCTTCGGGCCTGTGCCGCTGTCCAGAGCCAAAACTTCCCTTGAGAATGACCTTTAACTCCCAGAAAGCCAAGTTCCACACCATTGAAATTCCAACACTTATTTATTCTTTTAGAGCAATAAATAGTCGTTTTAGAGCAGACTGGTCAGACAACGAACAGACAAGGTGTCCAGGCACAAACTTGAACTTGTTACTCTCCTGTTTCGGTGTGCGCAAACAGGCTTGGCGCACGGTCGCTGCCACCGACCGGGTGAATTGGACTAGAGGCCTCTGCCACCGACCTGGGTTTCAGTTGGGTCGCTGCCACCGACCATGAGAACATGGACTACCTTCTTGAGATGTGGCCCCTGTCAGAGGAGTCATCCATCCCGGACGAGCCCCCACGTGTAGCGATACCCCCAGTTAAGAGGGCTGCCCTGATTGTTTTGGGCCCTGTAGTGCACCGCTGTCAACCCATGGCAATTGGCTCTAACCTCTTGTGGCACAGTTAGTAAAGGGGATGATAGAATTGCAAACACTCTAATATTCTCTATGACACAATCCCACAGTAAGGCACACAGTAATGGTATGGCACAGTAAATGACACTGACAACCAATATATTTAACTCTAATATTTTACTGTTGGTAAAGGTGAAAATGATAAACAGTATGCAATGTCACATGCAGAGCCCTGCAATATGGGTATACTTATTAACACATCAAACGTTCAGCAATATGATAGACAATTTAACAGACCCCGCTGCAGCTATCCTCCCTCGTGGACAATATGGCGTCCAGCAATGTCCTATACTACCCAGTCAGGCCTGACTATGATTTGGGTATAGTTCTGTGGAAGAAGATCTTCGCTAGCAAAAAAAATGGTGGTGCACTTTAAGAACAATTGTAATCCACAAAGTAACGATGATCGGTAACTTTATAATGCCAGGGAGACTAATAACTCAGTTCTGCAGATAGTCTCCCCAGAGTGTAACTGCAATCACTGTGATGGCCCTGAATAAAGTTAATAGGTCTAGAGATACTGTGGTGTAGCTCTGAGCAGATGCTCTCTCACCCGACCGGACCAGTCCTTGTCCGTTACTTCCGTTACTGTGACTCGATTCACAGTGTCCACGACACCCGGGTCTTCGGTCCTCCTGGTGACAGCACTCAGCAACAGGATCAGACGCTCCGCAGGCTCCTCGGTGGAGCGGAAGGCTCTTTGGAAAAGCACAAGGCCCAGGCTTCAGGCCTTGTACAGACAGCAGATCAGCACAGGGATCCTCTTGCTGGGAGGGCGGTGTCCAAAGAGAGAGAACTGGGGCCCGCCTCCCTCTTATAAAGTCCACCCCGGCAGTCCTTGCGCGGGGCAATGCACCCTGGGTGCCTCAAGGTGTACTGGGTACTGTAGTCTCTGGGGAATTAAAGGGCAATACCCCGCTACGCAGTTATTAATTCTTTTTATGAAGAGAAATGATCAATATGTTCTGGGAGAAGGTGAAGCAGCGGGCAACTATATATGTATAATATACAAAAGGTCAGATAAATGTCTCTCACAAGATGAGGGCAAAGCCTTGCAGATCTATAGATCCAGCACAGAAGATCTTTCAGTAGCTGTCATCATAGTAAGTTGGTTCCATTTCCATCTCCACCTGATCTCTTCTCCTCGTCCTCCTCTCACTCCGATTCTTCTCATTCTTCTCATTCTTCTCATTCTTCTTCTCATTCTTCATCCTCCTCAGGTCATTGACTATAAAGATGAGGAGCGCAGTGCAGAGAACACCGACCGCACCATAAAACAGGTACTGACCCCAATCTGACCACATCCCAGACCGACCTTCTCCTATAATGGAGATAATGGGGACAATGAGAAAGTTGTATAGAATTAGACATGTGCAGAACTGAAAAATGTGATTTGTTTCTTTTAGATTTAGATAGATTTGTTATGTTACTAATTTAAATGAGTTGATTCGTTTCGGAATTCAGTTAGTCTCTTTTTGTTTATTCATTTTCTAACTAACTCCAATTTTTTTAAACAATTCGAATTTCGATTGGTAGAAAAATGATCAATTCAAATTCTGTGTGGAGAATAGCTGGTTGTTAAGGAGTGAGCCGGAAAGCCGACCGCCGCACGATGATGTACGTCGACAGAATGGCACGGACAGGCACAAGGGCGTACAGGCACGTCCCCTTTAAGAACCTGTCTGTAGGTCGCACGCGCGCCGCCGCCGGCGCGCTCGTGACTCGGTCCAAAGCGAGCGCGCCGAGCAAGTGGGACCCGCGGACTCGATCGACGCCTGGTGTCCCGCGATCGGGTCACAGAGCTGAAGAACGGGGAGAGGTAAGTGTAAACAAACCTTTCCCCGTGCTTCCTAGTGGCATGTCACTGATCGTCTGTTCCCTGTCATAGGGAACGACGATCAGTGACGTCACACGCCAAGCCACGCCCCCCGTAAGTTAGAATCACTCATTAGGTCACACTTAACCCCTACAGCGCCCCCTAGTGTTAACCCCTTCCCTGCAAGTGACATTTATACAGTAATCGGTGCATTTTTATAGCACTGATCGCTGTAAAAATGGCAATGGTCCCAAAAATGTGTCAAAAGTGTCCGATGTGTCCGCCATAATGTCGCAGTCACAATAAAAATTGCAGATCACCGCCATTACTAGTAAAAAAAAAAAATATTAATAAAAATGACATAAAACTACCCCTGTCATGGAAACCCTGCCAGGAACAGACGCCCTGGACTTCCTGGTTCCCGTTTGCGTGCGCGCGTGCACATGTGCACGCGCGCCCCCCGCAGGTGACGCCGGAAGGGCTATTTAAACTCCTCACTTGCAGACAGTCCCTGCTGTCTGCTCTACAGCGTTCACCCCAAGTGACCGGATCTGCTCAATCACCTGTATCTGACCCGGCTTCCTGAGACCTTCCTGCTATCTACCTGTACCTGACCATCGGCCTGTTTCTGACTTCGGTATTGCCTGATCCTTCTGTACCTCGCTGCCCGCCAGTTTACCCGACCCCGGCTTGTCTGTTGATCCTGCCTGATCCAGGCTCTGTTCACCCGCTGCTGTTCAGTGGTTCCAGTCCACCTGCTGTGCCTCCCGGTCCGGGCCACCTGCCGTAGTTCCTGGTTCCTGTTTACTCACCTGCTGTGGTTCCTGGTTCCCGTCTGCTCATCTGCTGGTTCCTGCTCACCTGCTGCTGCTCAGTGGTTCCAGTCTACCTGCTGTGCCTTCCGGTCCGGGTCATCTGCTGTGGTTCCTGGTTCCTGTCTGCTCATCTGCTGTAGTTCCTGGTTCCTGTCTGCTCATCTGCTGTAGTTCCTGGTTCCTGCCTACTCCTCTGCTGGTTCCTGCTCACCTGCTGCTGCTCAGTAGTTCCAGTCTACCTGCTGTGCCTCCCGGTCCGGGTCATCTGCTGTGGTTCCTGGTTCCTGTCTTCTCACCTGCTGGTTCCTGATCACCTGCGGTTCTCCTTGATCCTGCCCCACTCGTACCCTTTCCACCTCCGTGCCTCCTGTTTTACCATCAGGGGCCGCTGGTGGGAGCCGTAAGGGAGGCCTCCCTCTGCTAACCGGGCTCGTCACCGCCAGGTACGTGACAGTAGCAGACAGCTATGTCTGAGCCCGAGCAGGGAGCCTCACCTATGGAGGAACTATGCCGACACCTGGCGGGACTGACCGAGGCCGTCAAGAGCCTCCAGCAAGGCTACACTCACCTGGAAGGACAAGTGCGGGCCCTCACCAACCCTGATGGAGCTCAAGGGGATCCACGTGCCTCCACTTCTTCCGCCGGGGCAGGAGCTGCGCCCACGGTGGTCATGCTTCCCCCTGAACCCAGGGTCCCTACACCCGAAAGATTCTCCGGGGACCGGAGCAAGTTCAGGGCTTTCCGGAACTCTTGTGAGTTGTACTTCGCCTTACAGCCCCGCACCTTTTCCTTAGAAGCTACCAAGGTGGGCTTTGTAATTTCACTACTATCCGGAGACCCACAGAACTGGGCCCACCGCCTGCTAGAACGCAAGGATGCGTCCTTGGACAGCCTTACACTTCTTTTTGACGCCATGGCCAAATTGTACGAGGACCCTCAGCTCTCGGTCACTGCAGAAAACGCCCTGCGGACCCTTCAGCAGGGACGCAGAGCAGCGGAAGATTATGTAGCCGAATTTAGGCGCTGGAGCGCAGACACCAGCTGGAATGACGCTGCCCTCCGTCACCAGTTTCGTATAGGCCTTTCTGACCCCCTGAAGGATGAACTGGCTAGGGTAGGAATACCAGAAAATCTGAACCTGCTGATCGATCTGACAATTCAGATTGACCGACGCCTGAGGGAACGGAGGGCTGAGAGGGCCACGGGCTTTACCCGGCCGACCTGGATGCTTCCCCGGGTCCCCAGTCATCCGCACCCAGCTCCTGCAGCACCCTCGACTCCCTCGTACGATGCTCCCGAACCCATGCAGCTTGGGGTCCTCCGCCCTTCCCTTACTCCGGAGGAACGCCAACGCCGACGCACGCATAACTTGTGCCTGTACTGCGGGGAGCCCGGTCACTTTGTTAGGAACTGTCCCCTGAAGCTCCGTAAGTGCTTGTCAGTATTCCCTGCTGTGATCAACCCTCAGACTAGATCCTCTTCTCACTTTGCTCTTTCTATCTCCCTGCAGCTCCCAGGAAGGACCCTACAAGTAGTCGCAATTATTGACTCTGGGGCCTGTAGTTGCTTCATGGACTCAACTTTTGCCCGTACTCAACTGATTCCTCTACTTCCCAAGACCCATGGCCTACGGGTTCACCTGGCTGATGGGTCCATTATCAAGTCGGGGCCCGTAGTCGAAGAGACGGCTCCCCTACCCGTCACCGTCTCCACCTCTACCGGGGAGCACCGAGAATATCTACGGCTGGACATTATCTCCTCTCCACTGTTCCCCATAATTCTCGGTATGCCCTGGCTACAAGCCCATAATCCTACCATCAACTGGGTCACAGGGGTGGTCACTTTTCCTTCCTCCTACTGCCAACGTTCCTGCGGCTCACACAAACCCCCTGGGCCTGCCACCTTAATGTGTACCGACACTGAGGCCGGAATACGTCAGGCCATCCCTGACGCTTACCTGGACTTTCTCGATGTGTTTAGTAAACAGGGGGCAGAGACACTACCACCCCACCGAGCCTACGACTGTCCCATTGATCTACTCCCCGGAGCAGCTATTCTCTTCGGTAGGATTTTCCCTTTAACGGAGGTAGAACAGGGGGCCCTGAAGGATTACATCAATGAGAACCTTTTAAAGGGGTTCATTCGCCCCTCTACGTCGCCAGTAGGCGCAGGCATTTTCTTTGTGGAGAAGAAGGACCACACCCTCAGGCCATGTGTGGACTACCGTGAACTAAACAAGATCACCATTAAAAATCGCAATCCTCTCCCTCTGGTACCAGAGTTATTCCAAAGATTGGGAACTGCCGTCATTTTTACTAAACTCGACCTCCGGGGGGCCTATAACCTGGTTCGAATCAAGGAGGGCGATGAGTGGAAAACTGCCTTCCGCTCCCGGTTCGGACATTTCGAGTATTTAGTGATGCCCTTCGGGCTGTGCAATGCCCCTGCCACCTTCCAGTATTTTATTAATGATGTACTTTGGGACTTTTTAGATCTCTTTGTGATTGCTTATTTAGATGACATACTAATCTTCTCTTCCTCCCTTGACTCCCATCGCAGGCATGTCAGAAGTGTGTCAGACCGGCTTCGACAGCATAGTCTATATGCGAAGGCTGAGAAATGCGAGTTTGAGCGAAAGAGCATAGCATTTCTGGGATTAATCATCTCTGGCGAAGGCATCAGGATGGACCCATAGAAGATCACCGCAATCTTGGACTGGCCAGCGCCAGTGGATAAGAAGGGAATCCAACGGTTCGTTGGATTCGCCAACTTTTACCGTAAATTTATCCGGGGGTTCTCCGCCATCATTGCTCCCATTACCCAGCTAACCAAGCAAGGTACCCGTTTCCACTGGTCCCCTGAGGCCCAAAAGGTCTTTGAGGATCTCAAAGGGCTCTTCACCTCTGCATCCATCTTAAAACACCCTGATTCTTCCCTACCATTTGTGCTTGAGGTAGATGCTTCTGAGGTTGCAGTAGGAGCAGAATTGTCACAGAGGCAAGGAACCAAGGCTTTGCTTCATCCGGTGGCTTTCTTTTCTCGCAAATTATCTGCGGCAGAAAAGAATTATGACGTGGGAGACCGGGAACTCTTGGCGATCAAGTCCGCCCTGGAGGAATGGAGGTATTTACTTGAAGGTGCTGCTCACCCGATCTTAGTATTCACCGACCATAAGAACTTAGAGTACCTGAAAACTGCAAAAAGACTTAAACCACGACAAGCCAGATGGGCCCTGTTTTTTCCCCGGTTCTCCTTCCATGTGACATACCGCCCCGGTGCCAAGAACACTAAACCTGACGCCTTGTCCTGAATGTTTCATGGATCCAAAGAACTCTCCTCACCCGATACAATCCTCGCTCCTGGGAACTTTCTTCTACTTCAGGAGGACCTACTCACCCGGATCAGACAAGCCACCACCAGACAGGAACCCTCTTCTGAACTGGATCTGCAAACCAAGGATGGATTACTCTGGCATCAAGACAGGATATTCATACCAGAAGAACTAAAGATAGCCGTGCTTGAGCTCTGCCACGATCACGCCCTTGCTGGGCACTTTGGCGTGGCTAAGACCACTGAGTTGGTACAACGTACCTTCTGGTGGCCTCGACTACGCGAGGATTGCAGGAGGTTCGTGGAGTCCTGTACTACATGTGCCCGGAATAAGGGGTCCAGATCCAAAGCCTGGGGACTACTGAAGCCCTTACCCGTTCCAGATAGACCGTGGAAAATGCTTTCTATCGACTTCATAGTCGAGCTGCCCCCGGCTGAGAACCACACCACCATCTTTGTGATTGTGGACCGCCTGTCCAAGATGGCACATTTTGTCCCTATGAGAGGGACCCCCTCGGCCTCGGAAACTGCACAAATGTTCATTAAAGAAGTCGTCAGGCTCCACGGGGTACCCGCTAATATAGTCTCCGATCGGGGGGTACAATTTACCTCCCGGTTCTGGAGGTCCCTCTGCAAGACCCTGGGAATAGAGCTATCATTCTCTTCGGCTTACCACCCTCAAACCAATGGACAGACGGAGAGAACAAATCAGACTCTCGAGCAATATTTGCGTTGTTTTTCCTCCTTTGCTCAGAATGACTGGCTCTCCCTGCTTCCGCTAGCGGAGTTCTCTTACAATAACTCCATCCACTCCGCAACTAACCAGACCCCATTTTTTGCGAACTTCGGGTTTCACCCCACATTTCTGCCCAACTCTCTCCCTGAGTGCTCGGTGCCCGCAGTTCTGGAAAAGGTGAATTTCTTCTCTTCTAACAACCAACTTCTACGCAAAACCATGGCAAGAACTCAGGAGTATAACAAGATGGTCTACGACAGGAGGAGACGGGGTGAATTAGTGCTGGCACCAGGCGACCGAGTATGGCTTTCTACCATCAATCTAAGATTGGCTTGTCCGTCCAGGAAATTGGGCCCCAAGTTTCTAGGGCCATTTCCTGTCAAAAGGAAAATTAACAAGGTGGTCTACGAGCTGGAGCTCCCCGACTCCCTGAGGGTCCACCCTGTTTTTCACGTTTCTCTGCTGAAACCATCAGTCTCCAACCCATTCCCAGGTCGGACCCCGACTCGCCCTGATCCCATCATCATAGACGGGGAACAGGAATTCGAGGTAGAAGCTATTCTGGACGCACGAAAAAGAAATAGCCAGAGTCAATTTTTAATAAAATGGAAGGGTTACGGACCAGAGGAGAACTCTTGGGAACCGGAAGAGAACATTCATGCCAAAGACCTGATACAGGCCTTCAGGAGGTCTCACCCCGAGAAGTTTACCCCTAGGGGCATCCGGAGGCTGCCCCTTGGGGGGGGGCAATGTCATGGAAACCCTGCCAGGAACAGACGCCCTGGACTTCCTGGTTCCCGTTTGCGTGCGCGCACGTGCACGCGCGCCCCCCGCAGGCGACGCCGGAAGGGCTATTTAAACTCCTCACTTGCAGACAGTCCCTGCTGTCTTCTCTACAGCGTTCACCCCAAGTGACCTGATCTGCTCAATCCCCTGTATCTGACCCGGCTTCCTGAGACCTTCCTGCTATCTACCTGTACCTGACCATCGGCCTGTTTCTGACTTCGGTATTGCCTGATCCTTCTGTACCTCGCTGCCTGCCAGTTTACCCGACCCCGGCTTGTCTGTTGATCCTGCCTGATCCAGGCTCTGTTCACCCGCTGCTGTTCAGTGGTTCCAGTCCACCTGCTGTGCCTCCCGGTCCGGGCCACCTGCCGTAGTTCCTGGTTCCTGTTTACTCACCTGCTGTGGTTCCTGGTTCCCGTCTACTCATCTGCTGGTTCCTGCTCACCTGCTGCTGCTCAGTGGTTCCAGTCTACCTGCTGTGCCTTCCGGTCCGGGTCATCTGCTGTGGTTCCTGGTTCCTGTCTGCTCATCTGCTGTAGTTCCTGGTTCCTGTCTGCTCATCTGCTGTAGTTCCTGGTTCCTGCCTACTCCTCTGCTGGTTCCTGCTCACCTGCTGCTGCTCAGTAGTTCCAGTCTACCTGCTGTGCCTCCCGGTCCGGGTCATCTGCTGTGGTTCCTGGTTCCTGTCTTCTCACCTGCTGGTTCCTGATCACCTGCGGTTCTCCTTGATCCTGCCAGGCACTCGTACACCTTCCACCTCCGTGCCTCCTGTTTTACCATCAGGGGCCGCTGGTGGGAGCCGTAAGGGAGGCCTCCCTCTGCTATCCGGGCTCGTCACCGCCAGGTACGTGACAATCCCCTATTTTGTAGATGATATAACTTTTGCGCAAACCAATCAATAAACGCTTATTGCGATTCTTTTTACCAAAAATATGTAGAAGAATACGTATCGGACTAAACTGAGGAAAAAATATGTTTTTTTTTATATATTTTTGGGAGATATTTATTATAGCAAAAAGTAAAAAATATGTAATTTTTTTCCAGAATTGTCGCTCTATTTTTGTTTATAGCACAAAAAATAAAAACCGCAGATGTGATCAATTACCACCAAAAGAAAGCTCTATTTGTGGGGAAAAAAGGACGTCAATTTTGTTTGGGAGCCACGGCGCAATTGTCAGGTATAGCGACGCAGTGCCGAATCAAAAAAAGGGGCCTGGTCTTTAACCAGCCAAAATGGTCCGGGGCTGAAGTGGTTAACAACCGATGACTCATCAGCAGGCTTCCCAGCTGATAGCGGAATGTTAACAGAAATTCCAGAAAATTAAAATTCAGAAAAAAAAACAGTGTGGGGTCCCCCCAATCAATACCAGGCCCTTGGGGTCTGGTATGGATTTTAAGGGGAAACTCATGCTAAAATTAAAAAAACTCCTGGCAGGCCAGGAAAAGTGTGGGGGGGGGGGGGGCGGACCCTGAACCATAACCAGGTCACATACCTTCAACATGGGGGGGTGCTTTGGGGCAGGGGGGCTATGCCCCACTCCAAGCACCTTGTCCCCATTTGATGGAGACAAGGGCCTCTTCCCCATGACCCTGGCCCAGTGGTTGTGGGGGTCTTATCAGAATCTGGAATCCCCCTTTTACATTGTACCCATACTCATTTACCAAAAAGTGATCAATGGGTTAATGAAAACTCAACATCACTTTATGATAGGTCCTTTATTAAAAAAAAAAAAAACATAAAGATGTCGACCCAAATGAAAAAAAAAAGCCACCCGAACACAACTGAATGAGAGGTAAACATGAGGGTGGGTTTACCCGGTGACCTAAGCGGGTGACCCCACCCCCATGTCTACCTCTCATTGGATGAGTGTTATTCCTGAATGACAGATAAATATAGGGAAGGGGTTACCTGGTGACGTCACCGAGTGATCCCGCCCATAATGACACTCGCCCAATGAGAGGTAGACATGGGGGCGGGTCATCCGGTTACATTACAGAGTAACCCTTGCCCCTATGTTTACCTTTCATTCAGCTGTGTCCCTGGACAGAGGAACAGTCATGTTCGGCTGGCTTTTTTTCCTGTTCAGGTTAGAATTTTTATGCTTTTTTTTTAAATAAAGGACTTATCAAAAACTGGTGTTGTGTTTTTATTAACTTTGTCTTTTTTTGGTGAATGAGTGGGGGGGGGGGCAGGATCCGGTGGTCGTCTTGTTAAAGGGAGCATCCAGATTCCCATAAAAGGCTCCCCGCCTGCAGACCCCCCACAACCACCAGGCCAGGGTGGTGGAGAAGAGGTCCTTTTCCCTATGAACATGAGGACAAGGGGCTTTGGGGAAGGAAGAACTCGGGGGCATGCTCAGATAAGGATCTGGTATGGATTTTGGGGGGACCCCACACCATTTTTTGTTTTAAAACAAACACTGCCAATAGTATATGAACCCTCTATGAAGGGGTGATGATAATGAGGTCTGAGCACCCCAAAACCATCTGGACAAACCCAGAACAGCCGTGTTTTGATGTAAAATTCACAAGAGAACAGTGAGAGTTTTTAGAGAAGACACAGAGCAAGTTTACATCCATATAGCCAGACAATGACCCCCCAAACCATATAACCCCAGGACCACCTCTCCACAGACATTAAGTGGTTGTATACCCAATAAAAAAAAAAAAAAACCCTGCAAGACAACGGCATAATGTGCTAGTATGCATAGCATACTAGTGTAGCGGGGTGTTCCCCTTTAATGCAGAGAGACAAGAAGTTCCAGGTGAGAGGTGAGTCGGGAGGAAGTAAAGAGACATTATGGAAGTGAAAGCAGAGGAGAGAGAGACTACATCTCCCAGTACATCTTGCAGCACCCAGGGTGCATTGCTCCAGAACAGAGACTGCTGGGGCAGACTTTATAAAGGGGAGGCGGAGTTTTGGTCGGCCTCTTTGGACACCCCTCTCCTAGCAAGAGGATGTCTGTGCTGAACTGCTGTGTGCACAAGGCCTGAAGCCCGGGCCGTGTGCTCCTTTCCAAAGAGCCCTCTGCCAGCCTAGCAGAGCCTTAGAGACATCTAATCCTCCTTGCTGCAGTACACCAGAAGGATTGAAGACTTGGATGTCGGTGGATTCCTGTTCCTAGACGAATCGATGGAGGAAAAGGGACTTGGACTTGTCCAGGTGGTGAGAGCTGTTTAAAGACAGATACTTTATCTTTACTATTCGTTGGGATTACAAAGTTGTTCTTCAAGTGCACCACCGAGAGATTGCTAGCGAATATTGTTTCACTGAACTTCCATTTAGATCAGTCAGGCCTGACTGCATAGGTAGACATTGCTGGGTGTTAGTCTACCCATGAGGGGAAGTAGCTGTAAAAGGGCAGCGCTAGAGTTGCATAGCAATACTTTATTATTCTGATTACTCTGTTTATCTTTATTACTGTTTATTGCAGGGATCTGCAACTTGTTATACTGTTGTTTATTACTTGCCCATTAGCCTCAGTAAAATATCTGGGTAAAGTACATTTGGTGTCAGTTCCGCTTACTTTAATAGGAGTTTTAAAGTATATTCTGTGTATGTTTGTTATAGGACTGCGTCACCAACAGTTGCGATCACGCGGTCCTATCTCTCTATCACCAGCTGTGCCACGGGAGGTTAGAGCCGATTGCCGGGGGTTGACAGCGGTGCACTGCAGGGCCCAAATCAATATCAGCGGCTCTCTTAACTGGGGGTAGCGCTTCACGTGGGGGCTCGAGTCCGGGATCCTTGTACGTTGCACGCTGCAATCAAGCCGGTCAGAAGTACCAGCATGGACCCGCTGGCAATGTCACAGTGGTGCGCAGCGATTGGCGCCGATCCAACCGCGGCGGTAGTCATTGTACTCCCGGGGGAAAGATGGAAGGAAGAGGAGATAAAACAGCTCGTATTGTTACTGTCTCCGAGCCACAAAGCATGGGTGATGGATTTTAGGCCAGATCCAGTGATCTCGTTTACATACGCACTGGTAGAATGGAAAAACGAAATCCCAGAGCATTTTAAAAGTCAGAGTATACAAGCCATAGATAATCAGATCTATCACTTGATACATACGCTGCCAGTGAAGGAAGAATGGTTTCAGACACCAAAGCCATCACCCCCACAATTATCTCCACCACTATCCCCTAAAGCAGAAAAGCTTAAGGAACTATTAAGCCCGGGATCACCGCTGGCCGCTATAGGGCCTGAATTGTTGAATGCTCTAGGAGACCTTGTAATTAAGTGCCAGAAAAGCAGTACGGTGCATGTGGAGGCCGGTTACCGGAAGCTTAGCACCTTCTCAGGGAAGCTCCCCGTCCCTGCGGGGGAGGAAGATTTTGACACTTGGGTGGAACAGGCATTGCAGGCAGTAGAAGCATGGGAGGTGCCTGAGGCACAGAAGAGACAGCGAGTCTTAGAAAGTCTGAAAGGTGCCGCGGCAGAATCGGTGAAGAGCTTCCGGTTTGGAAATGAAAACTGTACAGCTCAAGATTGCCTGGCCATGCTGCAGGAAGAGTTTGGTCAGCTGGAGAAGGTGTCAGAGATGATTTATCAAATTGAACACACTCTCCAGCAGCCGAATGAGAAACTGTCAGAATATGTTAGAAGGCTGAACAGGCAGTTATGCAAGATTGTACTGAAGAAGGGAATGCTGCCCAAAGATGCAGATGAAGCACGCATGAAGCAGATCATGAGGGGAGCGCGGCGCTCAGACCCGGTCTGGCTGCACCTGAAAACCTCAGGAGGAGGAATGTCACTAACCTACTCTGATCTAATAAAAATTATTAGGGACGAAGAGGCGCTGCAGGAAGATCAGCAGGTGGCCAAGGCGAATGTCACACCTGTACCAGTGTTTGTCCATTCGGTCAGGAGCCCAGAAAGAGATGCGGAGGTTGACACTCTGAAATCGCAAATGGCCCAAGTGTTGGAGATGCTGACCTCTTTGATGGAGAAAGATCAGAGAAGACGAGAGAAACCGAGCCCAAGAAAGGAGTTGTTCCCGAACACCTCAGCACCGGCCTCCCTACAGGACCGAGAAGAGGTGATTTGCTATAACTGCGGAGGGAGTGGCCACTTTGCTAACGTATGCTCCAGCCCAAAGAAGAAGAGAACAGATAATTGCAAGCCGGCGGGAAACTCCAAAGGGCCCCGGTGAAGGAGTCAACCGGGTGCCCATCATCTTCAGTGCGCTCCAAACTAAAAAAAAAGGCCAAGAATGGAGGAGACAAAACTCCTAGGAGGAGGTATAGTACACCCCCACCAAGATGTACCCCAGAGGGAGGGGGCAAGACCCCTCAGTGGAAGTACAGCACCCCAAAGAAGGAACATCCACCTAAAAGGAACAATAACATCCCTCAGCGGGTTTGTGCCCCCATTGAGAGGGAGAAAGTCAATGCATGCCAGGCTCAGGAAAAATTAAAGTCCAAAAGGAGCAGGGCAAGGGTCGAAAGCCAAAAAAAAGAGGTGACCCCAGTCCGGCCATACCCAAAGGAACTGGTGGGCCCGTCTCCTACTGTGCCCATTCAAGTGGAAGGAGTCTATACTAAAGCTCTTTTGGACACCGGAGCACAGGTGACTTTACTATACCGGGACTTCTATGATAGGCACTTGAGTCATCTGCCTATCCAGAAGATAGAAGAGCTGGAGATATGGGGACTTGGAACCCAGAGTTTCCCTTATGATGGGTACCTACCCATAAAGATGACTTTCGACCCATCCGTGGCTGGGAAGGCTGAAGTGTTTGACACCCTGGCAGTTGTGTGTCCCTGGCCGCCTGGAGCCAGCAAGATTTCCCTGATCATTGGGACAAACACGGATCTAGTCAGGAGACTCCTGACCCCTCTAGTGAAAGAGAGAAACCATTCAGCCACCAAAATCCATCCCATGCTAAAGACGGCCTACTAACGACTGGTCTTAGAGCAGAAGACCCCGGGAGAGGGGATAGGGAAGGTGTGGAGACTTGGCAGAGAAGGAGTAGTGCTACAGCCCGGAGAAGTAACCTGTCTTAGGGCCACTGTGAAGCTTTCGTGGGAACAACCTGGCCCCTTTGTCATGCTGGAATCAGACCCAAGGGAAGAGTCCTCAGGCCTGGAAGTGATACCAGAAGTGATTCCGTTCAAGGCTCTGAAGAAGGCCCATGGCAGAGTTCCGGTGAGTGTTAGGAACACTACGGGAGGACCCATGGAGATCCCTGCCAGAGTGTTGCTTGGTCAGGTGAGCCCTGCTGCCCCGGTCACTTGGTCCGAAGTCAAGGGGACGGGTGACGGAGGAGATGTTTGGGAGAAACTGTCCGTGGAAAACCCGAACCTACCCAGGGCTTGGAAAGAAAGAGCCAAGGCCCAGCTGACCAGGTGGGAGAAGATCTTTTCCGAAGATGAATTCGATGTGGGGTGTGCAAGAAGTGCCACCCATCGGATCCGCCTCCAAGAAGATAAGCCCTTCCGAGAGAGGGTCAGGCGGGTCCCCCTGGCAGATCTGGAGGATCTGAGGGAACAACTTGTAGAACTAAAGAAGACTGGTGTGATCCGGGAGTCTAGAAGTCCCTATGCCTCCCCAATCGTGGTGGTCAGAAAGAAGAATGGGTCGTTGAGGCTTTGTATCGATTACAGGACTCTCAACAGGAGAACCATCCCTGACCAATACACCACGCCAAGGATAGAAGATGCCCTACAAAGTTTGTCTGGAGCCAAATGGTTCAGTGTGATGGACCTCAAGAGTGGGTACTATCAAATCCCTATGCACCCAGAAGACAGGGAGAAGACAGCCTTCATAACCCCGGTGGGATTCTTCGAATTCAATAGGATGCCTCAGGGTCTGTCTGGAGCTCCTGCTACCTTTCAACGCCTTATGGAGAAGACTGTTGGAGACGTGAATCTTATAGAAGTCCTTGTGTACTTGGACGATGTCATTGTCTTTGGAAGAACCTTGGAAGAACATGAAGCCAGGTTGGAGAAAGTATTGAGAAGACTCAGCGAAGAGGGACTTAAGCTTTCCCCCGAGAAGTGTCGGTTCTACCAGTCTTCTGTGAACTATCTGGGGCACATAGTGTCTGAAGAAGGGGTGGCCACAGATCCTGAGAAGTTGGAAGCAGTCACTTCCTGGCCACGACCCACCACAGTAACAGAGCTCAGATCCTTCCTGGGGTTCTGCTCCTATTATAGGAGGTTTGTGGAGGGGTTTGCTCGGATTGCCCGCCCGTTGAATGAATTGCTAAAGGCAGAAGGGGAAGAGGATGACTCAGGGCCCAGGAGGCCTGGTGAGTCAGTTCAAGATCAGTGGAACCCAAGGTGTGAAGAGGCCTTTCATGCTCTGAAGAGGAGCTTAACCACTGCCCCAGTCCTGGCCTACGCCGACCCTACCAGACCTTATGAATTACATGTGGATGCCAACCATGAGGGTCTAGGTGGTGTACTCTACCAAGAACATGAAGGACAACTGCGACCAGTGGCCTATGTGAGCAGGAGCCTGACCCCCTCAGAAAAGAATTACCCCACTCATAAGCTGGAATTCCTGGCCCTCAAATGGGCGGTAGTAGACAAGCTAAAAGACTACTTGTATGGGGCAGAGTTTACTGTGAAGACAGACAACAACCCCCTGACCTACCTCTTCACCACGCGAAACTAGATGCCACCGGACACAGGTGGTTGGCCGCATTGTCTGGATTCAACTTCAGTCTGAAGTACAGACCAGGAGCCGGAAATAGGGATGCAGATGCCCTGTCCCGGAGGTCTCATGCCACGACAAATGACTGGGAAGATTGGACCCAAGTGGCACCGGACGGGGTGCGGGCCCTTTGTCAAGGGGCTGAATTCCAAGCCAGAGGAGGCTCCAGAGCAGAAGAAATAGGGGTTACCATGGTAGGAGTCCCCAAACACTATTGTGGGGTAACTCAACTGGAGGAAGACAACCTACCGAGACTGTCCAAGAAGGAGTTGAGGTGTGACCAATTGGAAGACCCCATGGGGAGATTGGTCCTCGAAGCCCTGGAGAATCAGGATCCCAACAAATTCCTACATCACCCCTCAAAGGAGGCTCGCCTGTTGAGGAAGGAATTGGACAGGCTACAGGTACATCAGGGAGTGGTCTACCGAAGGGGCCCCTCTGATGACTCAGAAGATAAGTGGCAGTTATTTCTTCCAGAGAAGCACCGAGAGACTGTACTAATTGCCCTGCATGACCATCATGGTCACCTAGGGGCAGAAAGGACCTTCCAGCTTGTCAGAAATCGGTTCTATTGGCCCTGCATGAGGGCAGAAGTAGAGGAGTATTGCCATTCCTGTGCACGATGCATTCAGAGAAAGACCCTACCCCATCAAGCTGCCCCAATGGGCCACTTACAGAGTCAAGGCCCAATGGATCTGGTATGCATTGACTTTCTCTGCCTCAAACCCGACCTGAGTGGATTGGGGAATGTTCTGGTAATAACCGACCATTTCACCCGCTATGCTCAAGCTTTCCCAACCAAAGACCAGAAGGCATCCACCGTGGCCAAGATACTTATGGAGAAGTATTTTGTCCATTACGGACTACCACAGAGACTCCACTCAGATCAAGGAAGGGACTTTGAGAGTCGGTTGATCCGAAGACTTTTGGATTCATTAGGAATAAAGAAGACCAGAACCACGCCTTACCACCCACAAGGAGATGCTCAGCCGGAGAGATTTAACCGGACCCTGCTCAACATGTTGGGAACCTTAGAAACAGAGAAGAAGCAACACTGGAGTCAGCACATATCAGCCCTAGTACATGCCTATAACTGTACCACAAGTGACGCCACTGGCTACTCCCCTTATCGACTTATGTTTGGGAGAGAAGCAAGGCTACCTGTGGACCTGGCCTTTGGCACTTCTATAGACAATACCTCAGCTACATCCCACAAGGGATACGTGGACAGACTTAGACGTAGCTTGCAGGTGGCCTATGAACAAGCCCAGGCGGCTTCGGATCAAAGGGGGGCCCGCAACAAGAGAAATTTTGATCTGAAGGTTCGAGTGCAAGATCTGCAGCCCGGGGACCGAGTACTGCTACGCAATCTGGGGGTCCCTGGAAAACACAAGCTTGCCGACAGGTGGAGATCTGAGCCCTATGTTGTCTGTAGGAAGTTGCCCGGTTTGCCTGTCTACAAACTAAAGCCAGAAGGAAAGGTGGGTCCACTGAAGATGTGGCATCGGAACCACCTGCTCCCACTTGCTGAGGCAGTCAGAATACCTCCCGTGAGAGACTCCCCTGAACCGGCCTCTATCCTGGATATTCCTAGGCCGAACACTCGGTCCCAGACCTCTCGAGCCAAAGATGGGGAGGCCTCCCAATTGAGTACAGAAGAAGGTGGAGAACTGGACTGGCTGTGGCCTCCCTCGACTCTGGGAACGTCCGCCATAGATCTCCCAAATGGAGGGGATACCCCAGATGCAACGCTGAATCCGGAGGCTACTGAATTCATACCCTTCAGTCCCTCAGCTGATTACTGGGAAGATGTTCCTGACACTTGCGCTGAGGAGGACTCTAGAGATTCCATACGTCAGTCGACTTCTGAATCAGAGGTTCCAGAACCAGCAATGTTACCTGAACTTACTCCTGAAGAAGAGCCTGTGGTGCCAGAGTCAGAAGCACCAAGAGAGCAGAGGGCTTGCAGAGTCATCAGGCCTCCCAAGAAACTAACTTACCCCCAAATGGGGACGAGCTCAGAGGACTCTGTTGTAACGGCTAGGAGAAGTGTTGAACAACCTGATCCTTCCACCGTCCATTTGGTGGAGGGCAACCCCAGCTCACTCTCTGGCACAGTTAGGCAGGCCACTCATGGTAGTGTGACCTGTGGGCAAGAGAGTTCCATCCCAAAGTTTTGGTGGGAATTCCCTATGCCAACATCATGCTCGACATTGTCCAAAATGGTAAACAGTATTTGTTGAAGTTTATCTTTGGGGACCAAAGAGTTCAAGTGGGAGGAGTGTGTAGCGGGGTGTTCCCCTTTAATGCAGAGAGACAAGAAGTTCCAGGTGAGAGGTGAGTCGGGAGGAAGTAAAGAGACATTATGGAAGTGAAAGCAGAGGAGAGAGAGACTACATCTCCCAGTACATCTTGCAGCACCCAGGGTGCATTGCTCCAGAACAGAGACTGCTGGGGCAGACTTTATAAAGGGGAGGCGGAGTTTTGGTCGGCCTCTTTGGACACCCCTCTCCTAGCAAGAGGATCTCTGTGCTGAACTGCTGTGTGCACAAGGCCTGAAGCCTGGGCCGTGTGCTCCTTTCCAAAGAGCCCTCTGCCAGCCTAGCAGAGCCTTAGAGACATCTAATCCTCCTTGCTGCAGTACACCAGAAGGATTGAAGACTTGGATGTCGGTGGATTCCTGTTCCTAGACGAATCGATGGAGGAAACGGACTTGGACTTGTCCAGGTGGTGAGAGCTGTTTAAAGACAGATACTTTATCTTTACTATTCGTTGGGATTACAAAGTTGTTCTTCAAGTGCACCACCGAGAGATTGCTAGCGAATATTGTTTCACTGAACTTCCATTTAGATCAGTCAGGCCTGACTGCATAGGTAGACATTGCTGGGTGTTAGTCTACCCATGAGGGGAAGTAGCTATAAAAGGGCAGCGCTAGAGTTGCATAGCAATACTTTATTATTCTGATTACTCTGTTTATCTTTATTACTGTTTATTGCAGGGATCTGCAACTTGTTATACTGTTGTTTATTACTTGCCCATTAGCCTCAGTAAAATATCTGGGTAAAGTACATTTGGTGTCAGTTCCGCTTACTTTAATAGGAGTTTTAAAGTATATTCTGTGTATGTTTGTTATAGGACTGCGTCACCAACAGTTGCGATCACGCGGTCCTATCCCTCTATCACCAGCTGTGCCACGGGAGGTTAGAGCCGATTGCCGGGGGTTGACAGCGGTGCACTGCAGGGCCCAAATCAATATCAGCGGCTCTCTTAACTGGGGGTAGCGCTTCACTAGCCAGGGCCATTTTTAAGGCAGGGCAAAAGGGGAAGCTGCCCTGGGCCCCATCATTGTTGTGGGGCCCAAAGCAGCTGCCTCATACTTGCCAACCATCCCAGTTTTAATTCCTTTGTCCTTTGAAGTTTTAGTGCCATGCTGTGTCCCAATATTCCAGTCTGAAGTTCTGTTACTAATGCTGCCCACCTCTGCCCTATTGTCGTGTACAGATGACTCACCTACAAACCCTGTGTTTACATGTAAACAACCGCCATTCATATGTAAATAGCCGTGGAACGGCTCCATTGATATGTAAATAGAGGCTGCATTCATATGTATATAATGCCCCCCAGAGGTCATATCCACCATCACCTCTGCTGAATGCTGCCCACTGGGGAGGTAAAGGGGCATGCTTGGGAGTCCTGCCTACAACTATAGTCATTAAGCCTAACATCAGCCTGTTCTTCAAAGGTGAGCAAATTGGAGGTGGAACCCTTTTTCAAAATAACATTGTGCCACCGTGAATTTTGTTGCATGTGAAGACGCACATCTCGGCAGATGCGTGAGGGTGTCATTAACAATTAATGGCACTGCTGCGTATCTACTAAAGGGCAGCACGTTTACATTGGTGGTGAGTGTAAATCTCCCCCAACATTGGTGGTCAGTGTAGAAGTGTCACCCTACATGGTAGTCATTGTATATTCCCTCTTACACTGGTGGTTGGTGTAAATTCTCCTATTGCATTGATGTCAGTGTAGAAATCGCTCTTTATATTGGTGGGTGGCATAAAGTCCCCCATTACATGGTGATCGGAGCAAATTCCCGCTCACATTGGGGGTCATTGTAAATTTCCCATTACATTGGTGGTCAGGGTATAATCCCCCACTATATACTTGCCAAAGATTTCCAGCTTTGCTCTACATGATTCACTAATCCCATCCCCCCCACCACTGCCACTGATCCCATCAACCCCCCAGCATTGCCACTGATCGCACCCCCCCTCCCCCCAGCATTG
Organism: Rana muscosa; assembly: GCA_029206835.1. Lineage (NCBI taxonomy): Eukaryota > Metazoa > Chordata > Amphibia > Anura > Ranidae > Rana > Rana muscosa. The sequence continues at coordinate 3,911,499 of CM055117.1, read as the reverse complement.
CCACTGATCCCAGGATTCCTAGGAGTTTTCTGTCTATTGAAAAGTAAAGGAAAACCTGAAAACATGGCTCGTTGTGGGTACTTGAGGACTGAAGTTGAGAACCACTGTGGTACATGTCCGCCAGGGCAGTGCCCAACCCCCCCATACGATTTGTTTGACAATACCCTAGGTTGATGGAAATTTAAAGCCCTCTTTAACCCCTTCCCATCCACACTATAGCTGAATGATGGCTACAGCGCGGACCTACATTGCCGGGAGGCCATTAATAGACGCCCTCCCCTTTGTACGCTCCCCGTGCGCCCCCTGTGATCACAGAGTCAATGAGACTCGGGTGATCACCGATCCATCCCAGCCCCTCCAATGACAGTTGATCATGTGATGTAAACAGAAGATCGGTAATTAGTAATTGAGGAGAAATAAAAGCAGGTCACCTGCTTCTGTGAAAGGGACATCGGTCCCGAAGAGGAAGAGGCACAGCCACCTCTACTGTGCCCACCAGTGCCGCCTACCAGTGCCCACCAGTACATATCAGTGCCACCAAACAGTGCCTCATCAGTGCTGCCTATCAGTGTAACCTACCAGTGCCCATCACTGTTACCCATCAGTGCCCATCAGTGACAGCTATCAGTACCACCTATCAATGCCCTTCAGTGCCACCTATCAATGCCCATCATTGCTACCTATCAGTGCCCACCAGTGCCACCTTATCAGTGCCCATCAGTGCCACCTATTAATGCCAATCAGTGCAGCCTATTGGCGCCTATCAGTGCTGCCTCATCAGCGTACATGGATGAAGGAGAAAAATTACCTGTTTGCAAAATTGTATAACAAAATATAAAACACTTTTTTTTCAACATTTTTTGGTTTGTAACGAAAAAAAAAAAACAGTGGTGATTAAATACCATCAAAAGAAAGCCCTATTTGTGTGAAAAAAAAAATTTATAAAAATTTCATATGAGTACAATATTACATGACCGCGCAATTTTCATTCAAATAGTGAGAGCGCTAATAGCTGAAAATTGGCCTGGGCAGGAAGGGAGTATAAGTGCCCCGGTAAGCAAGTGGTTAAAAAAGGGTCACCCAGATACCACATTTCCCCTTTGTAAATGAGTACAAAGTACCCTAATCATTAACAAAAAATGTAAAGTGTGGTGTCAGCTCTGGTGGATAACAGCTGATGTAAGACAAAAGGGGCGGGGTGTCCTGGGTGAGGTCATTTACCATATATGGACAGGACCATATTTGGTCAATTACCGGTATATCACAGGATCTCAGTGATTCCTGAAGAGCGATACGGCATTCTGTTACTTTAACCACTTCAGCCCCGGAAAGATTTGCCCCCTTCCTGACCAGAGCACTTTTTGCGATACGGCACTGCGCCGCTTTAACTGACAATTGCACGGTCGTGCGACTCTGTACCCAAACAAAATTGATGTCCTTTTTTCCCACAATTAGAGATTTCTTTTGGTTGTATTTGATCACCTCTGCGGTTTTTATTTTTTGTGCTTTAAACCAAAAAGAGCGACAATTTTGAAAAAAAAAAAACAACAATATTTTTTACTTTGCTATAATAAATATCCCACATTTAAAAAAAACAAACGCACGCAGCTTTGCCACCTTCCCTAAACCCGGAAGTGCTCCATGTGACACCCGCGGGACAACGGAAGATGCACGGTGGGTTTGGCTCTCAATTGGGGGGTCATATTATTTATATATTTGGAATGGCTGCAGTGGAGCGTTACCCCAGACGACGTCTAGTGGGACGAAACCGGTCGGGACGATTCCACTGCTTCCATATTTTATACTAAGCGCTCGATTTTATTCTGCTAAATGTGAGTTTACCATTTTTTTAAAATAAATAACATGCATTCATTTTACGGAATTACGTGATGTGTCCTTTTCTCTTCTCTCACTCCCCAATGACCATCTTATTGGTATGAGCTTCGTCACCATCCATCGCTATACCGCTTTTTGTGGATTGGGCTGATTGTGTTCCTACCGAGTGAGTTTTTACGGAGTTTTTGAGTTTCATCTGTGGAGGAGTTCCCAATCTCTGTTTGGTTGGTTCAACAACATAAGCCTTATTGGACTCATGGAAACGTACGTTCTCCTGAGTCTAATACATCCGGTAAGCCTGCATTTTCATCGGTGGTGGGTCTTCATACACACTTCAATAATCTCTGATCACCGTATAAGAAGGCTGCACAAGCATTCACAATTTTTGGTGTTTGATTTTGATTTTTTTCCATGTTGTCACATGGTGGACTATTTCTTGTTTAATTTCCATTTAACCCATATGGACTTTAACCACTTCAGCTCCGGACCATTATGCAGCTTAAAGACCAGGCCCCTTTTTGCGATTCGGCACTGCGTTGCTTTAACTGACAATTGCGCGGTCCCGCAACGTGGCTCCCAAACAAAATTGACGTCCTTTTTTTCCCACCAATAGAGCTTTCTTTTGGTGGTATTTGATCACCTCTGCGTTTTTTTATTTTTTGCGCTATAAACAAAAATATTTTTTACTTTTTGCTATAATAAATATCCCCAAAAAATATATACATTTTATTTTTTTTCTCAGTTGAGGCCGATTCGTATTCTTCTACATATTTTTGGTAAAAAAAAAATCGCAATAGGCGTCTATTGATTGGTTTGCGCAAAAGTTATAGCGTTTACCAAATAGGTATGGCATTTTTATTAATATTTTATTTTTTTACTAGTAATGGCGGCGATCAGCGATTTTTATCGTGACTGCGACATTATGGCGGACACATCGGACACTTTTGGCACATTTTTGGGACCATTGTCATTTTTACAGCGATCAGTGCTATAAAAATACACTGATTACTGTAAAAATGACACTGGCAGTGAAGGGGTTAACCAGGAGGGGGCGCTGAAGAGGTTAAGTGTGTTCTGATGTGTTTTTCTTACTCTGGGGGGGGAGGGCGTGGCTTAGCGTGTGACGTCACTGATCGTCGTTCCCTAAGACAGGGAACAGACGATCAGTGACAGGCTCACACTAGGAAGCACGGGGAGGGGTTTGTTTACACTTACCTCTCCCCGTTCTTCAGCTCTGTGACCCGATCGTGGGACACCGGCGGCGATCGGGTCCACTGTTCCCGCGGGGACGGTCACGGAGAAGAGGACCGGGTCACAAGCGCGCCGCCGCCGGCGCGATCGCGACCCACGGCTGGGCTCTTAGAGGGGACGTACCTGTACGCCCATGTGTCCAGCCGTGCCATTCTGCCGACGTACATCGGCGTGCGGCGGTCCTCAAGTGGTTAAAGCTATTACACATGTTATATGTAAAGTTGTGTTTTCACTGTAATATTCACATTGTTTCTTACTCGCAGTGAACCGTTCATCTTTGTGTTTGTATTTTGTTACAGTTATTGAAGCGCTGCACTTTTTACATATCACTTTCTATAGCTATTATCCAATTAGCCGTGCTAGCTGCTAGTCGCACGCAGGCAGTGCAGTGTTACCCACACACTTTTTTATAATAAATATCCCACATATAAAAAAAAACAAAAACAAATTTCTTTCTCAGTTTAGGCCTGATACGTATTTTTCTACATATTTTTGGTAAAAAAATCGCAATAAGCGTACATTGATTGGTTTGCGCAAAAGTTATAGCGTCTACAAAATAGGGGATCGTTTTATGGCATTTTAATTAATATTATTATTATTTTTTTACTAGTAATGGCGGTGATCTGCGATTTTTATCATGACTGCGATATTGCAGCGGACACATCAGACACTTTTGACACTTTTTTGGGACCATTGTCATTTATAAAGCGATCAGAGCTAAAAATAGCCACCGACTACTGTGTAAATGTCATTGGCAGGGAAGGGGTTAACACTAGGGGGTGATCAAGGGGTTAACTGTGTTCCCTAGGTGTGTTCTAACTATAGGGGGAGGGGGGAGGGAGTGGGACTGACTAGGGGAGGAGACTGATCGGTGTTCCTACTTAGTAGGAACACATGATCTGTCTCCTCTCCCCTGAGAGAACATGAGATTTGTGTGTTTACACACAAACACAGTTCCCGTTTCTCGCTCTGTCACGTGCGATCGCTGAGCACGCGCATCGGCTCCGGGGACACGCTGTGGGTGCGCACGCGTGCCTGATAAAGCGCCTTAAAGAGCCAACGTACAGGTACGACGGCTCGTGCAGGAGAGCCAACCTGCCGCAGTATAACTGCAGCGGCTGGTCGGGAAGCGGTTAACTGACAATTCAATTGCGCAGTCGTGCGACGCTGTACCCAAATAAAATGTATATCATTGTTTTCCCACAAATAGAGCTTTCTTTTGGTGGTATTTGATCACGTCTGCATTTTTTTTTGCACTATAAACAAAAAAAGATCGACAATTTAGAAAAAAAAAAAAAATTACTTTCTGCAATAAAACATCATACAATATTTTTTAAAAAAACAAACAAATTTCTTTATAAATTTAGGCCAATATGCATTCTGCTACATATTTTTGGTAAAAAATCCCAATAAGCGTATACTGATTGGTTTGCGCAAAAGGTATAGCGTCTACAAAGTATAGGATATAGAGTGGAATTTTCATTTATTTTTTTATACTGGTAATGGCAGGCATCAGTGACTTATAGCAGGACTGCGATATTGTGGCAGACAATCGGACACTAACTGACACTTTTGACACTTTGTGGGAATCCGTGACAGTGATCAGTGCTAAAAGTATGCACTATCACTGTACTAATGTCAGTGGCTGGGAAAGGATTAAACACTCTAGAGTGATCAAAGGGGTAACTGTGTGCCTAGCCGGTGTTTTTGTGTACTGCATGTGCTGCTTTTACTAAGGAAAGTGATTGATTTTATTCCCTGATTCGCAGGGACACAAAATCTGTGACTTTCCACCGGTCAGAACAGAGCTCTGCCCAGTTCTGTTCTGTATCTCTGCCCGAATATCGGTGGGTGCCAGCGGACATCCATTGCCTGGCACCCACAGATGGACTTCTGCTGTGAATAATCACAACAGAAGCACTCTAGGCGGAAGTGCAGAATCACATAGATACAGTTGCAACAAAAAGTATGTGAACCCTTTTGGAATGATATGGATTTCTGCACAAATTGGTCATAAAATGTGATCTGATCTTCATCTAAGTCACAACAATAGACAATCACAGTCTTCTCCTTAAACTGATAACACACAAAGAATTAAATGTTACCATGTTTTTATTGAACACACCATGTAAACATTCACAGTGCAGGTGGACAAAGTATGTGAACCCCTAGACTAATGAGATCTCCAAGAGCTAGTTGGAGTGAGGTGTCAGCCAACTGGAGTCCAATCAATGAGATGAGATTGGAGGTGTTGGTTACAGCTGCCCTGCCCTATAAAACACACACACACACACACACCAGTTCTGGGTTTGCTTTTCACAAGAAGCATTGCCTGATGTGAATGATGCCTCGCACAAAAGAGCTCTCAGAAGACCTACGATTAAGAATTGTTGACTCGCATAAAGCCGGAAAGGGTTATAAAAGTATCTCCAAAAGCCTTGCTGTTCATCAGTCCACGGTAAGACAAATTGTCTATAAATGGAGAAAGTTCAGCACTGCTGCTACTCTCCCTAGGAGTGGGCGTCCTGTAAAGATGACTGCAAGAGCACAGCGCAGACTGCCCAATGAGGTGAAGAAGAATCCTAGAGTGTCAGCTAAAGACTTACAGAAGTCTCTGGCATATGCTAACATCCCTGTTAGCGAATCTACGATGCGTAAAACACTAAACAAGAATGGATTTCATGGGAGGATATCACAGAGGAAGCCACTGCTGTCCAAAAAAAAACATTGCTGCGCGTTTACAGTTTGCACAAGAGCACCTGGATGTTCCACAGCAGTACTGGCAAAATATTCTGCGGACAGATGAAACCAAAGTTGAGTTGTTTGGAAGAAACACACAACACTATGTGGGAGATTTACTAAAACTGGTGCATTTAGAATCTGGTGCAGCTGTGCATGGTAGCCAATCAGCTTCTAACTTCACCTTGTTTAATTAAGCTTTGGCAATAAGACCTGGAAGCTGATTGGTTTCTAAGCAGAGTTGCATCAGATTTTGCACTCTCCGGCTTTAGTAAATAACCCCCTATGTGTGGAGAAAAAGAGGCACAGCACACCAACATCAAAACCTCATCCCAACTGTGAAGTATGGTGGTGGTGGCATCATGGTTTGGGGCTGCTTTGCTGCATCAGGGCCTGGACGGATTGCTATCATTGAAGGAAAAATTAATTCCCAAGTTTATCAAGACATTTTACAGGAGAACTTAAGGCCATCTGTCCACCAGCTGAAGCTCAACAGAAGATGGGTGTTGCAACAGGACAACGACCCAAAGCATAGAAGTAAATCAACAACAGAATGGCTCAAACAGAAGAAAACACGCCTTCTGGAGTGGGTCAGTCAGAGTCCTGACCTCAACCCGATTGAGATGCTGTGGCAGGACCTCAAAAAAGCGATTCACACCAGACCATCCCAAGAATATTATTGATGCTGAAACAGTTCTGTAAAGAGGAATGGTGAAGAATGACTCCTGACCGTTGTGCACGTCTGATCTGCAACTACAGGAAACGTTTGGTTGAAGTTATTGCTGCCAAAGAAGGTTCAATCAGTTATTAAATCCAAGGGTTCACATACTTTTTCCACCTGCACTGTGAATGTTTACATGGTGTGTTCAATAAAAACATGGTAACATTTCATTCTTTGTGTGTTATTAGTCTCAGCAGAAGACTGTGATTGTCTATTGTTGTGACTTCAGAAGATCAGATCACATTTTATGACCAATTTGTGCCGAAATCCATATCATTCCAAAAGGGTTCACATACTTTTTTTTGCAACTGTATATATGTGATTCTGCACAGGAGGGCCACCCTGTAGCAGTAGATCTGCTATGGGGCAGTCTGGGAGTGGATAGTGGGATACACAGGATAATAAGGAGGATGAACACGGCTCTGGTATATACAGAGTTAATAGACGGGACTCAGCAATTATAGGACACACGTCACTCACCGGAACAAGCGTTTTGGATCTGATTGGTGGATCTCTCACTGATGAGGTTCTTTGCTGAACATCTGATATTCCAGGAATCGGGTGGTGATACAAGAGGCACAGCGGCATAGACTGTCCGCTCTGATCCGGTGACATTATATACCTCCAATTCTCCACTCACAGTCAGGTAGATGGAGAGGTCAGTTCCCTTCTCCACCCAGCAGGAGATCTCAGCTATGCCATTCTGGAGACACCTCACATCCAGGACCGGATCCGATACCGGAACTGAGAGACACAGAAATGGGGAAATGAGTAACATGGCACTGTAATGGAATATGTGCTGAGTTTGGGGATGCTGACAGCCAGAGTCACCTGAGTCCAGAGCAGAGAGTGGACTAATCGCTGTGTGACTGGATGGTGAGCTGCAATATCGCTGGGGACTGGTGAGCTTCTGCTGTGGGGATTTACTATCTACTCCTAGATAGACTGAGCCCTTTAGGAACTGACCATACAGCCGTCTAGCAGTCGTATTGCTGCTTGCAGGCTCAACTAGGAGTGTTCTCATGTGCACCGACGGTGCAACTGGGCCCCAACGCTAGCCGGCTGAGGAGTTAGGACTAAAGTCTGCCACTTTGCAGCTGTTATACAGAGACCTTCACCTATTCCTTATGCTAAGAGGTAACTTTTAGGGGACATTGCACCATATCCAAGCCATTCCCTTAGACTAGTTCTAGTATTAATAGTCACATTGCAGGTAATGCTAATATGAACCGTATATTGCTGAACTTGCAGATTCATGATTTAATCCCAGTCTAGTGGTACAGAACTATATTCTAAGTGACCTTGGCATAGTGATTATACTGTCTAGTGGATTGTGTCTGAACCTTCTGTGTGTTTATTTATGCTCAAACCACCATTTATTCTAACCCTCACCAATACATTGAGTTCATTTACCAGGAAACGGTTTTGTGTCTATTTCCTGGTACTAATTGACAAGCAAGTTAAAGATATCTACACGTGTGTTTCTATATGCCCTTGCAGTAACTTTTACTTAACCAGGTGTGTCAGAGGGGCTAAGGTTATTCTTGAAATAAAGGTGCAGAAGAGAGAACCCAAAATACCAAGTAGCGACTTTGGAGTTAGTGCTACTCATACATCCAATTTACAACAATATATTATCAGCAAAGTCCTGGTGGGATTGTGCACATACACCCGGGTATACAATATCTCACAAAAGTAAGTACACCCCTTACACTTGTGTAAATCTTTTATTGTATCTTTTCATGTGACAACACTGAAGAAATGACACTTTGCTACAATGTAAAGTAGTGAGTGTACAGCTTGTATAACGGTGTAAATTTGCTGTCCCCTCAAAATAACTCAACACACAGCCATTAATGTCTAAACCGCTGGCAACAAAAGTCAGTACACCCCAAGTGAAAATGTCCAAATTGGGCCCAAAGTGTCAATATTTTGTGTGGCCACCATTATTTTCCAGCACTGCCTTCACCCTCTTAGACATGGAGTTCACCAGAGCTTCGCATGTTGCCACTGGAGTCCTCTTCCCCTCCTCCATGACGTCATCACGGAGCTGGTGGATGTTGAAGACCTTGCGCTCCTCCACCTCCCGTTTGAGGATGTCCCACAGACAGGGCCGCTGTTAGAAATCATGGGGCCCCGTACAGGCTACCTGATGGGGCTCCCTTTGACCCCGCCCTCGGCCCCACCCCTGGCCCCACCTCTGACCCTGTCTCAAAAGTTGCAGGGGGGACATATGGTGCAATGAATGTGGAAGTAATCGGATGGTTTCAGAGCTGCTCGTATTACTTCCACATGAAAACTGACAACTGCCTTTACAAGTATACACACACTCCTGGCTGCTGTCTCCAGCCAGAAATGTGTGTACGTGAAAGACATGCTTGCAGCATGGCCTCAGCTCTGTTTTAAACCTGTGTGGTTGAGGGGCTTTAAAAACACAGCTCAGCTGTGCATGTTTACTCCCCCCCCCCCAAACACAAGTGTGCAGTAGCGTCCTACAGTGCCTTGTGATCTTTAGGCCTCATGCACACAGGTGTTTTTTTTTTTTTAACTGATTACAAACGCCCCTCCATGTTAGCCTGTGTTTATGCACACATAGACTTTTAGAATCTTTTAGTGGCAGGGGCATTTACAGGCAGGGAAAAAAAAAACAGGGTCAGTGCGTACAGGAGCAGTGTTTTGGCTGAAAAACCGTTTGACGCATGTAAACGTGCCTAAATGCGTATTAACACTAGGCGCGTTTAGCGCTTGAACGTTAATTAATTTCAATGGCCAGAATAAATTGTTGTTCTGGCCAATGAAATGAACGCCCAAGTGCTTGACGCCTGTAAATGAGCCTAAACCCTCGTACAGGCGTTAGACACTTTTACAAGCGTCAGGCGTTTTTTTTTCTGGCAAAAGGCCGTTGCCAAGAGGAGGGTTGTTTTTTAAACTTCCTGTGTGCATGAGGCCTTATAGCATTAGGATAATCATTCACACAGCACACAAGGTGCTCTACGGCTAGGACAGTCCCCGGATTGAGGACACTGTCCCCAGACCAACTCTGTCCCCGGTTTTGTCCCCGGATTTAGGAGACTGTCCCCGGACCAACTCTGTCCCCGGTTTTGTCCCCGGATTGAGGACACTGTCCCCGGACCAACTCTGTCCTCGGTTTTGTCCCCGGATTGGATCTGAACAGGGGCTGGGGCAATTTCAAAGACAGTCAGTGTAGAATAAAAATAAATAAATCTGAATTACACACCCCCGCTCCTACTAGCTTTAGGGGGGTGTATTTTTTTCCATTATCTGTGCCCCTTTCTGATGATCATGTGCTGGTCGGAGCGGAGGGAATATTTCTTCAGTTTCGGGTGCCCATTCAGCTCCACTCACATGTTCTTCTGCCTTGGCTCAAGTCCCGGCCAGCCGTCTGCTTGTTTATCTCCTTGCCTTCCCTGGCGGAGAGATCTTCCTCCTCTCCCCACCCAGTAGTAGCCGGGGCCCTGAGAGTGAGACTCGACAGGCTGTGAGGCGGGCGGCGGCGGCGATGGGCAGAGAGTCGCTGATTGGTACCATTACAAGTAAAAAAAAATATGTCCCCGGATTTAATTTTAAAAATCTGGTCACCTTTCTATGGCTCTATCACATTGTACCACATGGCTGTTGGGTGCTGACTTTGCTGTGGCTGTACTATGCTGCAATCTGTAACACACAGCACACCCATAAAGTAACAAAGTCAGCACCCAACAGCATGTGGTACACTGTGATAGAGCCATAGAGCACCTTGTGTGCTGTGTGAATGATTATCATAAGGCACTGTGAGGATATGGACGATTCTGCTAAGATTACAATGGAACACGTCTTCACTCACCGTGTGCTGTCCAGTGCGTGCCGCGCTACCCTCCGCAGCCGCCGCCAGGATTTGTTTTGCCGTTCCCTCCCTGTCAGCTGTCTCATATAAGAGCTTGAAAGAGTGGAGCAGGCAAATCACTGTACAGATCACTCCGCCAAGCACCAGGGTAGAGCGACCGGAACGCAAGAGCATGCGGCTGGGCGCAGGTTTGTGTACCTCCGCCCGAAAATGGAAAAGTAGTCCCTCCTCTGCGCCCACCTCATGAGCCCCTCTGTTCACGTTATGGGGCCCAGGAAAATATATTTATACACTCCCTAAGCCAGTAGGAGCGGGGGTATAATTTATTCAGCCCTTTTTTTTGGGTTTGAATGAAAAACACTATAAAGCTGTCCGGGCCCCCCTGATGAGCTGATAGGGCCGGTGCCCGGTACAACAGGGCTGGTTGTACTGCACTATCAGCGGCCCTGCCCACAGATGCTCAATAGGGTTTAGGTCTGGAGACATGCTTGGCCAGTCCATCACTTATACTCTCAGCTTCTTTAGCAAGGCAGTGGTGGTCTTGGAGGTGTGTTTGGGGTCGTTATCATGTTGGAATACTACCCTGCGGTCCAGTCTCTGAGGGGAGGAGATCATGCTCTGCTTCAGTATGTCACAGTACATGTTGGCATTCATGGTTCCCTCAATGATCTGTAGCCCCCCAGTGCTGGCAGCACCCATGCAGCCCCAGACCATGACACTCCCACCACCATGCCTGACTGTAGGGAAGACACACTTGTCTTTGTCCTCCTCACCTGGTTGCCGCCACACACGCCTGACACCATCTGACACCAAATAAGATTATCTTGGTCTCACCAGACCACAGGACATGGTTCCAGTAATCCGTGTCCTTAGTCTGCTTGTCTTCAGCAAACTGTTTGTGGGCTTATTTGTGCATCATCTTTAGAAGAGTCTTCCTTCTGGGACGACAGCCATGCAGACCAATTTGATGCAGTGTGCGGCGTATGGTCTGAGCACTGACAGGCTGACCCCTCCCCCACCCCTTCACCCTCTGCAGCAATGCTGGCAGCACTCATACGTCTATTTCCCAAAGACAACCTCTGGATATGACGCTGAGCACATGACCTCAACTTCTTTGGTGGACCATGGCGAGGCCTGTTCTGAGGGGAACCTGTCCTGTTATACCGCTGGATGGTCTTGGCCACCGTGCTGCAGCTCAGTTTTAGGGTCTTGACAATCTTCTTATAGCCTCGGCCATCTTTATGTAGAGAAACAATTATTTTCTTCAGATCCTCAGAGAGTTCTTTGCTATGAGGTGCCATGTTGTACTTCCAGTGACCAGTATGAGAGAGTGAGAGCGATAACACCAAATTTATCACACCTGCTCCCCATTCACACCCGAGACCTTGTAAAAATAACGAGTCACATGACACCGGGAGGGAAAATGGCTAATTGGGCCCAATTTGGACATTTTCACTTAGGGGTGTACTCACTTTTGTTGCCAGCGGTTTAGACATTAATGGCTGTGTGTTGAGTTATTTTGAGGGGAGAGGAAATTTACACCGTTATACAAGCTGTACACTCACTACTTTACATTGTAGCAAAGTGTCATCTCTTCAGTGTTGTCACATGAAAAGCAAACTTACCAACTGTCCCAAATTTCCCGGGACATTACCGGGATTTAGACCTTTGTCCCGGTCTTACCGTTTCCCGGGATATTGCCATTTTCACATTTTTTGAAGACCAGCTATTGTGAGGAAGAAAGAAGAGGCGGAACCCAGGCTCCACCTCTTGGGTCTTCCCTTCGGCTGGTCTTCTGTAATTGCGTGGAGGCCAAATCACCTGCGGCCCGCACTAGAGGGGACACTTGATGTAAGGAGGGACTCCGCTGGGGACACCTGATGTAAGGAGGGACTCCGCTGGCTCGGGACACCTGATGTAAGGAGGGACTCTGCTGGCTGGGGACACCTGATGTAGGGAGGGTCTCCGCTGGCTGGGGACACAGGATGTAAGGAGGGACTCCGCCGGCTGGGGACACCTGATGTAAGGAGGGACTCCACTGGCTGGGGCACCTGATGTAAGGCGGGACTCCACTGGCTGGGGCACCTGATGTAAGGTGGGACTCCACTGGCTGGGGACGCCTAATGTAAGGAGGGACTCTGCTGGGGACACCTGATGTAAGGAGGGACTCCACCGGGGACACTGAATGTAAGGAGAGACTCCACTGGGGGCACCTGATGTAAGGAGGGACGCTACTGGGGGCACCTGAAGTAAAGAGGGACTCCACTGGGGACAGCTGATGTAAGGAGGGACTCCATTGGGGGCACCTGATGTAAGGAGAGACTCTGCTGAGGGCACCTGATTTTAGGAGGGACTCCGCTGGGGACACCTGATGTAAGGAGAAACACTGCTGGGGGCACCTGATGTAAAGAGAGACTCTGCTGGGGGCACCGGATGTAAGGAGAGTCTCCGCTGGGGGCACCTGATGTAAGGAGAGACTCTGCTGGGGGCACCTGATGTTAGGAGGGACTCCGCTGGGGACACCTGATGTAAAGAGGGACTCTGTTGGGGGCACGTGATGTAAAGAGAGACTCCGCTATGGGCACCTGATGTAAGGAGGGACTCTTCTGGGGCACCTGATGTAAGGAGGGACTCTTCTGGGGCACCTGATGTAAGGAGGGGCTCTACTGGGGACACCTGATGGCATCTGGTGGCAGGAGACGGTGGCAAGTGACACACTCGGGGCATTATGGTGAGTTGAACGACTTAATTTTATATTACAATGTAATAATAGAAATAATGTGCTTCAATCATCCTGACACCATAACAACCATGGTGCCGGGATGATTTAAGCGCTAACACCAGGTGTTTGGAGTATCTTTATCTGCTGATTGTTAAACTTTCTGGAATACACATATTTCTATTGTGGTGTAGGATCTGGGACTGCTGTCCCTCCATCCCTCTTTCTTTCCTTCTTTCTCTCTTCTTCCCTCCCTATTTCTTTCTTTCTTTCTCCATCCCTCGTTCATCTCAGACTCTAACCACACCCCCTTTGAGCCATGCCACTTTAAGCCACGCCCATTCTCCCATTTAAACCACGCCCCTTTCGCAGTGCTCCACATTTTTCTTTCCTCGATTCATCCTGCCTTCAAATGAATGCCCCGCCCCCTAATTATAGCTTGGCCTACAGACAAAAATGTGTCCCTATAATTTTTTTTGCAATGTTAGCAACTATGGAAAAGATTAATTAAAATATTTACAAAAATGTGAGGGGTGTACTAACTTTTGTGAGATACTGTACAGGTGAAACTCAAAATATTTGAATATCGTGCAAAAGTTAATTTATTTCACTAATGCAACTTAAAATGTGAAAGTAATAAATGAGACTCATTACATGCAAAGCAAGATAGTTCAAGCCGTGATTTGTCATCATTGTGATGATTGTGGCTTACAGCTCATGAAAACCCCAAATCCACAATCTCAGAAAATTTGAATATTGTGAAATATGTGAATATTCTCGGCTCAAAGTGTCCCACTCTAATCAGATAATTAAGCCATAACACCTGCAAAGGGTTCCTGAGCCTTTAAATGGTCTCTCAGTCTGGTTCAGGAGGAATCACAATCATGGGAAAGACTGCTGACCTGACAGTTGTGCAGAAAACCATCATTGACACCCTCCATAAGGAGAGAAAGCCTCAAAAGGTAATTCCAAAAGAAGTTGGATGTTCCCAAAGTGCTGTATCAAAGCACAATAATAGAAAGTTATGTGGAAGGGAAAAGTGTGGAAGAAAAAGTTGCACAAGCAGCAGGGATGAGCGCAGCCTGGAGAGGATTGTCAGGAAAAGGCCATTCAAAAGTGTTGGGGACTTTCACAAGGAGTGGACTGAGGCTGGAGTCAGGGCTTCAAGAGGCACCACACACAGACGGATCCTGGACATGGGCTTCAAATGTCGTATTCCTCTTGTAAAGCCGCCACTCCTGAACAACAAACAATGTCAGAAGCGTCTTACCTGGGCTAGAGAAAAACACACCTGGTCTGGTGCTCAGTGCTCCAAAGTCCTCTTTTCTGATGAGAGCAAATTTTGCATCTCATTTGGAAAGCAAGGAGCCGGAGTATGGAGGAAGAATGGAGAGGCGCACACTGCAAGATGCTTGAAGTCCAGTGTGAAGTTTCCACAGTCTGTGTTGATTTGGGGAGCCATCATGTCATCTGCTCGTGTTGGTCCACTGTGCTTCATGAAAGGGACACTAAAGGTTCACATTTAACATGTTATACTTACCTCCACTGTGCAGCTCGTTTTGCACAGAGTGGCCCCGATCCTGGTCTTCTGGGGTCCCTCGGCGGCTGTCTCAGCTCCTCCCCGCAAGAACTAACCCCCTTCATGGGAGCTCTCTCCCAAGGGGGGTAGTTCTTGCGGGCGCTATAGCCGCCGACTGTATCACTCGACCCCGCCCCCCAGCACACCGCGTCATTGATTTAATTGACAGAAGCGGGAGCCAATGGCTGCGCTGCTATCAATCAACCAATGAATGAGCCGAGAAGCCAGAGAGTTCACGGCGTGGGACTTTCGAGGGGTCAGGTAAGTAAATGGAGGGGCTCGGGGGGGCGCTAATCCTCGGATTTTTTTTCACCTTAATGCATAGAATGCATTAAAGCAGTTGTATAGGTAATTTTTTAACTTTTACCTACAGGTAAGCCTATAATAAGGCCTATAATAAGGCTTAAAAAAAATATCTTCTAAACCTTTACGGTTTAGGAGATATTCCCCTCGCAATGAGCCGCTGAATGCAGTGGCTCATGCGCACAGGGGATTTTCGGCTTAAGGCCCGGCAGCCACCGGACCACGCCGGAAAGAAGTCTCCCGCGCACATGCGTGGGAGTGACGACATCGCGGCTCCAGCCACTCAGAGCCGCGATACCTGGAAGACATGCCGAGGCAACATCTCGTCTACCTCGGCGTGGACCAGGTAAGTTACCAATGCCTCATTCTAAGGTAAGTATTTCATAATGAGCTAGTATGCGGTATAATAAGGAGGATGAACACTGCTCTGGTATATACAGAGTTAATAGACGGGACTCAGCAGGGACAGGACAAACGTCACTCACCTGGACAAGCGTCATGCATCTGATTGGTGGATCTCTCACTGATGTGATTGTTTGCTGTACATTCGATATTCCAGGAATCGGGGGGTGACACAGGAGGCACAGTGGCACAGACTGTGCGCTCTGAGCTAATATATAGATTTCTATTCACAGTCAGGAAGATGAGGAGGTCAGTTCCATTCTCCACCCCGCAGGAGATCTCAGCGCTGCCATTCTGGAGACACCTCACATCCAGGACCAGATCCGATACCGGAACTGAGAGACACAGAGATGGGGAGATCTGTCACATGACACTATACTGGAATATGAACTTCCCAATACCCCGTCCACCCCAATCCATTACAGTCATAAATAATTACCAAAATCCTGAAATGTATTCACTGCAGAAACCTCCACTGCCACATCCCACAGGGGGCAGTCATGTGATCGGGATGCCTAGGCTTTGGTTGGGTGATCTCTGTAGGAGCGGACAATCAGCCAATGAAAATCTACTCCTCCCTTTTAGACTAGGCATTAGGTCACATGACCACACGCTGGGAATTGTACACAGTGATTCCTACAGTTGAAGTAATCAAGGTTTTTTTTGGCTTTTTTATGTCTGTTGGCAATTAGAGATGGCCTTGCGGTTCGCCCCGCGGTCGGTTCGCGGCAAATTTTGCGCATTCGCGGTTCGCGAAACCGGCGGACATATGGCGCTATTCGCGGCCGGTTCGCGGCCACCATATTCTAAATCTTTTACATTGTGGAACTTTGACCTATGACACATCCATCATGTGGTACAGGACAGCCAATGAGACATTTCAGCAGATGGACACACCCCCTACCTTATAAATAGACCTGATCTGGCTGCCATTTTACATTCTGTTATTTGTCAGCGTAGGGACAGGTTGCTGTGTGGAGCAGGGACAGACTGTAATCCTAGCTATTAGGTCCACAAAAGTCCTTTTAAGGACTGGTATAGGTGTACAATTGTTTTGTGTGCAGTGTATAGGGGTGTAATACACTTTTAGTTCATTTCAATTGTGCAGCATTGGGACTGCAGTGCTGAGCGGTTCTGCAGCTGACTTTAGTCAGTGTAGGAAGGTTGCTGTGTGTGTACTAGCAGGGACAGACTCTACTAAAACAAAAGTCCTTCTAAGGACTGGTATAGGTGTACAGTCCACAAAAGTCCTTTTACGGACTGGTATAGGTGTACTATTTTGTGTGCAGTAAATAGGGGTGTACTACACGCATAAAATACTCTAGGAAAAATAGTATAGTGCATTTCTACTGTGCAGCTTCTGAGCGGTTCTGCTGCAGCTCTTTTCTCGGTTTAGGTAGAAGTTGCCGCTGTGTGTCGCAGGCACAGACTAGCGACTAAAATCGCTAACCAATAAAGCTCCACAAAAGTTCATTTTAAGGACTGGTATAGGTGTACTATTTGGTGTGCAGTATATAGGGGTCTAATACACGCATAAAAAACTTTCACATATAGGAAGAATAGTATTGTGCATTTCTACTGTGCAGCATTGTGACTGCTGAGAGGTTCTGCAGCGATACTACAAAGAGTGACAAACGCAATTAGAAAAAGGTATTATAACTGCTGTGATAGACCAGTGGCCCCCGAAAATGACAGTTTGAAGCGGGGTGTTATATACCTTCTTCCACATATACTGCCCTTCTCTACAGCCTTTTGTCACAGGGTCATTTAAAAAGATGACAGGCAGAGGAAGAGGCAGGCCCTTCCGCAGGGGTGGTAGGGGTAGGGCAGGAGCACCAGGCCGGAGCCAAAGTGGGAAGTTGCAGAAGGTGCATTCGATTACGTCAAAGGACGCACCAGACTTGGTTGAGTGGCTCACTCAGCCTTACTCTTCTGCACCCTCCTCATCCTCTCTATCTGCACCCTCTTCACTCTCTGCTGTGTGCACCCCCAAAGACACTACCACCAACACCACCGTCACCATATACCCTCCGCTTGAGTCACAGGAATTATTTTCCGATCCATCACAAGACTTCTCTGATGCGCAGGCATTCTTGACATTGGATCAGGAAGAGGAGGTAGCAACAACCGCCACTCAGCAGTCTGACGACAGTACCCAGATCAGCCCAAGGATGTTGGTCCCCGCTGTTGCTGCCTACTACGAGATCTCTAATGTTAGTGGTGGGGAAGGTGACGTAAATGATGATGTGTGTATGGACGTCACGTGGGTGCCCACAAGAGAGGACCAGGAGAGGAGTTCAGAGGGAGAGATGGACCAGCAGATAGGTAGGAGAGGCAGGCGGAACTTACATTGCACAGGAGGGACAAACAAGACTGCTAATGTATCAGGACTCAGAGCGAGCCATCAACCATGTACGGTCACATCTGGCGCTCCCAGGACGCCGGCACATGGCTCCGCAGTGTGGGCTTTTTTTAACGTGTCCGCTGCTGACAATAGTATTACCATCTGCAGCCTTTGCAGTCAACGCATAAGTCGCGGTAAGCCCAAAACTCACCTAGGGACGACCGCCTTAAGAAGGCACATGAACTCCCATCACCGAGCCCAGTGGGAGCAACGCCGTCAGAACCCACAAAGCCAAACTCCAGGCTCTCACCGTCCAGCCTTTTCTACTACTTCTTCTCTCTCTTCACAGTTGTCCTCCACTCCACCTTCCATCATCCCGTCCCCAAGTTTATCTGGAAAAAGGCAGGCTTCCGTGGGCCAAATGTTCGAGTGTAAAAGAATGATGACGCCGGATAACCCTCTTGCCCAACGGTTGACCGCTGGCTTGTCAGAACTCCTAGCCCGCCAACTACTGCCATATAAACTGGTGGACTCGGAGGCCTTTCGAAAAATTGTGGCCATTGGAACACCACAATGGAAGGTCCCAGGAAGGAAATATTTCTTCCAGAAGGGCATCCCAGAGCTATATGGCCATGTTCAGCGGTAAGTGAATGTATCTCTGGCACACAGTGTCGGTGCCAAGATACATCTGACCACAGACACGTGGTCTAGCAAACATGGGCAGGGAAGGTATATTACTTTTACTGCCCACTGGGTGAACCTTCTGACGGCCGTCAAGCATGTAATCCGTGGCACCCGTGTAGATTTGGTTTTACCGCCACGGATTGCATGCAGGCCTGCCTCTTCTTCTCCTCCTCCTCCTACTCCATCCTCCCTCTCCTCCTCGGCTGACTCCTCCTCTTCTGCTGCTACCATCTCTTCCGCTGCACCGCCCAAGATCCCCAGAACCTATTCGACATGCCAGGTGAGACGTTGCCATGCTGTGCTGCGTCTGTTGTGCCTGGAAGCCAAGAGCCACACTGGCCCTGCACTCCTTTCAGCTTTGCGTTCACAGGCAGATCAGTGGCTAACACCGCTCAATTTGACAGTTGGTAAAGTGGTGTGCGACAACGGTGCCAATCTGCTGAGCACGTTGAAACAGGGCAAAATTACACACGTGCCATGCATGGCACACGTCTTGAACTTGGTCGTGCAGCGATTCGTTGTCAAATACCCTGGGGTCCAGGACGTCTTGCGGCAGGCAAGGAAAATCTCGGCCCATTTCAGAAGATCTTACATGGCCATGGCTCGCCTTGCTGACATTCAGCGGCGACACAATCTGCCGGTCAGACGTCTTATTTGTGACTGCCCGACGCGATGGAACTCAACCTTGTATATGCTTGATAGGCTGCTCCAGCAGAAACGTGCAGTTAACGACTACCTGTACGAACTCTGCGCCAGAACAGGTTCTGGGGATCTTGGTTTTTTTTCACCGCGTCAGTGGCTGCTCATGCGCGACGCATGCAGACTTTTGCGGCCATTTGATGAGATCACCAAACTGGTCAGTCGCAGCCATGGTGCCATCAATGACATCGTACCTTATGCCTTCTTTATGGAGCGTGCATTGCGTTGTGTCATTGATCAAGCCGTCGAGGAGCAGGAGCAGGAAGATGAGGAAGTCGCAATGCTGGATGAATTCCCAGGGGGGGCTACTCTATCTGAGACAAGTCAACAACAGGAGTCTGAAGAGGAGTCAGAGGAGGATGGTGCCGGGGCGGATGAGGAGGAGCAAGAAGAGCATGCTTTAAACCTTTCTGGGATCCCTGCTGTTGTTGTTCGTGAATGGGGGGAGGAGATCGAGGACAACATTATCCTGGATGATGACGAGCAGGAGCCAGGCCACCACACTGCTTCCAGTTTAGTGCAAATGGGAGCCTTCATGCTCCAGTGTTTTAGGAGGGACCCCCGTATAAAAAGCATAAAGGGCAAGGACCATTACTGGGTGGCAACGTACTTGGACCCCCGGTACAAACAAAAAATGGCAGAAATGTTACCACCATCACAGAGGGCTGTCAGAATGGAGCACTTCCAGGCCTTGCTTCGAGAAATGCTGCATTCTGCTTTTGCGTGCGCTGGCAGAGGAATTTCCACTCCCAGAGGAATAGTTGTGGATACCAATCCAACAGCGCCTATAAGAAGAGGGCGGTTTGAAGATGTCTTGGTCACTTCTGATATGAGATCATTCTTTCAGCTGACCCATCGACAGGTCTCATCCGGATCCAGCATCAGGGAACGCCTAGACCGACAGGTGTCCGACTACATCGGATTAACGGCCGATGTGGACGCTCTGAGAAGTGATGAACCCCTGGACTACTGGGTGGGCAGGCTTGACCTTGTTGTGGAGATTTTTATGGAGATGTATTTAATATGTATTGTCATAGTGTCACCCAGTGTTAGTACTTCCGCAACCCGCTCTAAAAGAGCTGATTGGGGTAGTCTGAGGCTGGTTGAATCCCATCTGATAGGGGAAAACGTTTTGAGTGTGATGTTTGCAGGGTGCGGATATGTCCACCAACGGGGGCCCTCTGTGCATTAGCATGGACGATCGTTAAGGAGGGGATATGCTCGCTCTGCAATGACATCATTGGTTATAGGCGGATGGGCGCTCTTGTCTCTGCTATGTCTGATCAACATTGGTTGGAATTCGTAGCGTGCGTCTGCAGATAGCCTCCCTCCCCCATTCAATAATAGTATAATCTTAATATGCGTTATTCTATGGAATAGCGCAGAATAAGAATTCCTATCAACGGTAACTTTAGCCATCATACGTTATTGTATTCATGTATGACATCTCCTGTTGGAAGGAATGTCCAGGTACTGCCATTTTCCTTGTATGGTCATTTTCCTGTGAGGAAGGAACATCCTGTGAGGTTCCCGCCCATGGGGGAGGGGATTGGTTGCTGCAGCCAATCACCTCCTGTGTGAGATCTTTTGAGTTTAATAAAAGCCTATGATTAGGCGTCGGCTAGAGACAGTCTTTGCTGGAATGGCCTGATAAGAAGATAAGCTTTTGTGGTGCTGCCTTTCTTGGATGAATGATGGGACGAATGAACGGTGAGTGGATCTTTAGCAAACTTAAAGATAGCATTACTTCAAAAAGATGAAAACTGATGTGTGCTTATAGAGCACAGGAATTATAGGCTGTGTGCTCTGTAAACAGCAGCCTGAAATTCCACAACAACCTCTGGCCAGAGCTTGCACAATTTGCAATGGAACTGTTGGCTTGCCCCTCGTCCAGTGTCCTGTCCGAAAGGACGTTCAGCGCAGCAGGGGGGATCGTGACCGATAAGCGCACTCGCCTAGCTCACGACAGTGTTGACTACCTCACATTTATAAAAATGAATGAGGCATGGATTTCTGAGGAATTCAACACATGTGACCAGTAGACCATGTTTCATTCAAATTCCTCATGACAGGCCACAAATATCCACCACCACCTATAACAATTATTCATGGTCCTTGTCTTCTTGGGTAAATACAGCGGCATAAAAGGCCTTTTATGTCCGTTGAATGCCTAATTTTTGGGGCCTGTAGTGCCCGAAACGTATTTATCCTGTGAATGCCTAATGTACCTCCAGCCACAGAATTTAAAGTTCTTTGCTGTCAGATGAATGCCTGTTGGCTAATTTTTGGGGCCTGTACTGGCCGACACTTACTTCTTTATCCAGGCTGTGAATGCCTAATTTTTCAGATTGGAATTGAAAATCAATTCCGCTAAATTGTGGAACGGATGCGGACCAATTTTACAGACGTGTGAATGGACCCTGTATGTATTTGACATGTATTTACCAGCTGCTGTCAGTTCTGGCTGATTTAGGCCGAGCTATTCCTAATAAAACTGAGCAATATTACAAAAAAAGAAATAAACGTTATAACTAGAGTTGAGCGGACACCTGGATGTTCGGGTTCGACGGGTTCGGCCGAACTTCGTAAAAAAGTTCGGGTTCGGGACCGAACTTTAACCCGAATCCGGACCCGAACCCGAACCCCATTGAAGTCAATGGGGACCCGGACTTCTAAGGACTAAAAAGGCTCTAAAAAGGTAATGGAAAGGGCTAGAGGGCTGCAAATGGCAGCAAAATGTTGTTAAGAGCATGGCAAGTGCTCTGCAAACAAATGTGGATAGGGAAATAACTTAAAATAACATAAAAAAAATAAAAATAAAAAATAATAATCTTGACCTAGGAGGACGAGGTCCATATGGAGTAGGAGGTTGAGGTGGCGGTGGATGTGGCTGTGTAGGTGGAAGCGGCGGTGGAGGAGGACAAGGTAGCCAACACTGATTCAAAAATACAACAATGGCTGTGTAATGCTGGTGATGTGTCGAATTCTATACCCCGTCAAATAGTGTCCACCCTGTACTGCGCTTGCTCAGTATGTAGGACAAGGGGATTTCGAAAATCTCCCAAGACGAACGGCGCCTGCGTGGTGAGTTCAGGTGAAGGCCACACCATCCGTGGTTCAAGCCGAGCCAAGTGAGGCCGTGCCCGAAGTGTGGCGATCGAACCGAGCCCGTGAGGGGCCCTGTTACTATGTGCTACCATATGTCCACTTGGATGGTGGGGCTTGAACCTGCACTCACAGCGCAGGCGCCGTTCATCTTCGGAGATTTTGTGAATCTCCTTGTCCTCTGTACTGTGCAAGCGCTGCGCCTTCGCAGTATGGGCTGGACACAATCCGATGGCCGGACAGTTTTTGTCACAACACCGGTATACATGTCTATTCTGCACAAGGTACGGACAAGTCCTGTGGGATCCATGCCTGGTTCATTTTAATGAACGTGAGCTTGTCCACATTGGCTCTGGACAGGCGGCTGCGCTTGTCTGTGATAACGCCCCCTGCCGTGCTAAATACACGTTCAGATAATACACTGGCTGCAGGGCAGGCAAGCACCTCCAAGGCATAAAGGGCAAGCTCAGGCCATGTGCCCAATTTGGAGACCCAGAAGTTAAAGGGGGCAGACCCGTCATCCAGTACGTGTAGGCCTGTGGACACATACTGCTCAACCATGTTGGTGAAATGCTGCCTCCTGCTAAGACGTTCCATCTCAGCTGGTGGTGCTGGTTGTTGTGGCGTGCTGACAAAGCTTTTCCACATTTCAGCCATGCTAACCCTGCCTTCTGAGATGCTGCCGGTGCCCCGGCTGCGTTGGCGACCTCTTCCTCCTCCTCTGCCTTCGCCTTGTGCTTCCACCGTACGCCCGCTGTCAGGTGGGAATGCCACCAGCAGCGCATCTACCAGCGTGCGCTTGTACTCGCGCATCTTACGATCCCGCTCCAGTGAGGGAATTAAGGACAGTACGTTGTCCTTGTAACGGGGATCCAGCAGGGTGGCCACCCAGTAATCAGCACCAGTTAAAATGTGGGCAACTCGGCGGTCATTGCGGAAACACTGCAGCATGTAATCGCTCATGTGTGCCAGGCTGCCCAGAGGCAAAGAAAAGCTGTCCTCTGTGGGAGGTGTATCGTCTGTGTCCTCTGTATCCCCCCAGCCACGCACCAGTGATGGCCACGAGCTGGTCTGGGTGCCACCCTGCTGTGAAAATGGCTCCTCCTTCTCCTCCTCCTCCTGCTCCTCCTCCATCTCCTCCTCCACCTCGTCATCCTCCAGAACTGTGCCCTTTCTGCCAGACAATTGTGTACCTGGCGTTTGTTGGTGCAGGAACCCACCCTCGTAGCCACTTGTGAAAGACTGCCCTGAAAGCCTTTGAAATGATCCCGCTTCCTCCTCCTCCTCCTCATCCTCCTGTGCCACATCCTCTTCCATCATCGCCCGAAGCGTTTTTTCAAGGAGGCATAGAACTGGGATAGTAATGCTAAGAACGGCGTCATTGGCACTGGACATGTTGGTGGAGTACTCGAAACAGCGCAACAAGGCACACAGGTCTTGCATGGAGGCCCAGTTATTGGTGGTGAAGTGGTGCTGTTCCGCAGAGCGACTCACGCGTGATTACTGCAGCTGAAACTCCACTATCGCCTGCTGCTGCTCGCACAGTCTGGCCAGCATGTGCAAGGTGGAGTTCCACCTTGTGGGCACGTCACATATGAGGCGGTGAGCGGGAAGGCCGAAGTTACGCTGCAGCGCTGACAGGCGAGCAGCAGCAGGGTGAGAACGCCGAAAGTGCGCACACACAGCCCGCACTTTCTGCAGCAGCTCTGGCATATTGGGGTAATTTTTAAGGAACCTCTGGACCACCAAGTTCAGCACATGCGCCAGGCAAGGGATGTGCGTCAAACCGGCTAGACCCAGAGCTGCTACGAGATTTCGCCCATTATCGCACACCACCAGGCCGGGCTTGAGGCTCACTGACAGCAACCACTCATCGGTCTGTTGTTCCATATCCCTCCACAACTCCTGCGCGGTGTGGGGTTTTTCCCCCAAACAGGAAAGTTTTAAAACTGCCTGCTGTCGTTTACCCCTGGCTGTGCTGAAGTTGGTGGTGAAGGTGTTACGCTGACCGGATGAGGAGGCGGTAGAGGATGAGGAAGCGGAGTAGGAGGAGTTAGCAACAGGAGGCAAACTGAAGCGCCCTGCAATCCTCGGTGGTGGAAGGACATGCGCCAAACTGCTATCTGCCTCAGGCCCAGCCGCCACTGCATTTACCCAGTGTGCTGTTAGGGAGATATAACGTCCCTGACCGTGCTTACTGGTCCACGCATCCGTAGTTAGGTGGACCTTGCCACAGATGGCGTTGCGCAGTGCACACCTGATTTTGTCCCCCACTTGGTTGTGCAGGGAAGGGATGGCTCGCCTGGAAAAATAGTGGCGGCTGGGCATGACTTACTGTGGGACAGCCAATGGCATCAGGCTTTTAAAACTCTGCGTCTCCACCAGACGGAATGACAGCATTTCAAAGGCCAGGAGTTTTGAAATGCTGGCATTCAGGGCCAGGGATCGTGGGTGGCTAGGGGGGTACTTCCTCTTCCGCTCCAATGTTTGGGAGATAGAGAGCTGAACGCTTCCATGGGACATTGTGGAGATGGTCGGTGACCCAGGTGGTAGTGTTGCTGGCAGATCCTCTGTTTGCGGGGTGACAGGTGCCACTGTCACTACAGAGGTGGATGAAGAGGCCGAGACTGCAGCAGAAGAGGAAGCAGGAGGAGCCAGAGACCTTTCTTGGTTTTTGAGGTGTCTACTCCACTGCAGCTCGTGCTTTGCACTTAGATGCCTGGTCATGCAGGTTGTGCTCAGGTTGAGAACGTTTATGCCTCGCTTCAGGCTCTGATTGCACAGCCTGCAAACCACTCGTGTCTTGTCATCAGCACATTGTGTGTGAAGAACTGCCACGCTGGGGAACTCCTTGGACCTGGCTTTGGTGTGCTCGGTCCCTAGCTGCGTTGGGCAATAGCAGACATACTGTCTAGCTGACAGACGCTCCGCTTTTGCACCCTGCTCCCTTTTCTGCTGTGCTGGTGGCTCTGTGCGACCACCGCCTCTTCCTCCGAACTACACTGGTCACCTGCATAACGTTCATTCCATGTGGGGTCGAGGACCTCATCGTCCTCCACATCATCTTCCACCCAGTCTTCACCCCTGCCCTCCTTGTCTGTCTGCACAATTGCAAAAGCAGCAGCAGTTGGCACCTGTGTTTCGTCATCATCCGAGACGTGCTGCGATGGTCCTCCCATGTACTCATCATGAAACATAAGTGGTTGGGCATCTGTGCACTCAATCTCTTCCACTTCTGGGGCAGGGCTAGGTGGATGGCCCTGGTAAACCCTGCTAACAGAGTCATCGAAAAGCAGAAGAGACTGCTGCATGATTTGGGGCTCAGACTGCTTGGCTGATTTGCAAGGGGGTGAGGTGAAAGACTGATGGACATGGGTTTCAGGTGCCAACTCTGACCTTTCATCAGAAGAGTGGGTGGGAGACAATGTGAAGGAACCCGAGGCACTGTCAGCAACCCAATCTACTATCGCCTGTACTTGTCCTGGCCTAAACATTCGTACAGTCTCATTAGGCGCGACAAAATACCGCCGCAGGCTCGGTCGCCTACTCGCACCTGAGGAAGGTGTTTCACTTGTGCGTGTATCTGGCACAGATCCACCACGTCCTCTCCCTGCAACAGGAGCTCCACCAGCAGCACCACGACCGGGGCCACCACGTCCCTTTGACCTTCTCCTCATATTTTCCAAATTTAGGATCTTTCCCTAAATGGGTGTTTTTGGAAGCGCAGAACACAACCAAAGTACGTAACCGCTGAATCGCACAGCTACAGAACTGCAGAAAATGCTATTCTAAAAAAAAGTTTTTTTTTTAGTATAGCACAGTAGGAGAAAACTATATAGAAATAGTTTATTTCACACACCTCAAAATATGTATAACACACTGCAAACTTTTTTTTGTGCCACTAAACGGCGTTTTTTGGAAGAGCAGAACACACCCACAGTACGTAACCGCTGAAGCGCACAGCTACAGAACTGCAGAAAATGCTATTCAAAAAAAATTTTGTTTTTTTAGTATAGCAACGTAGGAGAAAACTATAAAGAAATTGTTTATTTCAAACACCTCAAAATATGTATAACACACTGCAAACTTTTTTTTGTGCCCGTAAACGGCGTTTTTTGCAAGCGTACATAAAGTGCAAATTTTTTTTTTTTTTTTTTTTTGCCCTAAACGGGTCTTTTTTTGCACGAGCAAAATAAAATGCTTTTTTTTTTTTTGCCCTACGGGTCTTTTGGAAAAGAGAACAATAAAGTGCCTTTTTTTTCCCCTAAAGTTAGATTTTCTCTGACACTGGGCTCATGGCAGTGTAACAAGACTGCACTGCAACTCAAATAGGTAGACCTATGCAGATCGCTGAGTTATTATATCTCTGAATCTGGACTCCTATATAATATTCTCTCTCCCTGAAAGCAGCAACAGAAACCTGGCCCTACACTACACTATCTCTCTATCTTTTCCCTCAGATTGTAGAATCAGGACTACCTCATCTATCTTTCTATCTCTCCCTAAAAGCAGCAGCAGCAGACAAGATCCTCTCCATATCTATTCTGAAGCAGAGTGTCATGTGTGCCTCTAGCTTATATAGAAGCTGGGTCACATGTTGCACTGACCAATCACAGCCATGCCATTAGTAGGCATGGCTATGATGGCCTCTAAGGGCACACCAGCTAATCAAAAGGTGATTGGCTGGCCCCTGAAGCATTTCTAAATGCGTTATTAGATTGCCGAACCCGAACCCGGACTTTTGGGCAAAGTCCGGGTTCGGGTTCGGGAAAAAGCTAAAGTTCGGTACGGACCCGAACTTTACAGTTCGGGTTCGCTCAACACTAGTTATAACTGTATAAACGATTTATATAACTTATAAAAAAAAAAAAACATTTATGGCAACTTTTCCAATAGCAGGATCATCTCATGCACCCCCTTCATAGCCTGGCCTTGCGTCTCTTCCATGGCCTTCATGCGCTCCTGAATTGACAAAAAATTTCAGATAAAAAAAGAATGCTTGTCGTTGTCGATCTCAAATTTGCTTTATACTTCTGTTATGTCATTGTCCATGTTGTGGGACTATGTGTGCACAGCTATTAATTATTTTGTGGCTGCAAATATGACCTGGAGGTTTTTAATGTTCGCCTCCCATTGAAATGAATGGGGCCCGCCGCGAACCCGCGGTTCGCGAACATTTACCCGCGTTCGCGCGATGTTCGTCCATCCCTATTGCCAATATTATTATTGTTCTTCTTCTTAATGGAAGGCCAGCAATCCTCATCTCTATATATCGATCCTCCTCCAATGGAATTCATAAGGCTGACTGAGCTGAACCTGAGCTTCGCTAATCTGGCCAATCCTCACCTCTGGTATCTTAGATAAAAGGATAACAAGCCTGAAACTACACATTGAGGGAAAGATGGAACACAGAGGCCCTCTCCTGCGTGGAGACTCTTTCATTCAAACAAGCTGTGGTATTACTTCTTTGACTGGTGGATCTGGCAAAAAAGGCCAGAAATAGTTGAGGTCTCTTGATAAGAACCCGTGACAAACCATTAGCTTTGCATGTGTTGGGGGGTTTGTAAAAATTGTGTGTCAGACAATTTCTTGAATAATAGGCCCCCGGCTGGGGCAAGACCCAAGAAGGAAAGATCCTCCTCACCAGGCAGAAGACCGAGAGGGAAGAAACATCTGGAATGTTTGTGCCAAATATTTATCACCTTCCCCCAGCTACTAGTGATGAACTGAATACCTGGGGTTCAGATTTGGGGTGTTTGTGAAGTTAAAGCGGGGTTTCGGGCATAAAATTAATATTTTTTGCAATCTCAATTACATTATTATGAATATTCATTAAAACATATTAATAAAGCACGATCGGTACATAAACAGTTGCAAAAACTTACCTGATATCATCTCAGGGATCTTGTGGCCGTTTCCATCATAGCTGTGGGCATTATGAAGCCAAGTTCATGTTTCTTCCTGGATTTTCCGAGAGAGGTGCATGCTGGGAGTTTTAGGCACAGTAATGCCCAGAGACTCCTGGGAATTGAGTGTCATCATTCCCCAGGAGGCAATGGGGTCTTAGGACAGGAAGTTCTACCACCGCGGACTAGGAACTAGGCAGATTACGTAACAGCCATATAGAAGTGAGTAAAAAAAAAAAAATTAAGATTTTTTTTTTTTTACATTAAAGGCAAGCTGTCCATAAAACGTTTGTTTTTAGGGTGGAACTCCGCTTTAAGGAAGGTTTGGGTGCTGAATCCAAACCCTGCTGAAGTCAATTAGAGCTGAATGTTAAGAAAGAATAATGATAATTTTCTAGTCTAATGCCGCGTACACACGATCATTATTCACGGCGGTTAAAAAACCGCCGTGAATATTGTCATTAAAAACGAGGGAACGGCTTGTTCCCCACACACAGTCGTTTTTCACGTAGTTTTTTCTCTTGTCGAGAAAAACGACCGTCTGTGGGCTCCGCGGCAGTGTTTCCCTATGGGAAACACTGCCACGGAAAACATGTCGAAAAAAACGACGAGAAAAATTAGAACATGTTCTAATTTTTCTCGTCGTTTTTAATGCCGTTTTTCTCGTGGAAAAAAAACGACAGAAAGCCCACAGACTATCGTTTTTCTCGTCGAATGGGAAAAATGTTGTTTTTCTCGACGAGAAAAGCGGCCGTGTGTACACGGCATCATAGTCAAACAAT
The DNA here is from genome assembly GCA_029206835.1 of Rana muscosa. NCBI lineage: Eukaryota > Metazoa > Chordata > Amphibia > Anura > Ranidae > Rana > Rana muscosa. Next base: position 3,882,585 of record CM055117.1, on the reverse strand, counting down.
TGGCTATGGGTGCTGGACTCTACTTTGGGGGATATGTACCAAAACAAAAAGTTTAAAAATACTGTTTGAAGGAGGAAGCAATTTTAATAATGCTTAAAAGGTCAACTTTAAAATGTACATTTCCTTTAAACAACATGCGTGGGGGTGCCCTGACTCTGCCTTTTAAGTGACTCGTGTGTAGTATGTCTACAATCCACTACAGCAACACTGAGATTTACAAAGAAAAAAGTGCCATTCAAATTACCAGCAAAATGACAGTTTTCAGCCACTTACTTTTGTTTGACTTGACAAAGTGCATGCGCATGAAACACGCGGTCATGGCAACAGGGACGCTTGTGTTCCACACTGGCTGCAGTGGCTTCCTCTTCCAGGCACCGTGCTTTCGCCCAGGGCTTCAGTGATTCCGTCTACACGTGTTGAACACGACGGCTCTCCCTTCAGAACACTGGGCTTTAGTGACGCCATCCTTACACGCCGGCGGGTCCGGCATGGATACATTGCCTGAACGTTTCATCTTGTGGTTCTAATGGTCAGCGCCTTCACCTGTCAGGGATACAGCGACCAACCAGTGCTCGAGCCAGCCCACAGCCAGCGGGGTAATGTTTCTTTGAATGAATTGCTAACGAGGTTACCAAGTTTACATTGCAGATCATTGCAGCCATTGTTATTGAGTGTTTGGCCCATCACTCCTGTTTATTGGCAAATGGAACATCTCATAATTACAAATTTTAAGATTATGAAGCAGCTCATTCAGGGGTCTTCCTCACATTATTTTTTGAGTTTTTTATTTTTTATCTTTGTCCATCTATGAGACATAAAACTGGCAGATGGAAGGCAAATTCATAAAAACTGTATTTTATGTTACGACCCATTCTGTGGTGTAATCCATAGGGGAGAGTAAAAGGCTCTAATGGAAGAAAATTATTCTGTTACATATTTTGTGTCTGGAATGTTTTATCTCTCAGTAAAACCAAACTGGAACCAATACTGGAACTGAGACACAGATGGAGAAGTTGGTGTCTTTGTCTATAACTAATGTAGCGATACCCCCAGTTAAGAGGGCTGCCTGTATGATTTTGGGCCCTGTAGTGCACCGCTGTCAACCCCTGGCAATCGGCTCTAACCTCCCTTGCCACAGTTAGTAGGGGATGATAGGATTGTGAGGCCTGCAACTCACAACGGCACAATCCTATGACAAGAACACACAGTGAGATTTTAAAACTTCCTTTAACTATCTCTTCTGTAAAGTGAAGAACACAGACACCAATATACTTAACCCGTGTATGTTTACTTAGATTTGTGGGTAAGCAATAAAACAGGAGGGTACATGTCATGTGCAGAGCCCTGCAATAAACAATGTTAAACAATCAGGTTTACAATGCTATGCAACTCTAATAGTCCCCTTTGCAGCTATTTCCCCTTGTGGACAAAATGGCGCCCAGGAATGTCTACGCTACACAGTCAGGCCTGACTGAACTAAGTGGAAGTTCTGTAGGGAAATCTTCCAATGTAACAGAGATACTGTGTGTCTATGAGCAGGTGCTCTCTCTCACCCAACTGGACCAGTCCGCGTCCGTTTCTTCCGCTGAGGTGTCTAAGTACACTGATCCCTCGACATCCGGCTCTTCGGTCCTCCTGGCAAAGGTGCAGTATCAACAGAGAGACGTCCCTCAGGTTCCCCGGTGCATGCGGAAGGCTCTTTGGAGAAAAGGCCCATGCTTCTGGCCTATAGTCACAGGACCTCAAGCAGCAGTTCAACTTGCTGGGTGGGCGGTGTCCAAAGAGAAAGAACTGGGCTCCGCCTCCCCCTTATAAAGTCCACCCCAGCAGTCCTTGCGCGGGGCAATGCACCCTGGGTGCCTTAATGTGTACTGGGTAATGTAGTCTCTGAGGGATTAAAGGGCAATACCCCGCTACACACTCCCCCCACTTAAAATCTTTGGTCCCCAAAGATAACGTAAACATTAGCTAACAGTAATGCAATTAACCATGGCAAAATAACTTGGCAGGGGAACCTCCCACCAAACTTGGTATGGGAGGTTGCTCTGACCACAGGCCACATTAGCAGTAGTGACCTGCCTAACTGTGCCAGAAAGTGAGCTGGGGTTGCCCTCCACCAAATGCACAGTGGAGGGGCCAGGCTTTTGAATTGTCCTTCTTGCGGTAGTCACTGTGTCCTCAGAACTTTCTCCCATCTGTGTGTATGTCAACTTCCGAGGAGGGCAGATAATTATTTTCACCCTTTGCTCCCTGGGAGTTATGGGTTCTGGCTCTAAGGGTGTCTCCACTAAGACTGGTACAATGGGACCTTCTTCTGCAAAGACATCCGATTCAGGTGCAGGGAGATATAGAGAGTTTCTTGGATCTTCATCCGGGACTGATTCTAGTGCATCTTCCCATTCATCACTCTGTGCATGAGAAGGCATAAACTCTGCAGCTTCTGCATTCAAATTGTCATTTATGGGGATTCAGGTAATAAAGGATCCACTGTTAAGGGTTCAGGCGCCTGAGACAACCACAGCCAACTGAGTTCATTTTCCTCTTCTTCACTTTGGTCTGAAGTTTCTTCCTCCCTTGATAGAGTTGTCTGAGACCTGGTGTTGGGTCTTAGAATACAAAGAGTGGAAGGTAACTCAGAGGAATCCAGAGTAGGGGGCATCCTGACTGCTTCAGAAAGGGGCAGCAGATGGTTTCTGTGCCAGGTATTCAGTGGCCCTGCTTTTCCTTCAGGCTTCAACTGGTAAACGGGCAACCCAGGCAGCTTCTTACAAATCATATAATGTTTTGACTTCCATCTGTCTGCTAGCTTGTGCTTCCCTGGGACTCCTAAATTCCTCAGCAACACTCTGTCTCCAGGCTGTAAATCTTGAATACGGACCCTAAGGTCAAAGTTCCATTTGTTCCGGGCTCCTCTCTGATCAGAAGTTGATTGGGCCTTCTCATAGGCCAGCCTTAAGCTCTTTCGCAGTCTGTCCACGTATCCTTTGTGTGAGGCGACAGATGTATGGTCCATGGAGGTGCCAAAGGCCAAGTCCACTGGTAGTCTGGCCTCTCTTCCAAACATAAGTCTGTAAGGGGAATACCCTGTGACATCGCTGGCTGTACTATTATAGGCGTGCACTATGGCAGCTATGTGCTTGCCCCAATGTTGCTTCTCCTCACTGTTCAGAGTCCCCAACATATTTAACAGAGTCCTGTGGAATCTTTCTGGTTGAGCATCAACTTGAGGGTGATAAGGGGTAGTACGAGTTTTCTTTATGACTAAAGAGTCCAGCAACTTCTGAATCAGTCAGCTCTCAAAGTCTCTCCCTTGGTCTGAGTGAAGGCGTTGAGGTAACCCGTAATGCACAAAGTACTTCTCCACCAAGATTTTGACTACAGTGGAGGCCTTTTGGTCTTTAGTTGGAAAGGCCTGGGCATAACGGGTGAAATGGTCGGTTATCACCAGAACATTTCCGTGTCCACTCAAGTCAGGTTCCAGACAGAGAAAGTCGATGCATACCAAGTCCAAGGGCCCTTGACTCTGCAGATGGCCCATTGGGGCAGCTTGACGTGGCAATGTCTTCCTCTGTATGCAGCGAGCACATGAGTGACAGTAATCCTCCACTTTAGCTCGCATACAAGGCCAGTAGAATCTATTCCTTACAAGCTGGAAGGTTCGTTTGGCCCCTAAGTGGCCATGGTTGTCATGTAGGGCAGCTAAGACAGTTTTTCTGTGTTTTTCTGGCAGGAACAGTTGCCACATCTCTTCTAGGTCATCAGAGGGGCCCCTTCGGTAGACCACCCCTTGATGCACCTGTAACTTGTCCCATTCTTTGTGGATTAATCGAGCCTCCTTTGAGGGATCTTGCAAGAGCCTGTCCAGATCCTGGTCTTCTAGAGCTTCCAAAGCCAATCTTCCCCAGGGGTCTTCCAACTGATCTCTTCTTATGTCCTTCTTGGATAATTTTGGCAAGTCGTCTTCGCCAATCTGGGTTACGTCACAATAGCATTTGGGCACCCCCACTACCAAAACTCCAATTTCTTCCACCCTGGATCCGCCACTAGCTTGAAGTTGTGCTCCTTGACACAAAGCCCGCACCCCATCTGGGGTTACCTGGGTCCAGTCTTCTGTATGGTAAGTGGGAGCATAAGACCTTCTGGACAATGCATCTCTGTTTCCAGTTCCCGGCCTATACTTGAGGCTAAAGTTGAATCCAGAGAGGGCTGCCAACCAACGGTGGCCGGTGGCATCCAGCTTGGCTGTGGTGAAAAGGTAGGTGAGTGGGTTATTATCTGTTTTTACTGTAAAGTCCGCTCCATACAGGTAGTCTTTGAGTTTATCCACAACTGCCAACTTCAGGGCCAGGAACTCCAATTTGTGGGTGGGGTAATTCTTCTCCGCTGGTGTTAGGCTCCTACTTACATAGGCGACTGGCTTGAGTTGTCCTTCATACTCCCGGTACAGTACACCTCCCAGACCATCATGGCTGGCATCCACATGTAGTTCATATGGTCTCTTGGTGTCAGCATAGGCCAAGACCGGGGCAGTGGTCAGACTTTTTTTTAGCATTTCGAAGGCCTCTTCACACTTCTCTGTCCACTGGTCTTCCACGGACTCTCCGGGCTTCCTGGGGCCAGTATCATCCTCCTCTCCTTCTGTCTTCAGTAACTCATTCAGAGGTTTGGCAATTTTTGCAAACCCTTCCACAAATCTGCGGTAGTCTGAGCAGAACCACAGGAAGGATCTGAGTTCAGTCACTGTAGTTGGTCGGGGCCAGGAGGTAACTGCTTCCAGTTTATCAGGGTCTGTAGACACTCCCTCTTCAGACACTATGTGTCCCAGATAGTGGACTGAGGACCGGTAAAACTGACACTTCTCCCTGGAGAGTTTAAGTCCCTCTTCACTGAGTCTCTTCGGGACTTTCTCCAGCCTTTCTTCGTGCTCCTCCAGAGTCTTCCCGAAGACAAGGATGTCATCTAGGTACACCAAGACTTCAATAAGATTCATGTCTCCCACAGACTTCTCCATCAATCTCTGGAAAGTGGCAGGGGCCCCTGACAGGCCCTGAGGTATCCTATTGAACTCATAGAATCCCACTGGGGTGATAAATGCTGTCTTCTCCCTGTCATCAGGGTGCATTGGGATTTGATAATACCCACTCTTCAGGTCCATGACGCTGAACCACTTGGCTCCAGACAGACTCTGTAGGGCATCTTCTATCCTGGGGGTGGTATACTGGTCGGGTATGGTCTTTCTATTGAGAGTACTGTAGTTTATACAAAGTCTCAGCGACCCATTCTTCTTCCTGACTACCACGATAGGGGAGGCATATGGGCTTCTGGACTCCCGAATAACCCCAGTTCTCCTAAGCTCCGTCAACTGTTCACGTAAATCTTCTAGGTCAGCCAGGGGGACTCACCGGACCCTCTCCCGGAAAGGTTTGTCTTCCTGCAGACGGATCTTATGGGTGGCACTCCTCGCACACCCTACATCAAACTCGTCCTTTGAGAATATTTTTCTCAATCTAGTCAGCTGGGCCTTGGCTCTCTCCTTCCACACTGGTGGTAGGATGGTGGTCTCTAGGCAGAGGTTCTCTAGAGTGTGTTCGCCTCCTTCAGCCTTCTCCAAGTCAGACAGGGCCACTGGGGTGGCAGGGTTTACTCTCCACAGCAACATCTGGGCCGGAATCTTCATGGGAGAACTAGTGACATTCCTGATGCTCACTGGGATTTGGCCCTTTTGCCTTCTTCAATGCCCTCAACAGGACCACTTTGGGGATCACTTCCAACCCTGGGTGGGTGTATTGGGGGTCTGGTTCCAGGACCACAAAAGGGCCAGGCTGCTCCCATGAGAGTTTCACAGTATCCTACAGGCAGGTCATCTCACCAGGCTGCAGCATCTTCTCCTTCCTTGACAGTCTCCATACTTTCCCCACCCCCTCTTCCGGGGCCTTCTGTTCCAGTACCAACTTCCGGTAGACCTGCTGCAGCATGGGGTGGATCCTGTCTCCTTAAGTACCCTGCTCCTGTGCTAGAGGAGTCAGCAGTCTCCTGACCAGATCAGTGTTGGTCCCTATGATCAGGGAACTTGTGTTGGCTCCTGGTGGGCGAGGGCAAACTACTGCCAGGGCATCAAAGACTTTCCTGTCACAGAGGGGTAAAGGCCAGCCTGATTGAAACATAACCGTCGTATGAAAACCTGTGAGTACCAATTCCCCATATCTCTAAGCCTTTCAGCTTTTGCAGGGGCACGTGACTCAGGTGTTTCTGGTAAAAGTCTTTATACAAAAGGGTCACTTGGGCTCCTGTGTCCAGGATGGCTTTGGTCTAGACTCCCTCCACTTGAATGGGGACTAGGGGGGAGGGCCCTATTAACTTGGCTGGAAAACTCTTCTGAGGGGTCTCTTTCTTTGGACTCTTGGACTTTCCTTTTGAGGTTTTCTTTTTTTTCCATTTCTTTCTGGATCTCAACCCTTGTTGGGCCTGGTATGCATTGATTTCCCTTAGATTGTTAGATTTCAACTCCTGACAAGTGGCATCGAGTATTTTAGGAGGGGCATTGTTTCTCTTTCCCTCTTCTGGCTTTTGGATCTTTTTGGTGCTTTCTGTAAATAGTGGGCGCCCGGCTGACTCCTTCACCGGGGTCCTCTGAAGTTTTCCGCCGGCTGGTGGTAAGTGCCTCGGTTCTTCCTTGGACTGGGGCACACTCTTCCGAAATGGCCGACTCCTCCACAGTTGAAACAGACAGTTTATCTTCTTCCCTGTGGGGATGTTGGAGTGGAAACACTCTGGCGTGGTTCCTTCTTGATCTCCTCTTGCTCTTTGACTCCAGAATTCTTGGCCAGTAGATAGGTCAATAAGTCCAGCACTTGAGTCATCTGGGACTTTAAGGTCTCCACTTCTAAGTCCCGTTCAGTGGTTACTGCTGCTCTGACTCCCACCGAGGGGAGGGGAGTGGTCTTCTCAACCGCCTGTTGGTCCTTCAACAGGGCTTCTTCATCCCTTATGATCCGCACAAGGTCTGGGTAATTCAAAGCCATGACTCCTTCAGAGGTTTTCAAGTGGAGCCAAACTGGATCCAAACGTAAAGCTCCCCTCAGGATCTGCTTCATCCTAGTTGCATCTATGACTTGGGGCAGCATTCCCTTTTTGAGTACAATTTGGCACAGCATTCTGTTTAACCTCCGGACATATTCGGATAATTTCTCTCCCGGCTGTGTCTCCACAAAAACACCTTTCCAAACCCCCTCCCCTTTCCTGTTTCCTGATCAATGGAGGGGGAGGGGCCCCTCCCACCCATTTCCAGCAAAGAACTTCCAGTATCAATGGAGGGGGAGGGAAGGGGCTCTGTACACATATCCTGTTACTACCTGAACTCTATATTATTATTATTATAAAGTCACCATAGAAATTGCCATAGCAACACAATGCTCGAACTGGTACATTAGTTCAGTCACCTTCTCCAGCTGGCCAAATTCCTCCTGCAACATAGCCAGATAGTCATATGCAGTACAAGCAGCATTGCTGAACCTAAGGTTCTTCACAGCCTCAGCAGCAGCAGTGCCCTTCAGACTTTCACTGATGCGCTGCTTCTTCTGCGCTTCTGGTACTTCCCATCCTTCCACTGCCTGCATTGCCTGTTCAATCCAGGTGTCAAAGTCTTCTTCCCCGGATGGCACAGGTTGTTTTCCTGAAAAGATCCGGAGCTTACGGTACGCGGCTTCCACATGTACTGTGCTGCTCTTCTGTAGTGACAAAGTCTCCCAGAGCATTCAATAGTTCCGGCCCTATGGCTGCCAGTGGTGTCCCCGGGGCTATTGTATCTCGACTCCTTTCCATTTTGAGGAAGAGTAGCGGGGATGATGGCGGAGAGATTTTTGGAGATTCCTTCTTCACAGCCCTCGCATGCACTAAGCGGTATATCTGGTCATCTGTGGTCTTTATGTTCTGACCTCTAAAATCTTCCGGAACTTCTCCTCTCCATTCCACTAGTGTGTACGTACACGACATATCTGGCTTTATATCCATCACCCATGCCTTTTGATTCAGACAACGACATTATGAGCTGCTTTATCTCGTTTTCTTGCCAGATCCCCCCCAGGAGTTCAATAACTACCGCCTCGGTTGAATCTGCGCCAACCGCTGCGCACCACTATGTCATTGCTGACGGGTCCATGCTGGTACTTCTGACCGGCTTGATTGCAGCGTGCAGTTTACAGGAATCCCGAAGCCGAGCCCCCACGTGTAGCGATACCCCCAGTTAAGAGGGCTGCCTGTATGATTTTGGGCCCTGTAGTGCACCACTGTCAACCCCTGGCAATTGGCTCTAACCTCCCTTGGCACAGTTAGTAGGGGATGATAGGATTGTGAGGCCTGTAACTCACAACGGCACAATCCTATGACAAGAACACACAGTGAGATTTTAAAACTTCCTTTACCTATCTCTTCTGTAAAGTAAAGAACACAGACACCAATATACTTAACCCTTGTATGTTTACTTAGATTTGTGGGTAAGCAATAAAACAGGAGGGTACATGTCATGTGCAGAGCCCTGCAATAAACAATGTTAAACAAGTAGACAAGTATGCTATGCTATGCAACTCTAATGCCGCGTACACACGACCGTTTTTCTCGTCGAGAAAAACTAAATTTTTTCCTTTTGACGAGAAAAACGATCGTCTGTGGGCATTTTGTCGTTTTTCTCAATGAGAAAAACGGCATTAAAAACGACGAGAAAAATTAGAACATGTTCTAATTTTTCTCGTCGTTTTTCCTGACATTTTTTCCGCGGCAGTTTTCCCATAGGGAAACACTGCCGCGGAGCCCACAGACGGTCGTTTTTCTCGACAAGAGAAAAAATGTCGTGAAAAACGACCGTGTGTGGGGAACAAGCCATTCCCTCGTTTTTAATGTCATTATTCACGGCGGTTTTTTAACCGCCGTTAATAATGATCGTGTGTACGCGGCATAATAGTCCCCTTTGCAGCTATTTCCCCTTGTGGACAAAATGGCGCCCAGGAATGTCTACGCTACACAGTCAGGCCTGACTGAACTAAGTGGAAGTTCTGTAGGGAAATCGTCGCTAGCAACGGTAGTGCACTTGAAGAATAGAATTTGTAATCCACCAATGTAACAGAGATACTGTGTCTGTCTATGAGCAGGTGTTCTCTCACCCAACCGGACCAGCCCGCGTCCGTTTCTTCCGCTGCGGTGTCTAAGTACACCGATCCCTCGACATCCGGGTCTTCGGTCCTCCTGGCAAAGGTGCAGTATCGACGGAGAGACGTCCCTCAGGTTTCCCGGTGCGCGCGGAAGGCTCTTTGGAGAAAGGCCCAGGCTTTTGGCCTATAGTCACAGGAGCTCAAGCAGCAGTTCAACTGGCTGAGCGGGCGGTGTCCAAAGAGAAAGAACTGGGCTCCGCCTCCCCCTTATAAAGTCCACCCCAGCAGTCCTTGCGCGGGGCAATGCACCCTGGGTGCCTTAAAGTGTACTGGGTAATGTAGTCTCTGAGGGATTAAAGGGCAATACCCCGCTACACAAAGAACTAATTTAAGGTTTCTTACATTATATGTTGAATAGGACTAGACATGGACCAAACACCCCCCAGTTCAGTTAGCGGTAGAATTTTCGAACATCGCAAAAGTTTAGAACCGAATAACAAACCCTATTGAAGTCTATGGGACCCGAATTGGAATAATCAAATGTGTCCATTTTAAAGACATAAGCAAAGTCTTTGATAATGCCCTGTGGGAGGGGCAAAACGTGTCAGTCGCAGACTACGGCACCACAGTGACATCACGTCCAATGTACGTTGGAACGCAGATGAGGTTGTGAGAGAACTTGCTGCTTCCTGGAATGAACAGACAGTCTTTTGATGCTACATTATTTTGCTTTTAACTATGCAGCATTTTAAGCTTGATTTCTACTGCATAAACAAGACTTACTACACTATGTGGGCTCTCTCTCCTTATGTCCGAGTTTGAAACATCACAGGAAGAATCGTATCTTGGAGTTGGCCTCTCATCACCCTGCTTACCAGACTAAGCCTGTTTGACCTAACATGCAGTACTGCTTGAGGGGTCCATTGGATCTGGTGAGTCTAACCACTTAAGGGGGGGGGACTTTGAGCACTTTTGAAGGAATTTTTGCAATTGGAACTTTATTTATGCAATTTTGCACACTTATTTGAACTTTCACTGGCCACATGCTTATTTAATATTTTTCAATATTTAATTGTTCTTTGCACATGTATTTCATGCACAGTATTAGCACTTTATTATTATTCATTTAGGTTTGTTTGCGCTGTGATATATATATATATATATATTTTTTTTTATTTATTTTTTCACATTTTTGACTCCAATTATTATATGTAGCGTGGGTGATTGACTGTTTAAGAATTGGCCTTGCTGTAAAAAAATGTAAGTGATATGCACCTGTCAAACAGGTGCGGAAAAATTGGTCCTTGAGTGTTAATTGTGCCCATGAAACCTACACCACAAAATTTCTTCCAGATAAAATCAACACCCACAAAGCTAGGCAGCCTAGATAGTCTTGCAGAGATTCCACATCCCAAAAACACTTAATCGGCGACATTGGCATCAGGGGCTTGATAGCTGCTGCTAATCCAGGAATGATTCATTTTGATAAATGTCAGCCGATCAATGGAGTCTGTGGAAAGAGGGAGCATTTTCCGTGCCAGCGGCGTACCTTGATCACCGCCGGATAGTTTGTGACGTTGCTTGCAGCCGCGGCCAATGCCGCGCATGCGCGTGACGTCATGACATTACGCAATTGCGTCGGCAATGACGGCAGTGCCGGGGCGTAAGCCTTCCGAAACGCCGAGGGGGGTGTCGCGACATCAGCGGCAGAGACTCCACGTGGAGGGGGATTAGGGGAGGAGACAAGCACCTGCAGCCAATGGCCATTTAACCCCAATACTATATAAAAGGTGACTTCTCCAAGGGAATCTGTGGTGATCTCTGGAAGGCCGCCTAATACACAGATACAAGGATGGGAATGCTGGGTGAGTGTAGCTCCTGTACACACCGGACTGGTCGGTGCTTCTTCCATATTGAACATTTGATTAAAATACCCTTACTTCATGAAAGCTTTTTTTTTTAATTATCAACATACTAACCATTCTTACAGCTCTAATCTTATTCTCACATTAAACTCTCCTTATTTGTGACACATATTTCTGTTTACCAGGTAATCTTCACCATTTTATCAACATTAACACGCTTTTACTTTTAATATCTTCACCTCACATGGGATTGTCCCATTATTATACACTTCACTTCACTTAATGCATAGTCATCTTCATTAACTGACTAAATAGGTCAATAATTATAATTTTTTTTTTCCTCACAATAGTATACTTATTACCATATGTTTATGTAAATTAATATGTCCATCAATCATAACATAAATGAATCTATTAAATTAACAAATACATAATACAAAGAAAACATATATTGTATACCCCTCAATTTTGGATGAAGCAGGGATCAGTCTGGTGCCATGGGGTGGCACCGAATACCCAAGCAAACCCTTGGTTATTTATTTATCTATACTCCTCAATACTATTTTGCAGGTGCCTCACCTCACACTTCCCCCTCGGGGTCCAAGAGCCTGGCTCCTTGTAAGCCTCGTGGACTATGGGCCCATCGGAGGGTGCGGAGGGGACACATGGACATTTTGGGACCACCAGATGCAACTGCCATGCGGCAATTTTGGTCTTGGGACACATTTGCACCTTTCCATCCCTGGAATGGTAAATATGTTACCATACATGTAGAGACGTAATAGTGATAAATCTTGTTAATGTGCAATGATGATAATGTTTTGTATATTGTATAACAACATTAGTGATATTTTCTAAACTAGATTTTTATTTATAAATATTTCCCTAGAATTAAAAAAACCCCTGAAGAGACCGGCAATGATAAGGTCGAAATGAATCGGGGTATTCATATGGATTACAATCCTGCAATATAATGGAAATTCAGGTCTCCTTGGTTTATTGTTTTCCATAGGTGACGGTATATGCTGTTATTTGTGTCGCAGACCAGAGCTAACATTTGTAATTTTTTGTACATTGAATTCATTCTATGATAATAAAGACCTTTAATTGAATACAGTTTTCATACAATACTTTGCTGCTAAAAACCCCTTCGGGGTAACTTTCTTTGCTGCAGATGCTTTCTTTTATCTGTAACAAAACCTCCGGCAGCACTGAATGCCCGTTCAGAGAGCACGCTAGATACAGGGCAGCCCAACAGCTCAATTGCATACTGGGCAAGTTCTGGTCAGTGGTCTATTCTCATGACCCAGTAAACCAGTGGATGGTCTATTGAAAAGCTCTCCATGCCTGTTTTTGCACCATATGATGCAGCTGCTGCAAATGGGATGTGGAAGCTGACTGCCCTGGGCGCCAAGGACTAAAACAATTTTGAAATGCATCACCTAGGCGACCCCCTTCTCCACTGCTCCTCTCTTGACCAACAGAAGCCCCTATAATGAGCTTTTCCATGAGACTGTAATCTACCAGAGTCAGGAAAGGTGTTAAATAAACTCCTCTTTAAGGTGACCTTAAGATATTTCATCCTCTGCTCCTTCTGTGGGGAGGGGATGGGCTCAGAGACTTTCCCATTGTAACGGTGGTCAAGGAGGTTTGCCAACCAATAGTGATCCTTCTTCTTGATGCCACCAATTCTTGGGTCCTTTCACAGGCTTTGAAGAATGAGGGAGTCCATGCATCGCAAGTTTGCAGAGGCATGAGAAGCAGAATCCTTGGGGTCACTGAGGATTACAGTATCTGGAACTGCCTCCTCCCAGCCATGTACTATTCCCAAGGTTTCACCTAGGGATGGGCCAAACACCCCCGGTTCGGTTTGTACCAGAACATCTCGAACAGGCAAAAAGTTCTAGCGAACATGCAAACCCTATTAAAATCTATGAGACACAAAAGATAAAAAATCGAAAGTCCTCATTTTAAAGGCTCATATGCAAGTTATTGCCATAAAATGTGCATGGGAACCTGGGTACTGCCCTAGGGGTGTTTATCCATGCAAAATATATATATATATATATATATATATATATATATATATATATATATTGTTTTTTTCAGGAGCAGTGATTTTAATAATGCTTAAAGTGAAACAATAAAAATGAAATATTACTTTAAAAATCGTGCTTGGGGGTCCCCTTAGTCTGCCTGTAACGTGGCGCATCTGTGCGATGTATAGAACATGCCGCAGCAATAATGACATTTCGAAAGGAAAAAAATGAATTTAAACTTGCTTGCGGCTGTAATGTATTGCTGGCTCCCGGAACAATATAGATGAAAAATCTATGAAAAAACGGCGTGGGGTCCTCCCCCAGCCCATACCAGGCCCTTTCGGGTCTGGTATGGATTTTAAGGGGAACTCCACGCCAAAATATAAAAAATAATTGGTGTGGGGCCCCCCAAAATTCATACTAGATCCTTATCTGAGCATGCAGGAGGTCAGGATGGGGGGGGGACACGAGCGAGCGCTCCCCTCCTGAACCATACCAGGCCACATGCCCTAAACATGGGGGGGGGGGGGGTGGGTGCCTTAAAAATGCTCCACCTCCATGGGAGGCCTCCCGGCGACTGCTGTATTTTTGCTTTGACGACTCTTATATAGGCAAGGGCGGGGCCACCCGCTGACATAACCAGATGACCCTGCCCCCCTCTGATGTCACATGACGTCAGAAGGGGGCGGGGTTACTCGGTTATGTCACTGGGTGGCCCCGCCCTTGCCTATATAACAGCTGTCAAAGCCAAGAGACAGCAGTCGCCAGGACGCCTCCCATGGAGGCAGAGCTTTTTATTTTATTTTCAATTTTTTCGGGTCCATCGGCCGGCGTGATTGACAATTGATGTACATCATGGGACACTTTTTTTATTTTTTAATAAAGGAATTGTCAAAAACATTTTTTGTGGTTTTAACTTTTTGACAATTTTTTGGGTGAATGGGTACCCAATACCCATTCACATTGAAGGTGGGGGGGGTGGGATCTGGGGGCCCCCTGACAACCACTGGCCAGGGTTGTCAGGAAGAGGCCCTTGTCCCCATCAACATGGGGTCAAGGTGCTTTGGGGGCACCCCAAAGCACCCTCCCCATTTGAGGGCAAGCATGCTCTGATAAGGGTCTGGCATGGATTTTGGGGAGAATCCACGCCAATTTTTTTATTTTATTTTTGGCATGGAATTCCCCTTAAAATATTTGCCAGGCCCTAAGGGCCTGGTATGGATTTGGGGGGGGACCCCAGACTGTTTTTTAAAAAAAAATTGGCGTGGAGTTTCCCATTGGATTGGGCCCAAACTTTTTCTCTATTCGGGAGTTCGGTGCAAACTGAACCAAGGTGTGTTCAGCCCATCACTAGTCCTTAACTACAGGCTTGGGTATGCTCCCGACATACCTACTTAGGAAAGAGTCCATTACTGACATCTTCTGGGAGGACTGCAAGTCCCAGCAATCCCCCAACATGTGGAAGGCTTTAGGACACAGGTTTGTAGCAGCTTTGCTGGAATTAGTAAGAGAAGTGCTCTACCACACCTTGCTGGGTGTCTCTGTTTTTCTTTTTCATGCGGCAGGCTGTGTGTTGTGGGTCTGCAGGCCAGCTACATGTGATCCATCTAGATGACATCACTTCCACAAGCGCTACAACAGTTTTATCACCCTGAACTGAGGAAGTGGCAATTTAAAGCAACAAAACACATTTTATGTGGTGAAATAAAGCAGCTGGATGTTTTGCTAAAGCAGACAACTCATGCCTATGGTTTGAACAACCAGTCGAACTACCTACAAACCCTTTTTGCTCTGACTCTTTCTACTACTTGTGACACTACAGGTCTCAACAGCCCCAGGCATATTGGCAAGCTACTCAGGCAGGCAATCTCAAGTGAGGACAGTCAGGATGAGAAGGTAGCTGGAGCCAAACAGAGCCCCTCCAGACAGACGGTGTGCTGAAGGATCGGGTTACATTGCAGCAGTCAGCCTCGCTTCTCCCATGTGGCTGGACTCGTCTGGGCAAAGCTTTCTCCAGGTTTTATATGCACAGGGAGGAGCAGAGCCCAGCAGCAGCCCGCCAAAAATAGAGACAGAGATCCGGTAAATAGTTAACCCTTTCCCTCCCTGCTGAGCATTTTCTGCAGCAATAACAATGCAGTGCAAACAGGGATAACATACCCACAAGAACCCTGTCAGCACCTGCTTACATGTGTATTTGGGATCTGTCACACTATCCTCAATGGTCACATCTAACACATGGGGACCCCGAGCAGAAGGGACAGCACAGTTCAGCTCACAGCAACTTCAGGAGGGCTGAGCACTGCAGATGTGAATCCCTAGGGAATGGTGAGGATGGGGCAGTAATCAGAGGACATTGTACATACGTCTCTCCCAGATCTTCTCCTATATAATGTATGGATAGAAAGACACGGAGCGGGGAGGACACTGCTAGGACTGGAGGTGGGGGTTGGGTGGACTTACCTTCTCCATGGACGATGTAATAATCTCTCTGTATAAGGTCTCCTGCAGAGTTATATATATCCACAATGTATCTCCCGTCATTCTCCGGAGTCACATTGGATATGATCAGACTTCCATCCTCTGATATCCTCGTATTGGGGAAATGTCTGACCTCAGACAGATCACAATCCCTGTTTTCAGCTATTTTAACTTTTAGGTTTACAGATGGATCCCAATAGTACCAGGAAAATCTGTCACATCTCTCTGTATCTGGATGGTTGAGGATGAGATGGAGTCTGATGGGGAGGAGAAGGTCAAATCCCGGCCAGGTGAATATTTCCTCCCAAACACCCGGGACATTTCCTGCACAGACAGAATACAGATCCCAGTCAGGTCACAGTGTACACTCCCCTCCCCCCTCATATAACACACATTGATATAGAACCATTTGGAATCCCATGAGACTAATTAATAAGGATTCCAACACTATCCAAGACGTCAACAGGGAATAAAGAATGGGGATCACACTGTTGTGGAGATTTTTATGGAGATGTATTTAATATGTATTGTCATAGTGTCACCCAGTGTTAGTACTTCCGCAACCCGCTCTAAAAGAGCTGATTGGGGTAGTCTGAGGCTGGTTGAATCCCGTCTGATAGGGGAAAACGTCTTGAGGTTAGAGTGTGATGTTTGCAGGGTGCGGATATGTCCACCAACGGGGGCCCTCTGTGCATTAGCATGGACGATCGTTAAGGAGGGGATATGCTCGCTCTGCAATGACATCATTGGTTATAGGCGGATGGGCGCTCTTGTCTCTGCTATGTCTGATCAACATTGGTTGGAATTCGTAGCGTGCGTCTGCAGATAGCCTCCCTCCCCCATTCAATAATAGTATAATCTTAATATGCGTTATTCTATGGAATAGCGCAGAATAAGAATTCCTATCAACGGTAACTTTAGCCATCCTACGTTTATTGTATTCATGTATGACATCTCCTGTTGGAAGGAATGTCCAAGTATTGTCATTTTCCTGTGAGGAGGGAACATCCTGTGAGGTTCCCGCCCATGGGGGGAGGTGACTGGTTGCTGCAGCCAATCACCTCCTGTCTTGAGATCTTTTGAGTTTAATAAAAGCCTATGATTAGGCGTCGGCTGGACAGTCTTTGCTGGAATGGCCTGATGAGAAGATAAGCTTTTGTGGTGCTGCCTTTCTTGGATGAATGATGGGACGAATGAACGGTGAGTGGATCTTTAGCAAACTTACAGATAGCATTACTTCAAAAAGATGAAAACTGATGTGTGCTTAGATAGCACAGGAATTATAGGCTGTGTGCTCTGTAAACAGCAGCCTGGAATTCCACAACAGTAATGGCGGGCCAGGATTTTTGGGAATAGATGGAGTCCCTTTGGACATCGGATCGAGATGGGGGAAGTGTGGATCTACGTTCCGATGTGGGGGGCTCTACTCTTTAAAAGAACATTTTTGTCTTTTTGAAGTGGTGCTTCAAGTTTGCAGTGTGTGTATGTGTGCGTGTGTATGTGTGCGAATCGTATGTGTGTGTGTGTGATTTTGTCATGGATCGTATGCCTGTGAATTTGATTGTGTGTGGGTATGCCTGCATGTGCCTGTGTGATTAGATTGTTTGTGCGATGTATTGAGCAGTTGGCTGCCAGCAATGGCTGCTGCATTGTTCTGATCCTTGAGCCATGAGGTTTAGTGGGGGAGGGGCAGGAAGCATCTCAGTTACAATGGTAAAAGTTGGTGACTTTCTGTAAATAGCATGTTTTGTAGTGGGAGGGCCCTGAGAGATGATCTGATGGAAACTGTGGGCTGTAAGAGTGTAACTAAGCGAGAAATATAGACTGTATATTGTGTATGAAATGAAGGTATAGATGTGGTATTTAGTGCACTGAGAAGTTTGTAAAGTAGATTGTTTGTTTGGCTGCCATGTGCTTGAATGGGGGAAGGGCTTGCCCACTGTTTTGTGTTGCAGGGGCTGTGCCCTGAGGGAAAGACACTCTAAGCAGATGTACAAGCAACAATATACTGTATGTGTGTGGTGTTTGTTATTTCTATGAAAAATAGAAATGAATAGATTGTGATTTTTGCCTTTATAGGGGACAAAGACACATGTCCCCATAAGTGTAAAAATATTTTAACAAAAGTGTTTGGGTTTTAAAGTTGAAAATTCCTGCTGCATATCCAAGTGGCCAGGCATTGCTAGAAGGCAGACAATAGTATGTCTCTGCAATGGCTTGTTATGGAAGCTGAGGCCACTGTGTGTGTGAACTTTAGGTAGAGAAAAGTGGTGAATATCTCAGAGTATATGAACTTAGAGAAATGAATATGTTTTTAATATTGTCATGTAACTCACATTTATTGAATGTGCTGTTTAGTTGGCAAAAGGGAGGCTAAGTCTGTAAGTGTACATGTGGTCCTTGTAGAGTGTAGCTGACACCTTTTTCAGTGGATTTTGATGATAATTTAGAAAAGTTTCAATGGTGTAGTCAGTCTTTGTGGAGAAAAACATTTTTGATTTTCTTTTAAAGAGATGCTGGTTTTGGCGGGAAAAATTGCATGCGTCAATGGCGCAATTTTTGTTGTCCATGAGGTGCTGTGGTGGGTCATCCACCATTTTGTAGTCCTGGCTTGTCGGCCATTTTGAGAGACGTTTACAGTTTGAGATAGGAAGTTCCAGTTTAGCAAACACTACTCCTGAATATGCTGTATTGGCATTTGTTGATCGGCGCAGTTTTCTTACGTTTTATGCGTTTACAGTTTGACCTGTGCACTGCTGGGGAGAGTAGTGAGACACCAGGGGGACATACTGAGAGACTGGTTTTTGTTTAATGAATTTGCTGGTTTAAATTGTTTTTCTAAGCATCGCCTTTTGAGTTGAGTGGTATCTTAAAATAGCGCGGTTTTACCCCGAGGGGCCACAACGTGCTTGCGGACACACGCACATGCTGGGGCCTATTTATGGATGGGATCTGGCTGTTCTACCAGCAGTTGGAGTGTGGGAGGAGGCCAACACAGACACAGGGAGGACATGCAAACTCCATGCACATGATGTTAGGTTGGGGATTTCTCTGTTTTCATTTAAGTGAATGTAAGCTATTGCAGGGTCAGCTGACTTTGCAGTATATGCGCGGCGTTTTTTTTTTGCATTGGATTTTGGTTTTAAGAAAAACTTCACTTTACACTGAATTTTGATGGATTGTAAGACTAACAGAGTTTTTGTACAATGATGTGTTTTTATGTTTGGATATTTGGGAGTTTCCCAGAGGGCAATTCATATGTTTTGAAGCTTGTATTGTATAGCCTGTAGAGGAGGAGAGGGGGTTTGGTCGAAACTCCTAGAGCCATCTTTTTGCAGGAGTTTGTATTTTGGGTCCCAACTTATGGTTTGACTTCCAGGAAGTGTGGGTCAGGGGGGATTCCCTCCCATTTGCAAAGGGGGGTTTTATTCCATCATTTTCTTGACAAGGTTTTAAATTGTTGAAATATATAATGTGTAGCCATGGATTTTTTGGAGTCTTGATAGACAAGGCGATTAAGGCCTCCCCTCCCCCTCCCTCTTCCTGAACAATTGATATGTAAATAAACCAGTTTGTTTTTTTTAAGTAGCTGAGCATGTAACCGGAAGTTTCTTTTCAGCATTTATATATCAGCAGAAAGTTAGTGGGAGGAGCTTGGGGTTTTTAAAGGTGAGAAATGAGATTTGTGTCTGGAAGGAAAATGGAAAGCATTTTGGCGTTTAAAAGTGTTTTATATTTCGTTCCAGTTTTGTGAAGTTTTGTACTGTAATACAGTTTTGGGTAGAGAGAAAAACAGGGGGTAGCACCATTATTTTATCATCTAGATACAGAGAGAAGCCACATTGTTCTGCAGGTGGTAAACTGGCGTAATTGTTCTGTGAGGTTTAGTCTGACAACGCAGTGTATGGGTGTATAGCGGAAAACGCTTGTGTATGCATACACTGTGAGGGGTAGAGGCCTAATTCGGGGGTTGATCGGTGGTTGTTCTGTAGTTCCAAAAGTGTTGGGACAACAAGCCATAGTGTTGACACCTCGGTTAGGGTTTCTAGTTGGAGGACTTGACCATATAGTGGTTGTAGTTCTGCAATCCACCGTATAAGAAGACACCGGGCGGTGATCTCCGAAAATGGGTGCAACGGTTTAACCTGGACGCAGGTTTAAGACGATAAGCCGATTCGAATCGCCATGGACACAAGGAGGTCTGTGCAAAGGGAAGGAATGGAGGCTTCCCATAGTCAGACGGTCACACAGTGCACGAAGCCTAGTTTTGGGGCAAAGGCCTTTGAACCCCAAAAAGATTAACATAGGTGGTCCAAGGATACTATTTTGGGTATCCCTCTGGAATGGATGTAGTTGAGCTGCGGCTTCAGAAATCTGTAATGATGAGGAACGGTGGCTCATGCCCGTTTGTTTGAACCTTGTATGGCTGGTAGGTACATGGAAGCTTCTCGAGCTGCTCTCATGGTTGTCCCATTGTATTTTTTCCTATTGCTGAAAGAGTGAAGGGAGAATTCTGGCTGTTTTTGTTTTTTTTCATTTGTGGTTTTGGAAACTGGGAAGTATTTCCCCCACGTTTGTATCGGAATGTTTGTATGTAGTAACGTGAATATGTTCGAACTTATCGCGGCGATCCTTCGATGCGTTGCGGCTGTTGTATTTTTTGTAGGAACGGGAAAAGTAAGGGGTACAGAGGGTTTTGTTTGAATCAGTTTTGAAAGAATGTCATTGACAATTTACCAATGTACAGGAATGTCATTATTATTTTACCATTCTTTGCAGGTTAAATATGAAGAATAGAGTAATGATTTTGCTTATAAGTATTTTTCAGGTCCAAGGAGTTTGTACACAGAGAACAGGTGTATGTAGACAGCGGTACATATGGATAAATATGAGTCTAAGGCGGTAAAAGTATCACAGGCTATTTCATTGTTTCTTTTTTCCTGCACCACACATTTCTTCCTTCAGTCTGTAATGAGGAAGAAAAGGGGGGAGAATGATAAATGTAAGAGTGACAGATTTTATTTTTGTCAAACTAATAATAACCTCTGTAATTCTAACCAAGTTTGTGCCAAGACTGTCTTTCTTTGATAGAATTTGAATCGGCGAGCAGCAGTCTGGTGAAGTAGGTTCCCATCCCAGAGGCTAAGAACCTTGTCAATGGCTCCAGGTATTGTAAGCCCCGCCCAGGTTATGCAGTGACCACAGTCCCGATGTCTGGGTTATTGTCATATGAGGGATGTTTGGAGGTCAATCAAAATCAGGGTCGTACTTTCCTCATTAGCTGTCACTTATATTCTCGGCTGATGGGGGAGGTGCGATCGTTGTGACATGAACTTCAAAATGTCCACCAAAAGGTTTTCACGATTCCCTCCCGGACCCGACACAATAATCAGTTTACATTCTTTCCAACCAGGTGACTGGGTCGTTGTAAAGAAGCTTGAGGGATGAGACCACGCCAGCCACTGCAAGAAGCGGCTCAACCACACCAAAGAATGAGGAGTATCTTTGTTTATTTATATTTTTGTTGTTTAGTAAATTTTAGCGAGGGTAACGATGAAAAGCATCCCAAGTTATTATTTAAAGTGTATGTCCTGACTAGCTCAGAAAGCGAACAGGACCGATGGTCTGTTCTGAGTCTTCACCGAGTTTTAGTCCCCAGTGATGACAGCGGTACATGACATTTATGATGTTATTATGGGTATGAGGAGTTTTAGTCCCCAGCGATGACAGAGGTACATGACATTTATGATGTTATTATGGGTATGAGGAGTTTTAGTCCCCAGCGATGACAGAGGTACATGTCATTTATGATGTTATTATGGGTATGAGGAGTTTTAGTCCCCAGTGATGACAGAGGTACATGTCATTTATGATGTTATTATGGGTATGAGGAGTTTTAGTCCCCAGCGATGACAGAGGTACATGACATTTATGATGTTATTATGGGTATGAGGAGTTTTAGTCCCCAGCGATGACAGTGGTACATGACATTTATGATGTTATTATGGGTATGAGGAGTTTTAGTCCCCCAGTGATGACAGAGGTACATGTCATTTATGATGTTATTATGGGTATGAGGAGTTTTAGTCCCCAGTGATGACAGAGGTACATGACATTTATGATGTTATTATGGGTATGAGGAGTTTTAGTCCCCCAGTGATGACAGAGGTACATGTCATTTATGATGTTATTATGGGTATGAGGAGTTTTAGTCCCCCAGCGATGACAGAGGTACATGACATTTATGATGTTATTATGGGTATGAGGAGTTTTAGTCCCCAGTGATGACAGAGGTACATGCCATTTATGATGTTATTATGGGTATGAGGAGTTTTAGTCCCCAGTGATGACAGAGGTACATGTCATTTATGATGTTATTATGGGTATGAGGAGTTTTAGTCCCCCAGCGATGACAGCGGTACATGACATTTATGATGTTATTATGGGTATGAGGAGTTTTAGTCCCCAGTGATGACAGAGGTACATGACATTTATGATGTTATTATGGGTATGAGGAGCTTTAGTCCCCCAGCGATGACAGAGGTACATGACATTTATGATGTTATTATGGGTATGAGGAGTTTTAGTCCCCAGTGATGACAGAGGTACATGACATTTATGATGTTATTATGGGTATGAGGAGCTTTAGTCCCCCAGTGATGACAGAGGTACATGACATTTATGATGTTATTATGGGTATGAGGAGTTTTAGTCCCCAGTGATGACAGAGGTACATGACATTTATGATGTTATTATGGGTATGAGGAGTTTTAGTCCCCAGTGATGACAGAGGTACATGTCATTTATGATGTTATTATGGGTATGAGGAGTTTTAGTCCCCAGTGATGACAGAGGTACATGACATTTATGATGTTATTATGGGTATGAGGAGCTTTAGTCCCCCAGTGATGACAGAGGTACATGCCATTTATGATGTTATTATGGGTATGAGGAGTTTTAGTCCCCAGTGATGACAGAGGTACATGTCATTTATGATGTTATTATGGGTATGAGGAGTTTTAGTCCCCAGTGATGACAGAGGTACATGACATTTATGATGTTATTATGGGTATGAGGAGCTTTAGTCCCCCAGTGATGACAGAGGTACATGCCATTTATGATGTTATTATGGGTATGAGGAGTTTTAGTCCCCAGTGATGACAGAGGTACATGTCATTTATGATGTTATTATGGGTATGAGGAGTTTTAGTCCCCAGTGATGACAGCAGTACATGTCATTTATGATGTTATTATGGGTATGAGGAGTTTTAGTCCCCAGTGATGACAGCGGTACATGACATTTATGATGTTATTATGGGTATGAGGAGTTTTAGTCCCCAGTGATGACAGAGGTACATGACATTTATGATGTTATTATGGGTATGAGGAGTTTTAGTCCCCAGTGATGACAGCGGTACATGACATTTATGATGTTATTATGGGTATGAGGAGCTTTAGTCCCCCAGCGATGACAGAGGTACATGACATTTATGATGTTATTATGGGTATGAGGAGTTTTAGTCCCCAGTGATGACAGAGGTACATGACATTTATGATGTTATTATGGGTATGAGGAGCTTTAGTCCCCCAGCGATGACAGAGGTACATGTCATTTATGATGTTATTATGGGTATGAGGAGTTTTAGTCCCCAGCGATGACAGAGGTACATGACATTTATGATGTTATTATGGGTATGAGGAGTTTTAGTCCCCAGTGATGACAGAGGTACATGACATTTATGATGTTATTATGGGTATGAGGAGTTTTAGTCCCCAGCGATGACAGAGGTACGTGACATTTATGATGTTATTATGGGTATGAGGAGTTTTAGTCCCCAGTGATGACAGCGGTACATGACATTTATGATGTTATTATGGGTATGAGGAGTTTTAGTCCCCAGCGATGACAGAGGTACGTGACATTTATGATGTTATTATGGGTATGAGGAGTTTTAGTCCCCAGTGATGACAGCGGTACATGACATTTATGATGTTATTATGGGTATGAGGAGTTTTAGTCCCCAGCGATGACAGCGGTACATGACATTTATGATGTTATTATGGGTATGAGGAGTTTTAGTCCCCAGTGATGACAGAGGTACATGACATTTATGATGTTATTATGGGTATGAGGAGTTTTAGTCCCCAGTGATGACAGCGGTACATGACATTTATGATGTTATTATGGGTATGAGGAGTTTTAGTCCCCAGCGATGACAGCGGTACATGTCATTTATGATGTTATTATGGGTATGAGGAGTTTTAGTCCCCAGTGATGACAGAGGTACATGACATTTATGATGTTATTATGGGTATGAGGAGTTTTAGTCCCCAGTGATGACAGCGGTACATGACATTTATGATGTTATTATGGGTATGAGGAGTTTTAGTCCCCAGTGATGACAGCGGTACATGACATTTATGATGTTATTATGGGTATGAGGAGCTTTAGTCCCCCAGTGATGACAGAGGTACATGCCATTTATGATGTTATTATGGGTATGAGGAGTTTTAGTCCCCAGTGATGACAGAGGTACATGACATTTATGATGTTATTATGGGTATGAGGAGTTTTAGTCCCCAGCGATGACAGCGGTACATGACATTTATGATGTTATTATGGGTATGAGGAGTTTTAGTCCCCAGTGATGACAGCGGTACATGTCATTTATGATGTTATTATGGGTATGAGGAGTTTTAGTCCCCCAGTGATGACAGAGGTACATGACATTTATGATGTTATTATGGGTATGAGGAGTTTTAGTCCCCAGTGATGACAGAGGTACATGTCATTTATGATGTTATTATGGGTATGAGGAGTTTTAGTCCCCCAGTGATGACAGAGGTACATGACATTTATGATGTTATTATGGGTATGAGGAGTTTTAGTCCCCCAGCGATGACAGAGGTACATGACATTTATGATGTTATTATGGGTATGAGGAGTTTTAGTCCCCAGCGATGACAGAGGTACATGTCATTTATGATGTTATTATGGGTATGAGGAGTTTTAGTCTCCAGCGATGACAGCGGTACATGAGATTTATGATGTTATTATGGGTATGAGGAGTTTTAGTCCCCAGCGATGACAGAGGTACATGTCATTTATGATGTTATTATGGGTATGAGGAGTTTTAGTCCCCAGTGATGACAGAGGTACATGTCATTTATGATGTTATTATGGGTATGAGGAGTTTTAGTCCCCAGCGATGACAGAGGTACATGACATTTATGATGTTATTATGGGTATGAGGAGTTTTAGTCCCCAGCGATGACAGTGGTACATGACATTTATGATGTTATTATGGGTATGAGGAGTTTTAGTCCCCCAGTGATGACAGAGGTACATGCCATTTATGATGTTATTATGGGTATGAGGAGTTTTAGTCCCCAGTGATGACAGAGGTACATGACATTTATGATGTTATTATGGGTATGAGGAGTTTTAGTCCCCCAGTGATGACAGAGGTACATGTCATTTATGATGTTATTATGGGTATGAGGAGTTTTAGTCCCCCAGCGATGACAGAGGTACATGACATTTATGATGTTATTATGGGTATGAGGAGTTTTAGTCCCCAGTGATGACAGAGGTACATGCCATTTATGATGTTATTATGGGTATGAGGAGTTTTAGTCCCCAGTGATGACAGCGGTACATGACATTTATGATGTTATTATGGGTATGAGGAGTTTTAGTCCCCAGTGATGACAGAGGTACATGACATTTATGATGTTATTATGGGTATGAGGAGCTTTAGTCCCCCAGCGATGACAGAGGTACATGACATTTATGATGTTATTATGGGTATGAGGAGTTTTAGTCCCCAGTGATGACAGAGGTACATGACATTTATGATGTTATTATGGGTATGAGGAGCTTTAGTCCCCCAGTGATGACAGAGGTACATGCCATTTATGATGTTATTATGGGTATGAGGAGTTTTAGTCCCCAGTGATGACAGAGGTACATGTCATTTATGATGTTATTATGGGTATGAGGAGTTTTAGTCCCCAGTGATGACAGAGGTACATGACATTTATGATGTTATTATGGGTATGAGGAGCTTTAGTCCCCCAGTGATGACAGAGGTACATGCCATTTATGATGTTATTATGGGTATGAGGAGTTTTAGTCCCCAGTGATGACAGAGGTACATGTCATTTATGATGTTATTATGGGTATGAGGAGTTTTAGTCCCCAGTGATGACAGCAGTACATGTCATTTATGATGTTATTATGGGTATGAGGAGTTTTAGTCCCCAGTGATGACAGCGGTACATGACATTTATGATGTTATTATGGGTATGAGGAGTTTTAGTCCCCAGTGATGACAGCGGTACATGACATTTATGATGTTATTATGGGTATGAGGAGCTTTAGTCCCCCAGCGATGACAGAGGTACATGACATTTATGATGTTATTATGGGTATGAGGAGTTTTAGTCCCCAGTGATGACAGAGGTACATGACATTTATGATGTTATTATGGGTATGAGGAGCTTTAGTCCCCCAGCGATGACAGAGGTACATGTCATTTATGATGTTATTATGGGTATGAGGAGTTTTAGTCCCCAGCGATGACAGAGGTACGTGACATTTATGATGTTATTATGGGTATGAGGAGTTTTAGTCCCCAGTGATGACAGCGGTACATGACATTTATGATGTTATTATGGGTATGAGGAGTTTTAGTCCCCAGCGATGACAGAGGTACGTGACATTTATGATGTTATTATGGGTATGAGGAGTTTTAGTCCCCAGTGATGACAGCGGTACATGACATTTATGATGTTATTATGGGTATGAGGAGTTTTAGTCCCCAGCGATGACAGCGGTACATGTCATTTATGATGTTATTATGGGTATGAGGAGTTTTAGTCCCCAGTGATGACAGAGGTACATGACATTTATGATGTTATTATGGGTATGAGGAGTTTTAGTCCCCAGTGATGACAGCGGTACATGACATTTATGATGTTATTATGGGTATGAGGAGTTTTAGTCCCCAGTGATGACAGCGGTACATGACATTTATGATGTTATTATGGGTATGAGGAGCTTTAGTCCCCCAGTGATGACAGAGGTACATGCCATTTATGATGTTATTATGGGTATGAGGAGTTTTAGTCCCCAGTGATGACAGAGGTACATGACATTTATGATGTTATTATGGGTATGAGGAGTTTTAGTCCCCAGCGATGACAGCGGTACATGACATTTATGATGTTATTATGGGTATGAGGAGTTTTAGTCCCCAGTGATGACAGCGGTACATGTCATTTATGATGTTATTATGGGTATGAGGAGTTTTAGTCCCCCAGTGATGACAGAGGTACATGACATTTATGATGTTATTATGGGTATGAGGAGTTTTAGTCCCCAGTGATGACAGAGGTACATGTCATTTATGATGTTATTATGGGTATGAGGAGTTTTAGTCCCCCAGTGATGACAGAGGTACATGACATTTATGATGTTATTATGGGTATGAGGAGTTTTAGTCCCCAGCGATGACAGAGGTACGTGACATTTATGATGTTATTATGGGTATGAGGAGTTTTAGTCCCCAGTGATGACAGCGGTACATGACATTTATGATGTTATTATGGGTATGAGGAGTTTTAGTCCCCAGCGATGACAGCGGTACATGTCATTTATGATGTTATTATGGGTATGAGGAGTTTTAGTCCCCAGTGATGACAGCGGTACATGACATTTATGATGTTATTATGGGTATGAGGAGTTTTAGTCCCCAGCGATGACAGAGGTACATGACATTTATGATGTTATTATGGGTATGAGGAGTTTTAGTCCCCAGCGATGACAGCGGTACATGTCATTTATGATGTTATTATGGGTATGAGGAGTTTTAGTCCCCAGTGATGACAGAGGTACATGACATTTATGATGTTATTATGGGTATGAGGAGTTTTAGTCCCCAGCGATGACAGAGGTACATGTCATTTATGATGTTATTATGGGTATGAGGAGTTTTAGTCCCCAGCGATGACAGAGGTACATGACATTTATGATGTTATTATGGGTATGAGGAGTTTTAGTCCCCAGCGATGACAGCGGTACATGACATTTATGATGTTATTATGGGTATGAGGAGTTTTAGTCCCCAGCGATGACAGAGGTACATGACATTTATGATGTTATTATGGGTATGAGGAGTTTTAGTCCCCAGCGATGACAGCGGTACATGACATTTATGATGTTATTATGGGTATGAGGAGTTTTAGTCCCCCAGCGATGACAGAGGTACATGACATTTATGATGTTATTATGGGTATGAGGAGTTTTAGTCCCCAGCGATGACAGAGGTACATGACATTTATGATGTTATTATGGGTATGAGGAGTTTTAGTCCCCAGCGATGACAGAGGTACATGTCATTTATGATGTTATTATGGGTATGAGGAGTTTTAGTCCCCAGCGATGACAGAGGTACATGACATTTATGATGTTATTATGGGTATGAGGAGCTTTAGTCCCCCAGCGATGACAGAGGTACATGACATTTATGATGTTATTATGGGTATGAGGAGTTTTAGTCCCCAGTGATGACAGAGGTACATGACATTTATGATGTTATTATGGGTATGAGGAGCTTTAGTCCCCCAGTGATGACAGAGGTACATGACATTTATGATGTTATTATGGGTATGAGGAGTTTTAGTCCCCAGTGATGACAGAGGTACATGTCATTTATGATGTTATTATGGGTATGAGGAGTTTTAGTCCCCAGTGATGACAGCAGTACATGCCATTTATGATGTTATTATGGGTATGAGGAGTTTTAGTCCCCAGTGATGACAGAGGTACATGACATTTATGATGTTATTATGGGTATGAGGAGTTTTAGTCCCCAGCGATGACAGCGGTACATGACATTTATGATGTTATTATGGGTATGAGGAGTTTTAGTCTCCAGCGATGACAGAGGTACATGACATTTATGATGTTATTATGGGTATGAGGAGTTTTAGTCCCCAGCGATGACAGCGGTACATGACATTTATGATGTTATTATGGGTATGAGGAGTTTTAGTCCCCATCGATGACATAGGTACATGTCATTTATGATGTTATTATGGGTATGAGGAGTTTTAGTCCCCCAGTGATGACAGAGGTACATGACATTTATGATGTTATTATGGGTATGAGGAGTTTTAGTCCCCAGTGATGACAGCAGTACATGCCATTTATGATGTTATTATGGGTATGAGGAGTTTTAGTCCCCAGCGATGACAGCAGTACATGACATTTATGATGTTATTATGGGTATGAGGAGTTTTAGTCCCCAGTGATGACAGCAGTACATGACATTTATGATGTTATTATGGGTATGAGGAGTTTTAGTCCCCAGCGATGACAGCGGTACATGACATTTATGATGTTATTATGGGTATGAGGAGTTTTAGTCCCCAGTGATGACAGCGGTACATGACATTTATGATGTTATTATGGGTATGAGGAGCTTTAGTCCCCCAGCGATGACAGAGGTACATGACATTTATGATGTTATTATGGGTATGAGGAGTTTTAGTCCCCAGTGATGACAGCGGTACATGACATTTATGATGTTATTATGGGTATGAGGAGTTTTAGTCCCCCAGTGATGACAGAGGTACATGACATTTATGATGTTATTATGGGTATGAGGAGTTTTAGTCCCCAGTGATGACAGCGGTACATGACATTTATGATGTTATTATGGGTATGAGGAGTTTTAGTCCCCAGTGATGACAGCGGTACATGACATTTATGATGTTATTATGGGTATGAGGAGCTTTAGTCCCCCAGTGATGACAGAGGTACATGCCATTTATGATGTTATTATGGGTATGAGGAGTTTTAGTCCCCAGTGATGACAGAGGTACATGACATTTATGATGTTATTATGGGTATGAGGAGCTTTAGTCCCCCAGCGATGACAGAGGTACATGACATTTATGATGTTATTATGGGTATGAGGAGTTTTAGTCCCCAGTGATGACAGAGGTACATGACATTTATGATGTTATTATGGGTATGAGGAGTTTTAGTCCCCAGTGATGACAGCGGTACATGACATTTATGATGTTATTATGGGTATGAGGAGTTTTAGTCCCCAGTGATGACAGCGGTACATGACATTTATGATGTTATTATGGGTATGAGGAGCTTTAGTCCCCCAGTGATGACAGAGGTACATGCCATTTATGATGTTATTATGGGTATGAGGAGTTTTAGTCCCCAGTGATGACAGAGGTACATGACATTTATGATGTTATTATGGGTATGAGGAGTTTTAGTCCCCAGCGATGACAGCGGTACATGACATTTATGATGTTATTATGGGTATGAGGAGTTTTAGTCCCCAGTGATGACAGCGGTACATGTCATTTATGATGTTATTATGGATATGAGGAGTTTTAGTCCCCAGTGATGACAGAGGTACATGACATTTATGATGTTATTATGGGTATGAGGAGTTTTAGTCCCCAGCGATGACAGAGGTACATGTCATTTATGATGTTATTATGGGTATGAGGAGTTTTAGTCCCCAGCGATGACAGAGGTACATGACATTTATGATATTATTATGGGTATGAGGAGTTTTAGTCCCCAGTGATGACAGCGGTACATGTCATTTATGATGTTATTATGGATATGAGGAGTTTTAGTCCCCAGTGATGACAGAGGTACATGACATTTATGATGTTATTATGGGTATGAGGAGTTTTAGTCCCCAGCGATGACAGAGGTACATGTCATTTATGATGTTATTATGGGTATGAGGAGTTTTAGTCCCCAGCGATGACAGAGGTACATGACATTTATGATGTTATTATGGGTATGAGGAGTTTTAGTCCCCCAGTGATGACAGAAGTACATGACATTTATGATGTTATTATGGGTATGAGGAGTTTTAGTCCCCAGTGATGACAGCGGTACATGTCATTTATGATGTTATTATGGATATGAGGAGTTTTAGTCCCCAGTGATGACAGAGGTACATGACATTTATGATGTTATTATGGGTATGAGGAGTTTTAGTCCCCAGCGATGACAGAGGTACATGTCATTTATGATGTTATTATGGGTATGAGGAGTTTTAGTCCCCAGCGATGACAGAGGTACATGACATTTATGATGTTATTATGGGTATGAGGAGTTTTAGTCCCCAGCGATGACAGCGGTACATGACATTTATGATATTATTATGGGTATGAGGAGTTTTAGTCCCCAGTGATGACAGCAGTACATGCCATTTATGATGTTATTATGGGTATGAGGAGTTTTAGTCCCCAGTGATGACAGAGGTACATGACATTTATGATGTTATTATGGGTATGAGGAGTTTTAGTCCCCAGCGATGACAGCGGTACATGACATTTATGATGTTATTATGGGTATGAGGAGTTTTAGTCCCCAGCGATGACAGAGGTACATGTCATTTATGATGTTATTATGGGTATGAGGAGTTTTAGTCCCCCAGTGATGACAGAGGTACATGACATTTATGATGTTATTATGGGTATGAGGAGTTTTAGTCCCCAGTGATGACAGCGGTACATGACATTTATGATGTTATTATGGGTATGAGGAGTTTTAGTCCCCAGCGATGACAGCAGTACATGACATTTATGATGTTATTATGGGTATGAGGAGTTTTAGTCCCCAGTGATGACAGCAGTACATGACATTTATGATGTTATTATGGGTATGAGGAGTTTTAGTCCCCAGCGATGACAGCGGTACATGACATTTATGATGTTATTATGGGTATGAGGAGTTTTAGTCCCCAGTGATGACAGCGGTACATGACATTTATGATGTTATTATGGGTATGAGGAGCTTTAGTCCCCCAGCGATGACAGAGGTACATGACATTTATGATGTTATTATGGGTATGAGGAGTTTTAGTCCCCAGTGATGACAGCGGTACATGACATTTATGATGTTATTATGGGTATGAGGAGCTTTAGTCCCCCAGCGATGACAGAGGTACATGACATTTATGATGTTATTATGGGTATGAGGAGTTTTAGTCCCCAGTGATGACAGAGGTACATGACATTTATGATGTTATTATGGGTATGAGGAGTTTTAGTCCCCAGTGATGACAGCGGTACATGACATTTATGATGTTATTATGGGTATGAGGAGCTTTAGTCCCCCAGCGATGACAGAGGTACATGCCATTTATGATGTTATTATGGGTATGAGGAGTTTTAGTCCCCAGTGATGACAGAGGTACATGACATTTATGATGTTATTATGGGTATGAGGAGTTTTAGTCCCCAGCGATGACAGCGGTACATGACATTTATGATGTTATTATGGGTATGAGGAGTTTTAGTCCCCAGTGATGACAGCGGTACATGTCATTTATGATGTTATTATGGGTATGAGGAGTTTTAGTCCCCAGTGATGACAGAGGTACATGACATTTATGATGTTATTATGGGTATGAGGAGTTTTAGTCCCCAGCGATGACAGAGGTACGTGACATTTATGATGTTATTATGGGTATGAGGAGTTTTAGTCCCCAGTGATGACAGCGGTACATGACATTTATGATGTTATTATGGGTATGAGGAGTTTTAGTCCCCAGCGATGACAGCGGTACATGTCATTTATGATGTTATTATGGGTATGAGGAGTTTTAGTCCCCAGTGATGACAGAGGTACATGACATTTATGATGTTATTATGGGTATGAGGAGTTTTAGTCCCCAGTGATGACAGCAGTACATGTCATTTATGATGTTATTATGGGTATGAGGAGTTTTAGTCCCCAGTGATGACAGCGGTACATGACATTTATGATGTTATTATGGGTATGAGGAGTTTTAGTCCCCAGTGATGACAGCGGTACATGACATTTATGATGTTATTATGGGTATGAGGAGCTTTAGTCCCCCAGCGATGACAGAGGTACATGACATTTATGATGTTATTATGGGTATGAGGAGTTTTAGTCCCCAGTGATGACAGAGGTACATGACATTTATGATGTTATTATGGGTATGAGGAGTTTTAGTCCCCAGTGATGACAGCAGTACATGTCATTTATGATGTTATTATGGGTATGAGGAGTTTTAGTCCCCAGTGATGACAGCGGTACATGACATTTATGATGTTATTATGGGTATGAGGAGTTTTAGTCCCCAGTGATGACAGCAGTACATGTCATTTATGATGTTATTATGGGTATGAGGAGTTTTAGTCCCCAGTGATGACAGAGGTACATGACATTTATGATGTTATTATGGGTATGAGGAGTTTTAGTCCCCAGTGATGACAGCAGTACATGTCATTTATGATGTTATTATGGGTATGAGGAGTTTTAGTCCCCAGTGATGACAGAGGTACATGACATTTATGATGTTATTATGGGTATGAGGAGCTTTAGTCCCCCAGTGATGACAGAGGTACATGCCATTTATGATGTTATTATGGGTATGAGGAGTTTTAGTCCCCAGTGATGACAGAGGTACATGACATTTATGATGTTATTATGGGTATGAGGAGTTTTAGTCCCCAGCGATGACAGCGGTACATGACATTTATGATGTTATTATGGGTATGAGGAGTTTTAGTCCCCAGTGATGACAGCGGTACATGTCATTTATGATGTTATTATGGGTATGAGGAGTTTTAGTCCCCAGTGATGACAGAGGTACATGACATTTATGATGTTATTATGGGTATGAGGAGTTTTATTCCCCAGCGATGACAGAGGTACGTGACATTTATGATGTTATTATGGGTATGAGGAGTTTTTGTCCCCAGTGATGACAGCGGTACATGACATTTATGATGTTATTATGGGTATGAGGAGTTTTAGTCCCCAGCGATGACAGCGGTACATGTCATTTATGATGTTATTATGGGTATGAGGAGTTTTAGTCCCCAGTGATGACAGAGGTACATGACATTTATGATGTTATTATGGGTATGAGGAGTTTTAGTCCCCAGTGATGACAGCAGTACATGTCATTTATGATGTTATTATGGGTATGAGGAGTTTTAGTCCCCAGTGATGACAGCGGTACATGACATTTATGATGTTATTATGGGTATGAGGAGTTTTAGTCCCCAGTGATGACAGCGGTACATGACATTTATGATGTTATTATGGGTATGAGGAGCTTTAGTCCCCCAGCGATGACAGAGGTACATGACATTTATGATGTTATTATGGGTATGAGGAGTTTTAGTCCCCAGTGATGACAGAGGTACATGACATTTATGATGTTATTATGGGTATGAGGAGTTTTAGTCCCCAGTGATGACAGCAGTACATGTCATTTATGATGTTATTATGGGTATGAGGAGTTTTAGTCCCCAGTGATGACAGCGGTACATGACATTTATGATGTTATTATGGGTATGAGGAGCTTTAGTCCCCCAGCGATGACAGAGGTACATGACATTTATGATGTTATTATGGGTATGAGGAGTTTTAGTCCCCAGTGATGACAGAGGTACATGACATTTATGATGTTATTATGGGTATGAGGAGTTTTAGTCCCCAGTGATGACAGAGGTACATGACATTTATGATGTTATTATGGGTATGAGGAGTTTTAGTCCCCAGCGATGACAGAGGTACATGCCATTTATGATGTTATTATGGGTATGAGGAGTTTTAGTCCCCAGTGATGACAGAGGTACATGACATTTATGATGTTATTATGGGTATGAGGAGTTTTAGTCTCCAGTGATGACAGCAGTACATGTCATTTATGATGTTATTATGGGTATGAGGAGTTTTAGTCCCCAGTGATGACAGCGGTACATGACATTTATGATGTTATTATGGGTATGAGGAGTTTTAGTCCCCAGCGATGACAGCGGTACGTGACATTTATGATGTTATTATGGGTATGAGGAGTTTTAGTCCCCCAGTGATGACAGAGGTACATGTCATTTATGATGTTATTATGGGTATGAGGAGTTTTAGTCCCCAGTGATGACAGAGGTACATGACATTTATGATGTTATTATGGGTATGAGGAGTTTTAGTCCCCAGCGATGACAGAGGTACATGACATTTATGATGTTATTATGGGTATGAGGAGTTTTAGTCCCCCAGCGATGACAGAGGTACATGACATTTATGATGTTATTATGGGTATGAGGAGTTTTAGTCCCCAGTGATGACAGAGGTACATGACATTTATGATGTTATTATGGGTATGAGGAGTTTTAGTCCCCAGTGATGACAGAGGTACATGTCATTTATGATGTTATTATGGGTATGAGGAGTTTTAGTCCCCAGTGATGACAGAGGTACATGACATTTATGATGTTATTATGGGTATGAGGAGTTTTAGTCCCCCAGCGATGACAGAGGTACATGACATTTATGATGTTATTATGGGTATGAGGAGTTTTAGTCCCCAGTGATGACAGAGGTACATGACATTTATGATGTTATTATGGGTATGAGGAGTTTTAGTCCCCAGCGATGACAGCGGTACATGACATTTATGATGTTATTATGGGTATGAGGAGTTTTAGTCCCCAGTGATGACAGCGGTACATGTCATTTATGATGTTATTATGGGTATGAGGAGTTTTAGTCCCCAGTGATGACAGAGGTACGTGACATTTATGATGTTATTATGGGTATGAGGAGTTTTAGTCCCCAGCGATGACAGAGGTACGTGACATTTATGATGTTATTATGGGTATGAGGAGTTTTAGTCCCCAGTGATGACAGCGGTACATGACATTTATGATGTTATTATGGGTATGAGGAGTTTTAGTCCCCAGCGATGACAGCGGTACATGACATTTATGATGTTATTATGGGTATGAGGAGTTTTAGTCCCCAGCGATGACAGCGGTACATGACATTTATGATGTTATTATGGGTATGAGGAGTTTTAGTCCCCAGTGATGACAGAGGTACATGACATTTATGATGTTATTATGGGTATGAGGAGTTTTAGTCCCCAGTGATGACAGAGGTACATGACATTTATGATGTTATTATGGGTATGAGGAGTTTTAGTCCCCAGTGATGACAGCGGTACATGACATTTATGATGTTATTATGGGTATGAGGAGTTTTAGTCCCCAGTGATGACAGCGGTACATGACATTTATGATGTTATTATGGGTATGAGGAGCTTTAGTCCCCCAGTGATGACAGAGGTACATGCCATTTATGATGTTATTATGGGTATGAGGAGTTTTAGTCCCCAGTGATGACAGAGGTACATGACATTTATGATGTTATTATGGGTATGAGGAGTTTTAGTCCCCAGCGATGACAGCGGTACATGACATTTATGATGTTATTATGGGTATGAGGAGTTTTAGTCCCCAGTGATGACAGCGGTACATGTCATTTATGATGTTATTATGGGTATGAGGAGTTTTAGTCCCCAGTGATGACAGAGGTACATGACATTTATGATGTTATTATGGGTATGAGGAGTTTTAGTCCCCAGCGATGACAGAGGTACGTGACATTTATGATGTTATTATGGGTATGAGGAGTTTTAGTCCCCAGTGATGACAGAGGTACATGTCATTTATGATGTTATTATGGGTATGAGGAGTTTTAGTCCCCAGCGATGACAGCGGTACATGACATTTATGATGTTATTATGGGTATGAGGAGTTTTAGTCCCCAGTGATGACAGAGGTACATGTCATTTATGATGTTATTATGGGTATGAGGAGTTTTAGTCCCCAGCGATGACAGAGGTACATGACATTTATGATGTTATTATGGGTATGAGGTGTTTTAGTCCCCAGCGATGACAGTGGTACATGACATTTATGATGTTATTATGGGTATGAGGAGTTTTAGTCCCCCAGTGATGACAGAGGTACATGTCATTTATGATGTTATTATGGGTATGAGGAGTTTTAGTCCCCCAGCGATGACAGAGGTACATGACATTTATGATGTTATTATGGGTATGAGGAGTTTTAGTCCCCAGTGATGACAGAGGTACATGCCATTTATGATGTTATTATGGGTATGAGGAGTTTTAGTCCCCAGTGATGACAGCGGTACATGACATTTATGATGTTATTATGGGTATGAGGAGTTTTAGTCCCCAGTGATGACAGAGGTACATGACATTTATGATGTTATTATGGGTATGAGGAGCTTTAGTCCCCCAGCGATGACAGAGGTACATGACATTTATGATGTTATTATGGGTATGAGGAGTTTTAGTCCCCAGTGATGACAGAGGTACATGACATTTATGATGTTATTATGGGTATGAGGAGCTTTAGTCCCCCAGTGATGACAGAGGTACATGCCATTTATGATGTTATTATGGGTATGAGGAGTTTTAGTCCCCAGTGATGACAGAGGTACATGTCATTTATGATGTTATTATGG
This sequence comes from Rana muscosa, assembly GCA_029206835.1. Classification (NCBI taxonomy): domain Eukaryota; kingdom Metazoa; phylum Chordata; class Amphibia; order Anura; family Ranidae; genus Rana; species Rana muscosa. The sequence goes on along the minus strand of CM055117.1, from coordinate 3,845,684 downwards.
GTATGAGGAGTTTTAGTCCCCAGTGATGACAGCAGTACATGTCATTTATGATGTTATTATGGGTATGAGGAGTTTTAGTCCCCAGTGATGACAGCGGTACATGACATTTATGATGTTATTATGGGTATGAGGAGTTTTAGTCCCCAGTGATGACAGCGGTACATGACATTTATGATGTTATTATGGGTATGAGGAGCTTTAGTCCCCCAGCGATGACAGAGGTACATGACATTTATGATGTTATTATGGGTATGAGGAGTTTTAGTCCCCAGTGATGACAGAGGTACATGACATTTATGATGTTATTATGGGTATGAGGAGCTTTAGTCCCCCAGCGATGACAGAGGTACATGACATTTATGATGTTATTATGGGTATGAGGAGTTTTAGTCCCCAGTGATGACAGAGGTACATGACATTTATGATGTTATTATGGGTATGAGGAGCTTTAGTCCCCCAGCGATGACAGAGGTACATGTCATTTATGATGTTATTATGGGTATGAGGAGTTTTAGTCCCCAGCGATGACAGAGGTACGTGACATTTATGATGTTATTATGGGTATGAGGAGTTTTAGTCCCCAGTGATGACAGCGGTACATGACATTTATGATGTTATTATGGGTATGAGGAGTTTTAGTCCCCAGCGATGACAGAGGTACGTGACATTTATGATGTTATTATGGGTATGAGGAGTTTTAGTCCCCAGTGATGACAGCGGTACATGACATTTATGATGTTATTATGGGTATGAGGAGTTTTAGTCCCCAGCGATGACAGCGGTACATGTCATTTATGATGTTATTATGGGTATGAGGAGTTTTAGTCCCCAGTGATGACAGAGGTACATGACATTTATGATGTTATTATGGGTATGAGGAGTTTTAGTCCCCAGTGATGACAGCGGTACATGACATTTATGATGTTATTATGGGTATGAGGAGTTTTAGTCCCCAGTGATGACAGCGGTACATGACATTTATGATGTTATTATGGGTATGAGGAGCTTTAGTCCCCCAGTGATGACAGAGGTACATGCCATTTATGATGTTATTATGGGTATGAGGAGTTTTAGTCCCCAGTGATGACAGAGGTACATGACATTTATGATGTTATTATGGGTATGAGGAGTTTTAGTCCCCAGTGATGACAGCGGTACATGACATTTATGATGTTATTATGGGTATGAGGAGTTTTAGTCCCCCAGTGATGACAGAGGTACATGACATTTATGATGTTATTATGGGTATGAGGAGTTTTAGTCCCCAGCGATGACAGAGGTACGTGACATTTATGATGTTATTATGGGTATGAGGAGTTTTAGTCCCCAGTGATGACAGCGGTACATGACATTTATGATGTTATTATGGGTATGAGGAGTTTTAGTCCCCAGCGATGACAGCGGTACATGTCATTTATGATGTTATTATGGGTATGAGGAGTTTTAGTCCCCAGTGATGACAGAGGTACATGACATTTATGATGTTATTATGGGTATGAGGAGTTTTAGTCCCCAGTGATGACAGCGGTACATGACATTTATGATGTTATTATGGGTATGAGGAGCTTTAGTCCCCCAGTGATGACAGAGGTACATGCCATTTATGATGTTATTATGGGTATGAGGAGTTTTAGTCCCCAGTGATGACAGAGGTACATGACATTTATGATGTTATTATGGATATGAGGAGTTTTAGTCCCCAGTGATGACAGAGGTACATGTCATTTATGATGTTATTATGGGTATGAGGAGTTTTAGTCCCCCAGTGATGACAGAGGTACATGACATTTATGATGTTATTATGGGTATGAGGAGTTTTAGTCCCCAGCGATGACAGAGGTACGTGACATTTATGATGTTATTATGGGTATGAGGAGTTTTAGTCCCCAGTGATGACAGCGGTACATGACATTTATGATGTTATTATGGGTATGAGGAGTTTTAGTCCCCAGCGATGACAGCGGTACATGTCATTTATGATGTTATTATGGGTATGAGGAGTTTTAGTCCCCAGTGATGACAGAGGTACATGACATTTATGATGTTATTATGGGTATGAGGAGTTTTAGTCCCCAGCGATGACAGAGGTACATGACATTTATGATGTTATTATGGGTATGAGGAGTTTTAGTCCCCAGCGATGACAGCGGTACATGTCATTTATGATGTTATTATGGGTATGAGGAGTTTTAGTCCCCAGTGATGACAGAGGTACATGACATTTATGATGTTATTATGGGTATGAGGAGTTTTAGTCCCCAGCGATGACAGCGGTACATGTCATTTATGATGTTATTATGGGTATGAGGAGTTTTAGTCCCCAGTGATGACAGAGGTACATGACATTTATGATGTTATTATGGGTATGAGGAGTTTTAGTCCCCAGTGATGACAGCGGTACATGACATTTATGATGTTATTATGGGTATGAGGAGTTTTAGTCCCCAGTGATGACAGCGGTACATGACATTTATGATGTTATTATGGGTATGAGGAGCTTTAGTCCCCCAGTGATGACAGAGGTACATGCCATTTATGATGTTATTATGGGTATGAGGAGTTTTAGTCCCCAGTGACGACAGAGGTACATGACATTTATGATGTTATTATGGGTATGAGGAGTTTTAGTCCCCAGTGATGACAGAGGTACATGTCATTTATGATGTTATTATGGGTATGAGGAGTTTTAGTCCCCCAGTGATGACAGAGGTACATGACATTTATGATGTTATTATGGGTATGAGGAGTTTTAGTCCCCAGCGATGACAGAGGTACGTGACATTTATGATGTTATTATGGGTATGAGGAGTTTTAGTCCCCAGTGATGACAGCGGTACATGACATTTATGATGTTATTATGGGTATGAGGAGTTTTAGTCCCCAGCGATGACAGCGGTACATGTCATTTATGATGTTATTATGGGTATGAGGAGTTTTAGTCCCCAGTGATGACAGAGGTACATGACATTTATGATGTTATTATGGGTATGAGGAGTTTTAGTCCCCAGCGATGACAGAGGTACATGACATTTATGATGTTATTATGGGTATGAGGAGTTTTAGTCCCCAGCGATGACAGCGGTACATGTCATTTATGATGTTATTATGGGTATGAGGAGTTTTAGTCCCCAGTGATGACAGAGGTACATGACATTTATGATGTTATTATGGGTATGAGGAGTTTTAGTCCCCAGTGATGACAGAGGTACATGTCATTTATGATGTTATTATGGGTATGAGGAGTTTTAGTCCCCAGTGATGACAGCAGTACATGCCATTTATGATGTTATTATGGGTATGAGGAGTTTTAGTCCCCAGCGATGACAGCGGTACATGACATTTATGATGTTATTATGGGTATGAGGAGTTTTAGTCCCCAGCGATGACAGCGGTACATGACATTTATGATGTTATTATGGGTATGAGGAGTTTTAGTCCCCAGCGATGACAGAGGTACATGACATTTATGATGTTATTATGGGTATGAGGAGTTTTAGTCCCCAGCGATGACAGCGGTACATGACATTTATGATGTTATTATGGGTATGAGGAGTTTTAGTCCCCAGAGATGACAGAGGTACATGACATTTATGATGTTATTATGGGTATGAGGAGTTTTAGTCCCCAGCGATGACAGCGGTACATGACATTTATGATGTTATTATGGGTATGAGGAGTTTTAGTCCCCCAGCGATGACAGAGGTACATGACATTTATGATGTTATTATGGGTATGAGGAGTTTTAGTCCCCAGCGATGACAGAGGTACATGACATTTATGATGTTATTATGGGTATGAGGAGTTTTAGTCCCCAGCGATGACAGAGGTACATGACATTTATGATGTTATTATGGGTATGAGGAGCTTTAGTCCCCAGCGATGACAGAGGTACATGTCATTTATGATGTTATTATGGGTATGAGGAGTTTTAGTCCCCAGCGATGACAGAGGTACATGACATTTATGATGTTATTATGGGTATGAGGAGCTTTAGTCCCCCAGCGATGACAGAGGTACATGACATTTATGATGTTATTATGGGTATGAGGAGTTTTAGTCCCCAGTGATGACAGAGGTACATGACATTTATGATGTTATTATGGGTATGAGGAGCTTTAGTCCCCCAGCGATGACAGAGGTACATGACATTTATGATGTTATTATGGGTATGAGGAGTTTTAGTCCCCAGTGATGACAGAGGTACATGACATTTATGATGTTATTATGGGTATGAGGAGCTTTAGTCCCCCAGTGATGACAGAGGTACATGACATTTATGATGTTATTATGGGTATGAGGAGTTTTAGTCCCCAGTGATGACAGAGGTACATGTCATTTATGATGTTATTATGGGTATGAGGAGTTTTAGTCCCCAGCGATGACAGCAGTACATGACATTTATGATGTTATTATGGGTATGAGGAGTTTTAGTCCCCAGCGATGACAGAGGTACATGTCATTTATGATGTTATTATGGGTATGAGGAGTTTTAGTCCCCCAGTGATGACAGAGGTACATGACATTTATGATGTTATTATGGGTATGAGGAGTTTTAGTCCCCAGTGATGACAGAGGTACATGTCATTTATGATGTTATTATGGGTATGAGGAGTTTTAGTCCCCCAGTGATGACAGAGGTACATGACATTTATGATGTTATTATGGGTATGAGGAGTTTTAGTCCCCAGTGATGACAGCAGTACATGACATTTATGATGTTATTATGGGTATGAGGAGTTTTAGTCCCCAGCGATGACAGCGGTACATGACATTTATGATGTTATTATGGGTATGAGGAGTTTTAGTCCCCAGTGATGACAGAGGTACATGACATTTATGATGTTATTATGGGTATGAGGAGCTTTAGTCCCCAGCGATGACAGCGGTACATGACATTTATGATGTTATTATGGGTATGAGGAGTTTTAGTCCCCAGTGATGACAGCGGTACATGACATTTATGATGTTATTATGGGTATGAGGAGTTTTAGTCCCCAGTGATGACAGAGGTACATGACATTTATGATGTTATTATGGGTATGAGGAGCTTTAGTCCCCCAGCGATGACAGAGGTACATGACATTTATGATGTTATTATGGGTATGAGGAGTTTTAGTCCCCAGTGATGACAGCGGTACATGACATTTATGATGTTATTATGGGTATGAGGAGCTTTAGTCCCCCAGCGATGACAGAGGTACATGACATTTATGATGTTATTATGGGTATGAGGAGTTTTAGTCCCCAGTGATGACAGAGGTACATGACATTTATGATGTTATTATGGGTATGAGGAGTTTTAGTCCCCAGTGATGACAGCGGTACATGACATTTATGATGTTATTATGGGTATGAGGAGTTTTAGTCCCCAGTGATGACAGCGGTACATGACATTTATGATGTTATTATGGGTATGAGGAGCTTTAGTCCCCAGTGATGACAGCGGTACATGTCATTTATGATGTTATTATGGGTATGAGGAGTTTTAGTCCCCAGTGATGACAGCGGTACATGACATTTATGATGTTATTATGGGTATGAGGAGTTTTAGTCCCCAGCGATGACAGAGGTACATGTCATTTATGATGTTATTATGGGTATGAGGAGTTTTAGTCCCCAGTGATGACAGCAGTACATGCCATTTATGATGTTATTATGGGTATGAGGAGTTTTAGTCCCCAGTGATGACAGAGGTACATGACATTTATGATGTTATTATGGGTATGAGGAGTTTTAGTCCCCAGCGATGACAGCGGTACATGACATTTATGATGTTATTATGGGTATGAGGAGTTTTAGTCCCCAGCGATGACAGAGGTACATGTCATTTATGATGTTATTATGGGTATGAGGAGTTTTAGTCCCCCAGTGATGACAGAGGTACATGACATTTATGATGTTATTATGGGTATGAGGAGTTTTAGTCCCCAGTGATGACAGCGGTACATGACATTTATGATGTTATTATGGGTATGAGGAGTTTTAGTCCCCAGCGATGACAGCAGTACATGACATTTATGATGTTATTATGGGTATGAGGAGTTTTAGTCCCCAGTGATGACAGCAGTACATGACATTTATGATGTTATTATGGGTATGAGGAGTTTTAGTCCCCAGCGATGACAGCGGTACATGACATTTATGATGTTATTATGGGTATGAGGAGTTTTAGTCCCCAGTGATGACAGCGGTACATGACATTTATGATGTTATTATGGGTATGAGGAGCTTTAGTCCCCCAGCGATGACAGAGGTACATGACATTTATGATGTTATTATGGGTATGAGGAGTTTTAGTCCCCAGTGATGACAGCGGTACATGACATTTATGATGTTATTATGGGTATGAGGAGCTTTAGTCCCCCAGCGATGACAGAGGTACATGACATTTATGATGTTATTATGGGTATGAGGAGTTTTAGTCCCCAGTGATGACAGCGGTACATGCCATTTATGATGTTATTATGGGTATGAGGAGTTTTAGTCCCCAGTGATGACAGCGGTACATGACATTTATGATGTTATTATGGGTATGAGGAGTTTTAGTCCCCAGCGATGACAGCGGTACATGACATTTATGATGTTATTATGGGTATGAGGAGTTTTAGTCCCCAGTGATGACAGAGGTACATGACATTTATGATGTTATTATGGGTATGAGGAGTTTTAGTCCCCAGCGATGACAGAGGTACGTGACATTTATGATGTTATTATGGGTATGAGGAGTTTTAGTCCCCAGTGATGACAGCGGTACATGACATTTATGATGTTATTATGGGTATGAGGAGTTTTAGTCCCCAGCGATGACAGCGGTACATGTCATTTATGATGTTATTATGGGTATGAGGAGTTTTAGTCCCCAGTGATGACAGAGGTACATGACATTTATGATGTTATTATGGGTATGAGGAGTTTTAGTCCCCAGTGATGACAGCAGTACATGTCATTTATGATGTTATTATGGGTATGAGGAGTTTTAGTCCCCAGTGATGACAGCGGTACATGACATTTATGATGTTATTATGGGTATGAGGAGTTTTAGTCCCCAGTGATGACAGCGGTACATGACATTTATGATGTTATTATGGGTATGAGGAGCTTTAGTCCCCCAGCGATGACAGAGGTACATGACATTTATGATGTTATTATGGGTATGAGGAGTTTTAGTCCCCAGTGATGACAGAGGTACATGACATTTATGATGTTATTATGGGTATGAGGAGTTTTAGTCCCCAGTGATGACAGCAGTACATGTCATTTATGATGTTATTATGGGTATGAGGAGTTTTAGTCCCCAGTGATGACAGCGGTACATGACATTTATGATGTTATTATGGGTATGAGGAGTTTTAGTCCCCAGTGATGACAGCGGTACATGACATTTATGATGTTATTATGGGTATGAGGAGCTTTAGTCCCCCAGCGATGACAGAGGTACATGACATTTATGATGTTATTATGGGTATGAGGAGTTTTAGTCCCCAGTGATGACAGAGGTACATGACATTTATGATGTTATTATGGGTATGAGGAGTTTTAGTCCCCCAGCGATGACAGCGGTACATGACATTTATGATGTTATTATGGGTATGAGGAGTTTTAGTCCCCAGCGATGACAGCGGTACGTGACATTTATGATGTTATTATGGGTATGAGGAGTTTTAGTCCCCCAGTGATGACAGAGGTACATGACATTTATGATGTTATTATGGGTATGAGGAGTTTTAGTCCCCAGCGATGACAGCGGTACGTGACATTTATGATGTTATTATGGGTATGAGGAGTTTTAGTCCCCCAGTGATGACAGAGGTACATGACATTTATGATGTTATTATGGGTATGAGGAGTTTTAGTCCCCCAGCGATGACAGAGGTACATGACATTTATGATGTTATTATGGGTATGAGGAGTTTTAGTCCCCAGTGATGACAGAGGTACATGACATTTATGATGTTATTATGGGTATGAGGAGTTTTAGTCCCCAGCGATGACAGCGGTACATGACATTTATGATGTTATTATGGGTATGAGGAGTTTTAGTCCCCAGTGATGACAGCGGTACATGTCATTTATGATGTTATTATGGGTATGAGGAGTTTTAGTCCCCAGTGATGACAGAGGTACGTGACATTTATGATGTTATTATGGGTATGAGGAGTTTTAGTCCCCAGCGATGACAGAGGTACGTGACATTTATGATGTTATTATGGGTATGAGGAGTTTTAGTCCCCAGTGATGACAGCGGTACATGACATTTATGATGTTATTATGGGTATGAGGAGTTTTAGTCCCCAGCGATGACAGCGGTACATGACATTTATGATGTTATTATGGGTATGAGGAGTTTTAGTCCCCAGCGATGACAGCGGTACATGACATTTATGATGTTATTATGGGTATGAGGAGTTTTAGTCCCCAGTGATGACAGAGGTACATGACATTTATGATGTTATTATGGGTATGAGGAGTTTTAGTCCCCAGTGATGACAGAGGTACATGACATTTATGATGTTATTATGGGTATGAGGAGTTTTAGTCCCCAGTGATGACAGCGGTACATGACATTTATGATGTTATTATGGGTATGAGGAGTTTTAGTCCCCAGTGATGACAGCGGTACATGACATTTATGATGTTATTATGGGTATGAGGAGCTTTAGTCCCCCAGTGATGACAGAGGTACATGCCATTTATGATGTTATTATGGGTATGAGGAGTTTTAGTCCCCAGTGATGACAGAGGTACATGACATTTATGATGTTATTATGGGTATGAGGAGTTTTAGTCCCCAGCGATGACAGCGGTACATGACATTTATGATGTTATTATGGGTATGAGGAGTTTTAGTCCCCAGTGATGACAGCGGTACATGTCATTTATGATGTTATTATGGGTATGAGGAGTTTTAGTCCCCAGTGATGACAGAGGTACATGACATTTATGATGTTATTATGGGTATGAGGAGTTTTAGTCCCCAGCGATGACAGAGGTACGTGACATTTATGATGTTATTATGGGTATGAGGAGTTTTAGTCCCCAGTGATGACAGAGGTACATGTCATTTATGATGTTATTATGGGTATGAGGAGTTTTAGTCCCCAGCGATGACAGAGGTACATGACATTTATGATGTTATTATGGGTATGAGGAGTTTTAGTCCCCAGCGATGACAATGGTACATGACATTTATGATGTTATTATGGGTATGAGGAGTTTTAGTCCCCCAGTGATGACAGAGGTACATGCCATTTATGATGTTATTATGGGTATGAGGAGTTTTAGTCCCCAGTGATGACAGAGGTACATGACATTTATGATGTTATTATGGGTATGAGGAGTTTTAGTCCCCCAGTGATGACAGAGGTACATGACATTTATGATGTTATTATGTGTATGAGGAGTTTTAGTCCCCCAGCGATGACAGAGGTACATGACATTTATGATGTTATTATGGGTATGAGGAGTTTTAGTCCCCCAGTGATGACAGAGGTACATGACATTTATGATGTTATTATGTGTATGAGGAGTTTTAGTCCCCAGTGATGACAGAGGTACATGACATTTATGATGTTATTATGGGTATGAGGAGCTTTAGTCCCCCAGCGATGACAGAGGTACATGACATTTATGATGTTATTATGGGTATGAGGAGTTTTAGTCCCCAGTGATGACAGAGGTACATGTCATTTATGATGTTATTATGGGTATGAGGAGTTTTAGTCCCCCAGCGATGACAGAGGTACATGACATTTATGATGTTATTATGGGTATGAGGAGTTTTAGTCCCCAGTGATGACAGAGGTACATGCCATTTATGATGTTATTATGGGTATGAGGAGTTTTAGTCCCCAGTGATGACAGCGGTACATGACATTTATGATGTTATTATGGGTATGAGGAGTTTTAGTCCCCAGTGATGACAGAGGTACATGACATTTATGATGTTATTATGGGTATGAGGAGCTTTAGTCCCCCAGCGATGACAGAGGTACATGACATTTATGATGTTATTATGGGTATGAGGAGTTTTAGTCCCCAGTGATGACAGAGGTACATGACATTTATGATGTTATTATGGGTATGAGGAGCTTTAGTCCCCCAGTGATGACAGAGGTACATGCCATTTATGATGTTATTATGGGTATGAGGAGTTTTAGTCCCCAGTGATGACAGAGGTACATGTCATTTATGATGTTATTATGGGTATGAGGAGTTTTAGTCCCCAGTGATGACAGAGGTACATGACATTTATGATGTTATTATGGGTATGAGGAGCTTTAGTCCCCCAGTGATGACAGAGGTACATGACATTTATGATGTTATTATGGGTATGAGGAGTTTTAGTCCCCAGTGATGACAGAGGTACATGTCATTTATGATGTTATTATGGGTATGAGGAGTTTTAGTCCCCAGTGATGACAGCAGTACATGTCATTTATGATGTTATTATGGGTATGAGGAGTTTTAGTCCCCAGTGATGACAGAGGTACATGACATTTATGATGTTATTATGGGTATGAGGAGCTTTAGTCCCCCAGCGATGACAGAGGTACATGTCATTTATGATGTTATTATGGGTATGAGGAGTTTTAGTCCCCAGCGATGACAGAGGTACGTGACATTTATGATGTTATTATGGGTATGAGGAGTTTTAGTCCCCAGTGATGACAGCGGTACATGACATTTATGATGTTATTATGGGTATGAGGAGTTTTAGTCCCCAGCGATGACAGAGGTACGTGACATTTATGATGTTATTATGGGTATGAGGAGTTTTAGTCCCCAGTGATGACAGCGGTACATGACATTTATGATGTTATTATGGGTATGAGGAGTTTTAGTCCCCAGCGATGACAGCGGTACATGTCATTTATGATGTTATTATGGGTATGAGGAGTTTTAGTCCCCAGTGATGACAGAGGTACATGACATTTATGATGTTATTATGGGTATGAGGAGTTTTAGTCCCCAGTGATGACAGCGGTACATGACATTTATGATGTTATTATGGGTATGAGGAGTTTTAGTCCCCAGTGATGACAGCGGTACATGACATTTATGATGTTATTATGGGTATGAGGAGCTTTAGTCCCCCAGTGATGACAGAGGTACATGCCATTTATGATGTTATTATGGGTATGAGGAGTTTTAGTCCCCAGTGATGACAGAGGTACATGACATTTATGATGTTATTATGGGTATGAGGAGTTTTAGTCCCCAGCGATGACAGCGGTACATGACATTTATGATGTTATTATGGGTATGAGGAGTTTTAGTCCCCAGTGATGACAGCGGTACATGTCATTTATGATGTTATTATGGGTATGAGGAGTTTTAGTCCCCCAGTGATGACAGAGGTACATGACATTTATGATGTTATTATGGGTATGAGGAGTTTTAGTCCCCAGTGATGACAGAGGTACATGTCATTTATGATGTTATTATGGGTATGAGGAGTTTTAGTCCCCCAGTGATGACAGCGGTACATGACATTTATGATGTTATTATGGGTATGAGGAGTTTTAGTCCCCAGCGATGACAGAGGTACGTGACATTTATGATGTTATTATGGGTATGAGGAGTTTTAGTCCCCAGTGATGACAGAGGTACATGACATTTATGATGTTATTATGGGTATGAGGAGTTTTAGTCCCCAGTGATGACAGTGGTACATGACATTTATGATGTTATTATGGGTATGAGGAGTTTTAGTCCCCAGTGATGACAGAGGTACATGTCATTTATGATGTTATTATGGGTATGAGGAGTTTTAGTCCCCAGTGATGACAGAGGTACATGACATTTATGATGTTATTATGGGTATGAGGAGTTTTAGTCCCCAGCGATGACAGAGGTACATGACATTTATGATGTTATTATGGGTATGAGGAGTTTTAGTCCCCAGCGATGACAGCGGTACATGTCATTTATGATGTTATTATGGGTATGAGGAGTTTTAGTCCCCAGTGATGACAGAGGTACATGACATTTATGATGTTATTATGGGTATGAGGAGTTTTAGTCCCCAGTGATGACAGAGGTACATGTCATTTATGATGTTATTATGGGTATGAGGAGTTTTAGTCCCCAGTGATGACAGCAGTACATGCCATTTATGATGTTATTATGGGTATGAGGAGTTTTAGTCCCCAGCGATGACAGCGGTACATGACATTTATGATGTTATTATGGGTATGAGGAGTTTTAGTCCCCAGCGATGACAGCGGTACATGACATTTATGATGTTATTATGGGTATGAGGAGTTTTAGTCCCCAGCGATGACAGAGGTACATGACATTTATGATGTTATTATGGGTATGAGGAGTTTTAGTCCCCAGCGATGACAGCGGTACATGACATTTATGATGTTATTATGGGTATGAGGAGTTTTAGTCCCCCAGCGATGACAGAGGTACATGACATTTATGATGTTATTATGGGTATGAGGAGTTTTAGTCCCCAGCGATGACAGAGGTACATGACATTTATGATGTTATTATGGGTATGAGGAGTTTTAGTCCCCAGCGATGACAGAGGTACATGTCATTTATGATGTTATTATGGGTATGAGGAGTTTTAGTCCCCAGCGATGACAGAGGTACATGACATTTATGATGTTATTATGGGTATGAGGAGCTTTAGTCCCCCAGCGATGACAGAGGTACATGACATTTATGATGTTATTATGGGTATGAGGAGTTTTAGTCCCCAGTGATGACAGAGGTACATGACATTTATGATGTTATTATGGGTATGAGGAGCTTTAGTCCCCCAGTGATGACAGAGGTACATGACATTTATGATGTTATTATGGGTATGAGGAGTTTTAGTCCCCAGTGATGACAGAGGTACATGTCATTTATGATGTTATTATGGGTATGAGGAGTTTTAGTCCCCAGTGATGACAGAGGTACATGCCATTTATGATGTTATTATGGGTATGAGGAGTTTTAGTCCCCAGTGATGACAGAGGTACATGACATTTATGATGTTATTATGGGTATGAGGAGTTTTAGTCCCCAGTGATGACAGAGGTACATGACATTTATGATGTTATTATGGGTATGAGGAGTTTTAGTCCCCCAGTGATGACAGAGGTACATGTCATTTATGATGTTATTATGGGTATGAGGAGTTTTAGTCCCCCAGTGATGACAGAGGTACATGACATTTATGATGTTATTATGGGTATGAGGAGTTTTAGTCCCCAGTGATGACAGCAGTACATGCCATTTATGATGTTATTATGGGTATGAGGAGTTTTAGTCCCCAGCGATGACAGCAGTACATGACATTTATGATGTTATTATGGGTATGAGGAGTTTTAGTCCCCAGTGATGACAGCAGTACATGACATTTATGATGTTATTATGGGTATGAGGAGTTTTAGTCCCCAGCGATGACAGCGGTACATGACATTTATGATGTTATTATGGGTATGAGGAGTTTTAGTCCCCAGTGATGACAGCGGTACATGACATTTATGATGTTATTATGGGTATGAGGAGCTTTAGTCCCCCAGCGATGACAGAGGTACATGACATTTATGATGTTATTATGGGTATGAGGAGTTTTAGTCCCCAGTGATGACAGCGGTACATGACATTTATGATGTTATTATGGGTATGAGGAGCTTTAGTCCCCCAGCGATGACAGAGGTACATGACATTTATGATGTTATTATGGGTATGAGGAGTTTTAGTCCCCAGTGATGACAGAGGTACATGACATTTATGATGTTATTATGGGTATGAGGAGTTTTAGTCCCCAGCGATGACAGCGGTACATGACATTTATGATGTTATTATGGGTATGAGGAGTTTTAGTCCCCAGTGATGACAGCGGTACATGTCATTTATGATGTTATTATGGGTATGAGGAGTTTTAGTCCCCAGTGATGACAGAGGTACATGACATTTATGATGTTATTATGGGTATGAGGAGTTTTAGTCCCCAGCGATGACAGAGGTACATGTCATTTATGATGTTATTATGGGTATGAGGAGTTTTAGTCCCCAGTGATGACAGCAGTACATGCCATTTATGATGTTATTATGGGTATGAGGAGTTTTAGTCCCCAGTGATGACAGAGGTACATGACATTTATGATGTTATTATGGGTATGAGGAGTTTTAGTCCCCAGCGATGACAGCGGTACATGACATTTATGATGTTATTATGGGTATGAGGAGTTTTAGTCCCCAGCGATGACAGAGGTACATGTCATTTATGATGTTATTATGGGTATGAGGAGTTTTAGTCCCCCAGTGATGACAGAGGTACATGACATTTATGATGTTATTATGGGTATGAGGAGTTTTAGTCCCCCAGCGATGACAGAGGTACATGACATTTATGATGTTATTATGGGTATGAGGAGTTTTAGTCCCCAGTGATGACAGAGGTACATGACATTTATGATGTTATTATGGGTATGAGGAGTTTTAGTCCCCAGTGATGACAGAGGTACATGACATTTATGATGTTATTATGGGTATGAGGAGTTTTAGTCCCCAGTGATGACAGCGGTACATGACATTTATGATGTTATTATGGGTATGAGGAGTTTTAGTCCCCAGTGATGACAGCGGTACATGACATTTATGATGTTATTATGGGTATGAGGAGCTTTAGTCCCCCAGCGATGACAGAGGTACATGACATTTATGATGTTATTATGGGTATGAGGAGTTTTAGTCCCCAGTGATGACAGCGGTACATGACATTTATGATGTTATTATGGGTATGAGGAGCTTTAGTCCCCCAGCGATGACAGAGGTACGTGACATTTATGATGTTATTATGGGTATGAGGAGTTTTAGTCCCCCAGTGATGACAGAGGTACATGACATTTATGATGTTATTATGGGTATGAGGAGTTTTAGTCCCCAGTGATGACAGAGGTACATGACATTTATGATGTTATTATGGGTATGAGGAGTTTTAGTCCCCAGTGATGACAGCGGTACATGACATTTATGATGTTATTATGGGTATGAGGAGCTTTAGTCCCCCAGTGATGACAGAGGTACATGCCATTTATGATGTTATTATGGGTATGAGGAGTTTTAGTCCCCAGTGATGACAGAGGTACATGACATTTATGATGTTATTATGGGTATGAGGAGTTTTAGTCCCCAGCGATGACAGCGGTACATGACATTTATGATGTTATTATGGGTATGAGGAGTTTTAGTCCCCAGTGATGACAGCGGTACATGTCATTTATGATGTTATTATGGGTATGAGGAGTTTTAGTCCCCAGTGATGACAGAGGTACATGACATTTATGATGTTATTATGGGTATGAGGAGTTTTAGTCCCCAGCGATGACAGCGGTACGTGACATTTATGATGTTATTATGGGTATGAGGAGTTTTAGTCCCCCAGTGATGACAGAGGTACATGACATTTATGATGTTATTATGGGTATGAGGAGTTTTAGTCCCCCAGCGATGACAGAGGTACATGACATTTATGATGTTATTATGGGTATGAGGAGTTTTAGTCCCCAGTGATGACAGAGGTACATGACATTTATGATGTTATTATGGGTATGAGGAGTTTTAGTCCCCAGCGATGACAGCGGTACATGACATTTATGATGTTATTATGGGTATGAGGAGTTTTAGTCCCCAGTGATGACAGCGGTACATGTCATTTATGATGTTATTATGGGTATGAGGAGTTTTAGTCCCCAGTGATGACAGAGGTACGTGACATTTATGATGTTATTATGGGTATGAGGAGTTTTAGTCCCCAGCGATGACAGAGGTACGTGACATTTATGATGTTATTATGGGTATGAGGAGTTTTAGTCCCCAGTGATGACAGAGGTACATGACATTTATGATGTTATTATGGGTATGAGGAGTTTTAGTCCCCAGCGATGACAGCGGTACATGACATTTATGATGTTATTATGGGTATGAGGAGTTTTAGTCCCCCAGTGATGACAGCGGTACATGACATTTATGATGTTATTATGGGTATGAGGAGTTTTAGTCCCCAGCGATGACAGCGGTACATGACATTTATGATGTTATTATGGGTATGAGGAGTTTTAGTCCCCAGCGATGACAGAGGTACATGACATTTATGATGTTATTATGGGTATGAGGAGTTTTAGTCCCCAGTGATGACAGAGGTACATGACATTTATGATGTTATTATGGGTATGAGGAGTTTTAGTCCCCAGTGATGACAGAGGTACATGACATTTATGATGTTATTATGGGTATGAGGAGTTTTAGTCCCCAGTGATGACAGCGGTACATGACATTTATGATGTTATTATGGGTATGAGGAGCTTTAGTCCCCCAGTGATGACAGAGGTACATGCCATTTATGATGTTATTATGGGTATGAGGAGTTTTAGTCCCCAGTGATGACAGAGGTACATGACATTTATGATGTTATTATGGGTATGAGGAGTTTTAGTCCCCAGCGATGACAGCGGTACATGACATTTATGATGTTATTATGGGTATGAGGAGTTTTAGTCCCCAGTGATGACAGCGGTACATGACATTTATGATGTTATTATGGGTATGAGGAGTTTTAGTCCCCAGCGATGACAGAGGTACGTGACATTTATGATGTTATTATGGGTATGAGGAGTTTTAGTCCCCAGTGATGACAGAGGTACATGACATTTATGATGTTATTATGGGTATGAGGAGTTTTAGTCCCCCAGTGATGACAGAGGTACATGTCATTTATGATGTTATTATGGGTATGAGGAGTTTTAGTCCCCCAGCGATGACAGAGGTACATGACATTTATGATGTTATTATGGGTATGAGGAGTTTTAGTCCCCAGTGATGACAGAGGTACATGCCATTTATGATGTTATTATGGGTATGAGGAGTTTTAGTCCCCAGTGATGACAGAGGTACATGTCATTTATGATGTTATTATGGGTATGAGGAGTTTTAGTCCCCCAGCGATGACAGCGGTACATGACATTTATGATGTTATTATGGGTATGAGGAGTTTTAGTCCCCAGTGATGACAGAGGTACATGACATTTATGATGTTATTATGGGTATGAGGAGCTTTAGTCCCCCAGCGATGACAGAGGTACATGACATTTATGATGTTATTATGGGTATGAGGAGTTTTAGTCCCCAGTGATGACAGAGGTACATGACATTTATGATGTTATTATGGGTATGAGGAGCTTTAGTCCCCCAGTGATGACAGAGGTACATGCCATTTATGATGTTATTATGGGTATGAGGAGTTTTAGTCCCCAGTGATGACAGAGGTACATGTCATTTATGATGTTATTATGGGTATGAGGAGTTTTAGTCCCCAGTGATGACAGAGGTACATGACATTTATGATGTTATTATGGGTATGAGGAGCTTTAGTCCCCCAGTGATGACAGAGGTACATGCCATTTATGATGTTATTATGGGTATGAGGAGTTTTAGTCCCCAGTGATGACAGAGGTACATGTCATTTATGATGTTATTATGGGTATGAGGAGTTTTAGTCCCCAGTGATGACAGCAGTACATGTCATTTATGATGTTATTATGGGTATGAGGAGTTTTAGTCCCCAGTGATGACAGCGGTACATGACATTTATGATGTTATTATGGGTATGAGGAGTTTTAGTCCCCAGTGATGACAGAGGTACATGACATTTATGATGTTATTATGGGTATGAGGAGTTTTAGTCCCCAGTGATGACAGCGGTACATGACATTTATGATGTTATTATGGGTATGAGGAGCTTTAGTCCCCCAGCGATGACAGAGGTACATGACATTTATGATGTTATTATGGGTATGAGGAGTTTTAGTCCCCAGTGATGACAGAGGTACATGACATTTATGATGTTATTATGGGTATGAGGAGCTTTAGTCCCCCAGCGATGACAGAGGTACATGTCATTTATGATGTTATTATGGGTATGAGGAGTTTTAGTCCCCAGCGATGACAGAGGTACATGACATTTATGATGTTATTATGGGTATGAGGAGTTTTAGTCCCCAGTGATGACAGAGGTACATGACATTTATGATGTTATTATGGGTATGAGGAGTTTTAGTCCCCAGCGATGACAGAGATACGTGACATTTATGATGTTATTATGGGTATGAGGAGTTTTAGTCCCCAGTGATGACAGCGGTACATGACATTTATGATGTTATTATGGGTATGAGGAGTTTTAGTCCCCAGCGATGACAGAGGTACGTGACATTTATGATGTTATTATGGGTATGAGGAGTTTTAGTCCCCAGTGATGACAGCGGTACATGACATTTATGATGTTATTATGGGTATGAGGAGTTTTAGTCCCCAGCGATGACAGCGGTACATGACATTTATGATGTTATTATGGGTATGAGGAGTTTTAGTCCCCAGTGATGACAGAGGTACATGACATTTATGATGTTATTATGGGTATGAGGAGTTTTAGTCCCCAGTGATGACAGCGGTACATGACATTTATGATGTTATTATGGGTATGAGGAGTTTTAGTCCCCAGCGATGACAGCGGTACATGTCATTTATGATGTTATTATGGGTATGAGGAGTTTTAGTCCCCAGTGATGACAGAGGTACATGACATTTATGATGTTATTATGGGTATGAGGAGTTTTAGTCCCCAGTGATGACAGCGGTACATGACATTTATGATGTTATTATGGGTATGAGGAGTTTTAGTCCCCAGTGATGACAGCGGTACATGACATTTATGATGTTATTATGGGTATGAGGAGCTTTAGTCCCCCAGTGATGACAGAGGTACATGCCATTTATGATGTTATTATGGGTATGAGGAGTTTTAGTCCCCAGTGATGACAGAGGTACATGACATTTATGATGTTATTATGGGTATGAGGAGTTTTAGTCCCCAGCGATGACAGCGGTACATGACATTTATGATGTTATTATGGGTATGAGGAGTTTTAGTCCCCAGTGATGACAGCGGTACATGTCATTTATGATGTTATTATGGGTATGAGGAGTTTTAGTCCCCCAGTGATGACAGAGGTACATGACATTTATGATGTTATTATGGGTATGAGGAGTTTTAGTCCCCAGTGATGACAGAGGTACATGTCATTTATGATGTTATTATGGGTATGAGGAGTTTTAGTCCCCCAGTGATGACAGAGGTACATGACATTTATGATGTTATTATGGGTATGAGGAGTTTTAGTCCCCCAGCGATGACAGAGGTACATGACATTTATGATGTTATTATGGGTATGAGGAGTTTTAGTCCCCAGCGATGACAGAGGTACATGTCATTTATGATGTTATTATGGGTATGAGGAGTTTTAGTCTCCAGCGATGACAGCGGTACATGAGATTTATGATGTTATTATGGGTATGAGGAGTTTTAGTCCCCAGCGATGACAGAGGTACATGTCATTTATGATGTTATTATGGGTATGAGGAGTTTTAGTCCCCAGTGATGACAGAGGTACATGTCATTTATGATGTTATTATGGGTATGAGGAGTTTTAGTCCCCAGCGATGACAGAGGTACATGACATTTATGATGTTATTATGGGTATGAGGAGTTTTAGTCCCCAGCGATGACAGTGGTACATGACATTTATGATGTTATTATGGGTATGAGGAGTTTTAGTCCCCCAGTGATGACAGAGGTACATGCCATTTATGATGTTATTATGGGTATGAGGAGTTTTAGTCCCCAGTGATGACAGAGGTACATGACATTTATGATGTTATTATGGGTATGAGGAGTTTTAGTCCCCCAGTGATGACAGAGGTACATGTCATTTATGATGTTATTATGGGTATGAGGAGTTTTAGTCCCCCAGCGATGACAGAGGTACATGACATTTATGATGTTATTATGGGTATGAGGAGTTTTAGTCCCCAGTGATGACAGAGGTACATGCCATTTATGATGTTATTATGGGTATGAGGAGTTTTAGTCCCCAGTGATGACAGCGGTACATGACATTTATGATGTTATTATGGGTATGAGGAGTTTTAGTCCCCAGTGATGACAGAGGTACATGACATTTATGATGTTATTATGGGTATGAGGAGCTTTAGTCCCCCAGCGATGACAGAGGTACATGACATTTATGATGTTATTATGGGTATGAGGAGTTTTAGTCCCCAGTGATGACAGAGGTACATGACATTTATGATGTTATTATGGGTATGAGGAGCTTTAGTCCCCCAGTGATGACAGAGGTACATGCCATTTATGATGTTATTATGGGTATGAGGAGTTTTAGTCCCCAGTGATGACAGAGGTACATGTCATTTATGATGTTATTATGGGTATGAGGAGTTTTAGTCCCCAGTGATGACAGAGGTACATGACATTTATGATGTTATTATGGGTATGAGGAGTTTTAGTCCCCAGTGATGACAGAGGTACATGCCATTTATGATGTTATTATGGGTATGAGGAGTTTTAGTCCCCAGTGATGACAGAGGTACATGTCATTTATGATGTTATTATGGGTATGAGGAGTTTTAGTCCCCAGTGATGACAGCAGTACATGTCATTTATGATGTTATTATGGGTATGAGGAGTTTTAGTCCCCAGTGATGACAGCGGTACATGACATTTATGATGTTATTATGGGTATGAGGAGTTTTAGTCCCCAGTGATGACAGCGGTACATGACATTTATGATGTTATTATGGGTATGAGGAGCTTTAGTCCCCCAGCGATGACAGAGGTACATGACATTTATGATGTTATTATGGGTATGAGGAGTTTTAGTCCCCAGTGATGACAGAGGTACATGACATTTATGATGTTATTATGGGTATGAGGAGCTTTAGTCCCCCAGCGATGACAGAGGTACATGTCATTTATGATGTTATTATGGGTATGAGGAGTTTTAGTCCCCAGCGATGACAGAGGTACGTGACATTTATGATGTTATTATGGGTATGAGGAGTTTTAGTCCCCAGTGATGACAGCGGTACATGACATTTATGATGTTATTATGGGTATGAGGAGTTTTAGTCCCCAGCGATGACAGAGGTACGTGACATTTATGATGTTATTATGGGTATGAGGAGTTTTAGTCCCCAGTGATGACAGCGGTACATGACATTTATGATGTTATTATGGGTATGAGGAGTTTTAGTCCCCAGCGATGACAGCGGTACATGTCATTTATGATGTTATTATGGGTATGAGGAGTTTTAGTCCCCAGTGATGACAGAGGTACATGACATTTATGATGTTATTATGGGTATGAGGAGTTTTAGTCCCCAGTGATGACAGCGGTACATGACATTTATGATGTTATTATGGGTATGAGGAGTTTTAGTCCCCAGTGATGACAGCGGTACATGACATTTATGATGTTATTATGGGTATGAGGAGCTTTAGTCCCCCAGTGATGACAGAGGTACATGCCATTTATGATGTTATTATGGGTATGAGGAGTTTTAGTCCCCAGTGATGACAGAGGTACATGACATTTATGATGTTATTATGGGTATGAGGAGTTTTAGTCCCCAGCGATGACAGCGGTACATGACATTTATGATGTTATTATGGGTATGAGGAGTTTTAGTCCCCAGTGATGACAGCGGTACATGTCATTTATGATGTTATTATGGGTATGAGGAGTTTTAGTCCCCCAGTGATGACAGAGGTACATGACATTTATGATGTTATTATGGGTATGAGGAGTTTTAGTCCCCAGTGATGACAGAGGTACATGTCATTTATGATGTTATTATGGGTATGAGGAGTTTTAGTCCCCCAGTGATGACAGAGGTACATGACATTTATGATGTTATTATGGGTATGAGGAGTTTTAGTCCCCAGCGATGACAGAGGTACGTGACATTTATGATGTTATTATGGGTATGAGGAGTTTTAGTCCCCAGTGATGACAGCGGTACATGACATTTATGATGTTATTATGGGTATGAGGAGTTTTAGTCCCCAGCGATGACAGCGGTACATGTCATTTATGATGTTATTATGGGTATGAGGAGTTTTAGTCCCCAGTGATGACAGCGGTACATGACATTTATGATGTTATTATGGGTATGAGGAGTTTTAGTCCCCAGCGATGACAGAGGTACATGACATTTATGATGTTATTATGGGTATGAGGAGTTTTAGTCCCCAGCGATGACAGCGGTACATGTCATTTATGATGTTATTATGGGTATGAGGAGTTTTAGTCCCCAGTGATGACAGAGGTACATGACATTTATGATGTTATTATGGGTATGAGGAGTTTTAGTCCCCAGCGATGACAGAGGTACATGTCATTTATGATGTTATTATGGGTATGAGGAGTTTTAGTCCCCAGCGATGACAGAGGTACATGACATTTATGATGTTATTATGGGTATGAGGAGTTTTAGTCCCCAGCGATGACAGCGGTACATGACATTTATGATGTTATTATGGGTATGAGGAGTTTTAGTCCCCAGCGATGACAGAGGTACATGACATTTATGATGTTATTATGGGTATGAGGAGTTTTAGTCCCCAGCGATGACAGCGGTACATGACATTTATGATGTTATTATGGGTATGAGGAGTTTTAGTCCCCCAGCGATGACAGAGGTACATGACATTTATGATGTTATTATGGGTATGAGGAGTTTTAGTCCCCAGCGATGACAGAGGTACATGACATTTATGATGTTATTGTGGGTATGAGGAGTTTTAGTCCCCAGCGATGACAGAGGTACATGTCATTTATGATGTTATTATGGGTATGAGGAGTTTTAGTCCCCAGCGATGACAGAGGTACATGACATTTATGATGTTATTATGGGTATGAGGAGCTTTAGTCCCCCAGCGATGACAGAGGTACATGACATTTATGATGTTATTATGGGTATGAGGAGTTTTAGTCCCCAGTGATGACAGAGGTACATGACATTTATGATGTTATTATGGGTATGAGGAGCTTTAGTCCCCCAGTGATGACAGAGGTACATGACATTTATGATGTTATTATGGGTATGAGGAGTTTTAGTCCCCAGTGATGACAGAGGTACATGTCATTTATGATGTTATTATGGGTATGAGGAGTTTTAGTCCCCAGTGATGACAGCAGTACATGCCATTTATGATGTTATTATGGGTATGAGGAGTTTTAGTCCCCAGTGATGACAGAGGTACATGACATTTATGATGTTATTATGGGTATGAGGAGTTTTAGTCCCCAGCGATGACAGCGGTACATGACATTTATGATGTTATTATGGGTATGAGGAGTTTTAGTCCCCATCGATGACATAGGTACATGTCATTTATGATGTTATTATGGGTATGAGGAGTTTTAGTCCCCCAGTGATGACAGAGGTACATGACATTTATGATGTTATTATGGGTATGAGGAGTTTTAGTCCCCAGTGATGACAGCAGTACATGCCATTTATGATGTTATTATGGGTATGAGGAGTTTTAGTCCCCAGCGATGACAGCAGTACATGACATTTATGATGTTATTATGGGTATGAGGAGTTTTAGTCCCCAGTGATGACAGCAGTACATGACATTTATGATGTTATTATGGGTATGAGGAGTTTTAGTCCCCAGCGATGACAGCGGTACATGACATTTATGATGTTATTATGGGTATGAGGAGTTTTAGTCCCCAGTGATGACAGCGGTACATGACATTTATGATGTTATTATGGGTATGAGGAGCTTTAGTCCCCCAGCGATGACAGAGGTACATGACATTTATGATGTTATTATGGGTATGAGGAGTTTTAGTCCCCAGTGATGACAGCGGTACATGACATTTATGATGTTATTATGGGTATGAGGAGTTTTAGTCCCCCAGTGATGACAGAGGTACATGACATTTATGATGTTATTATGGGTATGAGGAGTTTTAGTCCCCAGTGATGACAGCGGTACATGACATTTATGATGTTATTATGGGTATGAGGAGTTTTAGTCCCCAGTGATGACAGCGGTACATGACATTTATGATGTTATTATGGGTATGAGGAGCTTTAGTCCCCCAGTGATGACAGAGGTACATGCCATTTATGATGTTATTATGGGTATGAGGAGTTTTAGTCCCCAGTGATGACAGAGGTACATGACATTTATGATGTTATTATGGGTATGAGGAGCTTTAGTCCCCCAGCGATGACAGAGGTACATGACATTTATGATGTTATTATGGGTATGAGGAGTTTTAGTCCCCAGTGATGACAGAGGTACATGACATTTATGATGTTATTATGGGTATGAGGAGTTTTAGTCCCCAGTGATGACAGCGGTACATGACATTTATGATGTTATTATGGGTATGAGGAGTTTTAGTCCCCAGTGATGACAGCGGTACATGACATTTATGATGTTATTATGGGTATGAGGAGCTTTAGTCCCCCAGTGATGACAGAGGTACATGCCATTTATGATGTTATTATGGGTATGAGGAGTTTTAGTCCCCAGTGATGACAGAGGTACATGACATTTATGATGTTATTATGGGTATGAGGAGTTTTAGTCCCCAGCGATGACAGCGGTACATGACATTTATGATGTTATTATGGGTATGAGGAGTTTTAGTCCCCAGTGATGACAGCGGTACATGTCATTTATGATGTTATTATGGATATGAGGAGTTTTAGTCCCCAGTGATGACAGAGGTACATGACATTTATGATGTTATTATGGGTATGAGGAGTTTTAGTCCCCAGCGATGACAGAGGTACATGTCATTTATGATGTTATTATGGGTATGAGGAGTTTTAGTCCCCAGCGATGACAGAGGTACATGACATTTATGATATTATTATGGGTATGAGGAGTTTTAGTCCCCAGTGATGACAGCGGTACATGTCATTTATGATGTTATTATGGATATGAGGAGTTTTAGTCCCCAGTGATGACAGAGGTACATGACATTTATGATGTTATTATGGGTATGAGGAGTTTTAGTCCCCAGCGATGACAGAGGTACATGTCATTTATGATGTTATTATGGGTATGAGGAGTTTTAGTCCCCAGCGATGACAGAGGTACATGACATTTATGATGTTATTATGGGTATGAGGAGTTTTAGTCCCCAGTGATGACAGCGGTACATGTCATTTATGATGTTATTATGGATATGAGGAGTTTTAGTCCCCAGTGATGACAGAGGTACATGACATTTATGATGTTATTATGGGTATGAGGAGTTTTAGTCCCCAGCGATGACAGAGGTACATGTCATTTATGATGTTATTATGGGTATGAGGAGTTTTAGTCCCCAGCGATGACAGAGGTACATGACATTTATGATGTTATTATGGGTATGAGGAGTTTTAGTCCCCAGCGATGACAGCGGTACATGACATTTATGATATTATTATGGGTATGAGGAGTTTTAGTCCCCAGTGATGACAGCAGTACATGCCATTTATGATGTTATTATGGGTATGAGGAGTTTTAGTCCCCAGTGATGACAGAGGTACATGACATTTATGATGTTATTATGGGTATGAGGAGTTTTAGTCCCCAGCGATGACAGCGGTACATGACATTTATGATGTTATTATGGGTATGAGGAGTTTTAGTCCCCAGCGATGACAGAGGTACATGACATTTATGATGTTATTATGGGTATGAGGAGTTTTAGTCCCCCAGTGATGACAGAGGTACATGACATTTATGATGTTATTATGGGTATGAGGAGTTTTAGTCCCCAGTGATGACAGCGGTACATGACATTTATGATGTTATTATGGGTATGAGGAGTTTTAGTCCCCAGCGATGACAGCAGTACATGACATTTATGATGTTATTATGGGTATGAGGAGTTTTAGTCCCCAGTGATGACAGCAGTACATGACATTTATGATGTTATTATGGGTATGAGGAGTTTTAGTCCCCAGCGATGACAGCGGTACATGACATTTATGATGTTATTATGGGTATGAGGAGTTTTAGTCCCCAGCGATGACAGAGGTACATGACATTTATGATGTTATTATGGGTATGAGGAGCTTTAGTCCCCCAGCGATGACAGAGGTACATGACATTTATGATGTTATTATGGGTATGAGGAGTTTTAGTCCCCAGTGATGACAGCGGTACATGACATTTATGATGTTATTATGGGTATGAGGAGCTTTAGTCCCCCAGCGATGACAGAGGTACATGCCATTTATGATGTTATTATGGGTATGAGGAGTTTTAGTCCCCAGTGATGACAGAGGTACATGACATTTATGATGTTATTATGGGTATGAGGAGTTTTAGTCCCCAGCGATGACAGCGGTACATGACATTTATGATGTTATTATGGGTATGAGGAGTTTTAGTCCCCAGTGATGACAGCGGTACATGTCATTTATGATGTTATTATGGGTATGAGGAGTTTTAGTCCCCAGTGATGACAGAGGTACATGACATTTATGATGTTATTATGGGTATGAGGAGTTTTAGTCCCCAGCGATGACAGAGGTACGTGACATTTATGATGTTATTATGGGTATGAGGAGTTTTAGTCCCCAGTGATGACAGCGGTACATGACATTTATGATGTTATTATGGGTATGAGGAGTTTTAGTCCCCAGCGATGACAGCGGTACATGTCATTTATGATGTTATTATGGGTATGAGGAGTTTTAGTCCCCAGTGATGACAGAGGTACATGACATTTATGATGTTATTATGGGTATGAGGAGTTTTAGTCCCCAGTGATGACAGCAGTACATGTCATTTATGATGTTATTATGGGTATGAGGAGTTTTAGTCCCCAGTGATGACAGCGGTACATGACATTTATGATGTTATTATGGGTATGAGGAGTTTTAGTCCCCAGTGATGACAGCGGTACATGACATTTATGATGTTATTATGGGTATGAGGAGCTTTAGTCCCCCAGCGATGACAGAGGTACATGACATTTATGATGTTATTATGGGTATGAGGAGTTTTAGTCCCCAGTGATGACAGAGGTACATGACATTTATGATGTTATTATGGGTATGAGGAGTTTTAGTCCCCAGTGATGACAGCAGTACATGTCATTTATGATGTTATTATGGGTATGAGGAGTTTTAGTCCCCAGTGATGACAGCGGTACATGACATTTATGATGTTATTATGGGTATGAGGAGCTTTAGTCCCCCAGTGATGACAGAGGTACATGCCATTTATGATGTTATTATGGGTATGAGGAGTTTTAGTCCCCAGTGATGACAGAGGTACATGACATTTATGATGTTATTATGGGTATGAGGAGTTTTAGTCCCCAGCGATGACAGCGGTACATGACATTTATGATGTTATTATGGGTATGAGGAGTTTTAGTCCCCAGTGATGACAGCGGTACATGTCATTTATGATGTTATTATGGGTATGAGGAGTTTTAGTCCCCAGTGATGACAGAGGTACATGACATTTATGATGTTATTATGGGTATGAGGAGTTTTATTCCCCAGCGATGACAGAGGTACGTGACATTTATGATGTTATTATGGGTATGAGGAGTTTTTGTCCCCAGTGATGACAGCGGTACATGACATTTATGATGTTATTATGGGTATGAGGAGTTTTAGTCCCCAGCGATGACAGCGGTACATGTCATTTATGATGTTATTATGGGTATGAGGAGTTTTAGTCCCCAGTGATGACAGAGGTACATGACATTTATGATGTTATTATGGGTATGAGGAGTTTTAGTCCCCAGTGATGACAGCAGTACATGTCATTTATGATGTTATTATGGGTATGAGGAGTTTTAGTCCCCAGTGATGACAGCGGTACATGACATTTATGATGTTATTATGGGTATGAGGAGTTTTAGTCCCCAGTGATGACAGCGGTACATGACATTTATGATGTTATTATGGGTATGAGGAGCTTTAGTCCCCCAGCGATGACAGAGGTACATGACATTTATGATGTTATTATGGGTATGAGGAGTTTTAGTCCCCAGTGATGACAGAGGTACATGACATTTATGATGTTATTATGGGTATGAGGAGTTTTAGTCCCCAGTGATGACAGCAGTACATGTCATTTATGATGTTATTATGGGTATGAGGAGTTTTAGTCCCCAGTGATGACAGCGGTACATGACATTTATGATGTTATTATGGGTATGAGGAGCTTTAGTCCCCCAGCGATGACAGAGGTACATGACATTTATGATGTTATTATGGGTATGAGGAGTTTTAGTCCCCAGTGATGACAGAGGTACATGACATTTATGATGTTATTATGGGTATGAGGAGTTTTAGTCCCCAGTGATGACAGAGGTACATGACATTTATGATGTTATTATGGGTATGAGGAGTTTTAGTCCCCAGCGATGACAGAGGTACATGCCATTTATGATGTTATTATGGGTATGAGGAGTTTTAGTCCCCAGTGATGACAGCGGTACATGACATTTATGATGTTATTATGGGTATGAGGAGTTTTAGTCCCCAGCGATGACAGCGGTACGTGACATTTATGATGTTATTATGGGTATGAGGAGTTTTAGTCCCCCAGTGATGACAGAGGTACATGTCATTTATGATGTTATTATGGGTATGAGGAGTTTTAGTCCCCAGTGATGACAGAGGTACATGACATTTATGATGTTATTATGGGTATGAGGAGTTTTAGTCCCCAGCGATGACAGAGGTACATGACATTTATGATGTTATTATGGGTATGAGGAGTTTTAGTCCCCCAGCGATGACAGAGGTACATGACATTTATGATGTTATTATGGGTATGAGGAGTTTTAGTCCCCAGTGATGACAGAGGTACATGACATTTATGATGTTATTATGGGTATGAGGAGTTTTAGTCCCCAGTGATGACAGAGGTACATGTCATTTATGATGTTATTATGGGTATGAGGAGTTTTAGTCCCCAGTGATGACAGAGGTACATGACATTTATGATGTTATTATGGGTATGAGGAGTTTTAGTCCCCCAGCGATGACAGAGGTACATGACATTTATGATGTTATTATGGGTATGAGGAGTTTTAGTCCCCAGCGATGACAGCGGTACATGACATTTATGATGTTATTATGGGTATGAGGAGTTTTAGTCCCCAGTGATGACAGCGGTACATGTCATTTATGATGTTATTATGGGTATGAGGAGTTTTAGTCCCCAGTGATGACAGAGGTACGTGACATTTATGATGTTATTATGGGTATGAGGAGTTTTAGTCCCCAGCGATGACAGAGGTACGTGACATTTATGATGTTATTATGGGTATGAGGAGTTTTAGTCCCCAGTGATGACAGCGGTACATGACATTTATGATGTTATTATGGGTATGAGGAGTTTTAGTCCCCAGCGATGACAGCGGTACATGACATTTATGATGTTATTATGGGTATGAGGAGTTTTAGTCCCCAGCGATGACAGCGGTACATGACATTTATGATGTTATTATGGGTATGAGGAGTTTTAGTCCCCAGTGATGACAGAGGTACATGACATTTATGATGTTATTATGGGTATGAGGAGTTTTAGTCCCCAGTGATGACAGAGGTACATGACATTTATGATGTTATTATGGGTATGAGGAGTTTTAGTCCCCAGTGATGACAGCGGTACATGACATTTATGATGTTATTATGGGTATGAGGAGTTTTAGTCCCCAGTGATGACAGCGGTACATGACATTTATGATGTTATTATGGGTATGAGGAGCTTTAGTCCCCCAGTGATGACAGAGGTACATGCCATTTATGATGTTATTATGGGTATGAGGAGTTTTAGTCCCCAGTGATGACAGAGGTACATGACATTTATGATGTTATTATGGGTATGAGGAGTTTTAGTCCCCAGCGATGACAGCGGTACATGACATTTATGATGTTATTATGGGTATGAGGAGTTTTAGTCCCCAGTGATGACAGCGGTACATGTCATTTATGATGTTATTATGGGTATGAGGAGTTTTAGTCCCCAGTGATGACAGAGGTACATGACATTTATGATGTTATTATGGGTATGAGGAGTTTTAGTCCCCAGCGATGACAGAGGTACGTGACATTTATGATGTTATTATGGGTATGAGGAGTTTTAGTCCCCAGTGATGACAGAGGTACATGTCATTTATGATGTTATTATGGGTATGAGGAGTTTTAGTCCCCAGCGATGACAGCGGTACATGACATTTATGATGTTATTATGGGTATGAGGAGTTTTAGTCCCCAGTGATGACAGAGGTACATGTCATTTATGATGTTATTATGGGTATGAGGAGTTTTAGTCCCCAGCGATGACAGAGGTACATGACATTTATGATGTTATTATGGGTATGAGGTGTTTTAGTCCCCAGCGATGACAGTGGTACATGACATTTATGATGTTATTATGGGTATGAGGAGTTTTAGTCCCCCAGTGATGACAGAGGTACATGCCATTTATGATGTTATTATGGGTATGAGGAGTTTTAGTCCCCAGTGATGACAGAGGTACATGACATTTATGATGTTATTATGGGTATGAGGAGTTTTAGTCCCCCAGTGATGACAGAGGTACATGACATTTATGATGTTATTATGGGTATGAGGAGTTTTAGTCCCCAGTGATGACAGAGGTACATGTCATTTATGATGTTATTATGGGTATGAGGAGTTTTAGTCCCCCAGCGATGACAGAGGTACATGACATTTATGATGTTATTATGGGTATGAGGAGTTTTAGTCCCCAGTGATGACAGAGGTACATGCCATTTATGATGTTATTATGGGTATGAGGAGTTTTAGTCCCCAGTGATGACAGCGGTACATGACATTTATGATGTTATTATGGGTATGAGGAGTTTTAGTCCCCAGTGATGACAGAGGTACATGACATTTATGATGTTATTATGGGTATGAGGAGCTTTAGTCCCCCAGCGATGACAGAGGTACATGACATTTATGATGTTATTATGGGTATGAGGAGTTTTAGTCCCCAGTGATGACAGAGGTACATGACATTTATGATGTTATTATGGGTATGAGGAGCTTTAGTCCCCCAGTGATGACAGAGGTACATGCCATTTATGATGTTATTATGGGTATGAGGAGTTTTAGTCCCCAGTGATGACAGAGGTACATGTCATTTATGATGTTATTATGGGTATGAGGAGTTTTAGTCCCCAGTGATGACAGCAGTACATGTCATTTATGATGTTATTATGGGTATGAGGAGTTTTAGTCCCCAGTGATGACAGCGGTACATGACATTTATGATGTTATTATGGGTATGAGGAGTTTTAGTCCCCAGTGATGACAGCGGTACATGACATTTATGATGTTATTATGGGTATGAGGAGCTTTAGTCCCCCAGCGATGACAGAGGTACATGACATTTATGATGTTATTATGGGTATGAGGAGTTTTAGTCCCCAGTGATGACAGAGGTACATGACATTTATGATGTTATTATGGGTATGAGGAGCTTTAGTCCCCCAGCGATGACAGAGGTACATGACATTTATGATGTTATTATGGGTATGAGGAGTTTTAGTCCCCAGTGATGACAGAGGTACATGACATTTATGATGTTATTATGGGTATGAGGAGCTTTAGTCCCCCAGCGATGACAGAGGTACATGTCATTTATGATGTTATTATGGGTATGAGGAGTTTTAGTCCCCAGCGATGACAGAGGTACGTGACATTTATGATGTTATTATGGGTATGAGGAGTTTTAGTCCCCAGTGATGACAGCGGTACATGACATTTATGATGTTATTATGGGTATGAGGAGTTTTAGTCCCCAGCGATGACAGAGGTACGTGACATTTATGATGTTATTATGGGTATGAGGAGTTTTAGTCCCCAGTGATGACAGCGGTACATGACATTTATGATGTTATTATGGGTATGAGGAGTTTTAGTCCCCAGCGATGACAGCGGTACATGTCATTTATGATGTTATTATGGGTATGAGGAGTTTTAGTCCCCAGTGATGACAGAGGTACATGACATTTATGATGTTATTATGGGTATGAGGAGTTTTAGTCCCCAGTGATGACAGCGGTACATGACATTTATGATGTTATTATGGGTATGAGGAGTTTTAGTCCCCAGTGATGACAGCGGTACATGACATTTATGATGTTATTATGGGTATGAGGAGCTTTAGTCCCCCAGTGATGACAGAGGTACATGCCATTTATGATGTTATTATGGGTATGAGGAGTTTTAGTCCCCAGTGATGACAGAGGTACATGACATTTATGATGTTATTATGGGTATGAGGAGTTTTAGTCCCCAGTGATGACAGAGGTACATGTCATTTATGATGTTATTATGGGTATGAGGAGTTTTAGTCCCCCAGTGATGACAGAGGTACATGACATTTATGATGTTATTATGGGTATGAGGAGTTTTAGTCCCCAGCGATGACAGAGGTACGTGACATTTATGATGTTATTATGGGTATGAGGAGTTTTAGTCCCCAGTGATGACAGCGGTACATGACATTTATGATGTTATTATGGGTATGAGGAGTTTTAGTCCCCAGCGATGACAGCGGTACATGTCATTTATGATGTTATTATGGGTATGAGGAGTTTTAGTCCCCAGTGATGACAGAGGTACATGACATTTATGATGTTATTATGGGTATGAGGAGTTTTAGTCCCCAGCGATGACAGAGGTACATGACATTTATGATGTTATTATGGGTATGAGGAGTTTTAGTCCCCAGCGATGACAGCGGTACATGTCATTTATGATGTTATTATGGGTATGAGGAGTTTTAGTCCCCAGTGATGACAGAGGTACATGACATTTATGATGTTATTATGGGTATGAGGAGTTTTAGTCCCCAGCGATGACAGCGGTACATGTCATTTATGATGTTATTATGGGTATGAGGAGTTTTAGTCCCCAGTGATGACAGAGGTACATGACATTTATGATGTTATTATGGGTATGAGGAGTTTTAGTCCCCAGTGATGACAGCGGTACATGACATTTATGATGTTATTATGGGTATGAGGAGTTTTAGTCCCCAGTGATGACAGCGGTACATGACATTTATGATGTTATTATGGGTATGAGGAGCTTTAGTCCCCCAGTGATGACAGAGGTACATGCCATTTATGATGTTATTATGGGTATGAGGAGTTTTAGTCCCCAGTGACGACAGAGGTACATGACATTTATGATGTTATTATGGGTATGAGGAGTTTTAGTCCCCAGTGATGACAGAGGTACATGTCATTTATGATGTTATTATGGGTATGAGGAGTTTTAGTCCCCCAGTGATGACAGAGGTACATGACATTTATGATGTTATTATGGGTATGAGGAGTTTTAGTCCCCAGCGATGACAGAGGTACGTGACATTTATGATGTTATTATGGGTATGAGGAGTTTTAGTCCCCAGTGATGACAGCGGTACATGACATTTATGATGTTATTATGGGTATGAGGAGTTTTAGTCCCCAGCGATGACAGCGGTACATGTCATTTATGATGTTATTATGGGTATGAGGAGTTTTAGTCCCCAGTGATGACAGAGGTACATGACATTTATGATGTTATTATGGGTATGAGGAGTTTTAGTCCCCAGCGATGACAGAGGTACATGACATTTATGATGTTATTATGGGTATGAGGAGTTTTAGTCCCCAGCGATGACAGCGGTACATGTCATTTATGATGTTATTATGGGTATGAGGAGTTTTAGTCCCCAGTGATGACAGAGGTACATGACATTTATGATGTTATTATGGGTATGAGGAGTTTTAGTCCCCAGTGATGACAGAGGTACATGTCATTTATGATGTTATTATGGGTATGAGGAGTTTTAGTCCCCAGTGATGACAGCAGTACATGCCATTTATGATGTTATTATGGGTATGAGGAGTTTTAGTCCCCAGCGATGACAGCGGTACATGACATTTATGATGTTATTATGGGTATGAGGAGTTTTAGTCCCCAGCGATGACAGCGGTACATGACATTTATGATGTTATTATGGGTATGAGGAGTTTTAGTCCCCAGCGATGACAGAGGTACATGACATTTATGATGTTATTATGGGTATGAGGAGTTTTAGTCCCCAGCGATGACAGCGGTACATGACATTTATGATGTTATTATGGGTATGAGGAGTTTTAGTCCCCAGAGATGACAGAGGTACATGACATTTATGATGTTATTATGGGTATGAGGAGTTTTAGTCCCCAGCGATGACAGCGGTACATGACATTTATGATGTTATTATGGGTATGAGGAGTTTTAGTCCCCCAGCGATGACAGAGGTACATGACATTTATGATGTTATTATGGGTATGAGGAGTTTTAGTCCCCAGCGATGACAGAGGTACATGACATTTATGATGTTATTATGGGTATGAGGAGTTTTAGTCCCCAGCGATGACAGAGGTACATGACATTTATGATGTTATTATGGGTATGAGGAGCTTTAGTCCCCAGCGATGACAGAGGTACATGTCATTTATGATGTTATTATGGGTATGAGGAGTTTTAGTCCCCAGCGATGACAGAGGTACATGACATTTATGATGTTATTATGGGTATGAGGAGCTTTAGTCCCCCAGCGATGACAGAGGTACATGACATTTATGATGTTATTATGGGTATGAGGAGTTTTAGTCCCCAGTGATGACAGAGGTACATGACATTTATGATGTTATTATGGGTATGAGGAGCTTTAGTCCCCCAGCGATGACAGAGGTACATGACATTTATGATGTTATTATGGGTATGAGGAGTTTTAGTCCCCAGTGATGACAGAGGTACATGACATTTATGATGTTATTATGGGTATGAGGAGCTTTAGTCCCCCAGTGATGACAGAGGTACATGACATTTATGATGTTATTATGGGTATGAGGAGTTTTAGTCCCCAGTGATGACAGAGGTACATGTCATTTATGATGTTATTATGGGTATGAGGAGTTTTAGTCCCCAGCGATGACAGCAGTACATGACATTTATGATGTTATTATGGGTATGAGGAGTTTTAGTCCCCAGCGATGACAGAGGTACATGTCATTTATGATGTTATTATGGGTATGAGGAGTTTTAGTCCCCCAGTGATGACAGAGGTACATGACATTTATGATGTTATTATGGGTATGAGGAGTTTTAGTCCCCAGTGATGACAGAGGTACATGTCATTTATGATGTTATTATGGGTATGAGGAGTTTTAGTCCCCCAGTGATGACAGAGGTACATGACATTTATGATGTTATTATGGGTATGAGGAGTTTTAGTCCCCAGTGATGACAGCAGTACATGACATTTATGATGTTATTATGGGTATGAGGAGTTTTAGTCCCCAGCGATGACAGCGGTACATGACATTTATGATGTTATTATGGGTATGAGGAGTTTTAGTCCCCAGTGATGACAGCGGTACATGACATTTATGATGTTATTATGGGTATGAGGAGCTTTAGTCCCCAGCGATGACAGCGGTACATGACATTTATGATGTTATTATGGGTATGAGGAGTTTTAGTCCCCAGTGATGACAGCGGTACATGACATTTATGATGTTATTATGGGTATGAGGAGTTTTAGTCCCCAGTGATGACAGAGGTACATGACATTTATGATGTTATTATGGGTATGAGGAGCTTTAGTCCCCCAGCGATGACAGAGGTACATGACATTTATGATGTTATTATGGGTATGAGGAGTTTTAGTCCCCAGTGATGACAGCGGTACATGACATTTATGATGTTATTATGGGTATGAGGAGCTTTAGTCCCCCAGCGATGACAGAGGTACATGACATTTATGATGTTATTATGGGTATGAGGAGTTTTAGTCCCCAGTGATGACAGAGGTACATGACATTTATGATGTTATTATGGGTATGAGGAGTTTTAGTCCCCAGTGATGACAGCGGTACATGACATTTATGATGTTATTATGGGTATGAGGAGTTTTAGTCCCCAGTGATGACAGCGGTACATGACATTTATGATGTTATTATGGGTATGAGGAGCTTTAGTCCCCAGTGATGACAGCGGTACATGTCATTTATGATGTTATTATGGGTATGAGGAGTTTTAGTCCCCAGTGATGACAGCGGTACATGACATTTATGATGTTATTATGGGTATGAGGAGTTTTAGTCCCCAGCGATGACAGAGGTACATGTCATTTATGATGTTATTATGGGTATGAGGAGTTTTAGTCCCCAGTGATGACAGCAGTACATGCCATTTATGATGTTATTATGGGTATGAGGAGTTTTAGTCCCCAGTGATGACAGAGGTACATGACATTTATGATGTTATTATGGGTATGAGGAGTTTTAGTCCCCAGCGATGACAGCGGTACATGACATTTATGATGTTATTATGGGTATGAGGAGTTTTAGTCCCCAGCGATGACAGAGGTACATGTCATTTATGATGTTATTATGGGTATGAGGAGTTTTAGTCCCCCAGTGATGACAGAGGTACATGACATTTATGATGTTATTATGGGTATGAGGAGTTTTAGTCCCCAGTGATGACAGCGGTACATGACATTTATGATGTTATTATGGGTATGAGGAGTTTTAGTCCCCAGCGATGACAGCAGTACATGACATTTATGATGTTATTATGGGTATGAGGAGTTTTAGTCCCCAGTGATGACAGCAGTACATGACATTTATGATGTTATTATGGGTATGAGGAGTTTTAGTCCCCAGCGATGACAGCGGTACATGACATTTATGATGTTATTATGGGTATGAGGAGTTTTAGTCCCCAGTGATGACAGCGGTACATGACATTTATGATGTTATTATGGGTATGAGGAGCTTTAGTCCCCCAGCGATGACAGAGGTACATGACATTTATGATGTTATTATGGGTATGAGGAGTTTTAGTCCCCAGTGATGACAGCGGTACATGACATTTATGATGTTATTATGGGTATGAGGAGCTTTAGTCCCCAGCGATGACAGAGGTACGTGACATTTATGATGTTATTATGGGTATGAGGAGTTTTAGTCCCCAGTGATGACAGCGGTACATGACATTTATGATGTTATTATGGGTATGAGGAGTTTTAGTCCCCAGCGATGACAGCGGTACATGTCATTTATGATGTTATTATGGGTATGAGGAGTTTTAGTCCCCAGTGATGACAGAGGTACATGACATTTATGATGTTATTATGGGTATGAGGAGTTTTAGTCCCCAGTGATGACAGCAGTACATGTCATTTATGATGTTATTATGGGTATGAGGAGTTTTAGTCCCCAGTGATGACAGCGGTACATGACATTTATGATGTTATTATGGGTATGAGGAGTTTTAGTCCCCAGTGATGACAGCGGTACATGACATTTATGATGTTATTATGGGTATGAGGAGCTTTAGTCCCCCAGCGATGACAGAGGTACATGACATTTATGATGTTATTATGGGTATGAGGAGTTTTAGTCCCCAGTGATGACAGAGGTACATGACATTTATGATGTTATTATGGGTATGAGGAGTTTTAGTCCCCAGTGATGACAGCAGTACATGTCATTTATGATGTTATTATGGGTATGAGGAGTTTTAGTCCCCAGTGATGACAGCGGTACATGACATTTATGATGTTATTATGGGTATGAGGAGTTTTAGTCCCCAGTGATGACAGCGGTACATGACATTTATGATGTTATTATGGGTATGAGGAGTTTTAGTCCCCCAGTGATGACAGCGGTACATGACATTTATGATGTTATTATGGGTATGAGGAGCTTTAGTCCCCCAGCGATGACAGAGGTACATGACATTTATGATGTTATTATGGGTATGAGGAGTTTTAGTCCCCAGTGATGACAGAGGTACATGACATTTATGATGTTATTATGGGTATGAGGAGTTTTAGTCCCCCAGCGATGACAGCGGTACATGACATTTATGATGTTATT
The DNA here is from genome assembly GCA_029206835.1 of Rana muscosa. Lineage (NCBI taxonomy): Eukaryota > Metazoa > Chordata > Amphibia > Anura > Ranidae > Rana > Rana muscosa. The sequence goes on along the minus strand of CM055117.1, from coordinate 3,807,867 downwards.
ATGGGTATGAGGAGTTTTAGTCCCCAGCGATGACAGCGGTACGTGACATTTATGATGTTATTATGGGTATGAGGAGTTTTAGTCCCCCAGTGATGACAGAGGTACATGACATTTATGATGTTATTATGGGTATGAGGAGTTTTAGTCCCCAGCGATGACAGCGGTACGTGACATTTATGATGTTATTATGGGTATGAGGAGTTTTAGTCCCCCAGTGATGACAGAGGTACATGACATTTATGATGTTATTATGGGTATGAGGAGTTTTAGTCCCCAGTGATGACAGCGGTACATGTCATTTATGATGTTATTATGGGTATGAGGAGTTTTAGTCCCCAGTGATGACAGAGGTACGTGACATTTATGATGTTATTATGGGTATGAGGAGTTTTAGTCCCCAGCGATGACAGAGGTACGTGACATTTATGATGTTATTATGGGTATGAGGAGTTTTAGTCCCCAGTGATGACAGCGGTACATGACATTTATGATGTTATTATGGGTATGAGGAGTTTTAGTCCCCAGCGATGACAGCGGTACATGACATTTATGATGTTATTATGGGTATGAGGAGTTTTAGTCCCCAGCGATGACAGCGGTACATGACATTTATGATGTTATTATGGGTATGAGGAGTTTTAGTCCCCAGTGATGACAGAGGTACATGACATTTATGATGTTATTATGGGTATGAGGAGTTTTAGTCCCCAGTGATGACAGAGGTACATGACATTTATGATGTTATTATGGGTATGAGGAGTTTTAGTCCCCAGTGATGACAGCGGTACATGACATTTATGATGTTATTATGGGTATGAGGAGTTTTAGTCCCCAGTGATGACAGCGGTACATGACATTTATGATGTTATTATGGGTATGAGGAGCTTTAGTCCCCCAGTGATGACAGAGGTACATGCCATTTATGATGTTATTATGGGTATGAGGAGTTTTAGTCCCCAGTGATGACAGAGGTACATGACATTTATGATGTTATTATGGGTATGAGGAGTTTTAGTCCCCAGTGATGACAGCGGTACATGTCATTTATGATGTTATTATGGGTATGAGGAGTTTTAGTCCCCAGTGATGACAGAGGTACATGACATTTATGATGTTATTATGGGTATGAGGAGTTTTAGTCCCCAGCGATGACAGAGGTACGTGACATTTATGATGTTATTATGGGTATGAGGAGTTTTAGTCCCCAGTGATGACAGAGGTACATGTCATTTATGATGTTATTATGGGTATGAGGAGTTTTAGTCCCCAGCGATGACAGAGGTACATGACATTTATGATGTTATTATGGGTATGAGGAGTTTTAGTCCCCAGCGATGACAGTGGTACATGACATTTATGATGTTATTATGGGTATGAGGAGTTTTAGTCCCCCAGTGATGACAGAGGTACATGCCATTTATGATGTTATTATGGGTATGAGGAGTTTTAGTCCCCAGTGATGACAGAGGTACATGACATTTATGATGTTATTATGGGTATGAGGAGTTTTAGTCCCCCAGTGATGACAGAGGTACATGACATTTATGATGTTATTATGTGTATGAGGAGTTTTAGTCCCCCAGCGATGACAGAGGTACATGACATTTATGATGTTATTATGGGTATGAGGAGTTTTAGTCCCCAGTGATGACAGAGGTACATGCCATTTATGATGTTATTATGGGTATGAGGAGTTTTAGTCCCCAGCGATGACAGAGGTACATGACATTTATGATGTTATTATGGGTATGAGGAGCTTTAGTCCCCCAGCGATGACAGAGGTACATGACATTTATGATGTTATTATGGGTATGAGGAGTTTTAGTCCCCAGTGATGACAGAGGTACATGTCATTTATGATGTTATTATGGGTATGAGGAGTTTTAGTCCCCCAGCGATGACAGAGGTACATGACATTTATGATGTTATTATGGGTATGAGGAGTTTTAGTCCCCAGTGATGACAGAGGTACATGCCATTTATGATGTTATTATGGGTATGAGGAGTTTTAGTCCCCAGTGATGACAGCGGTACATGACATTTATGATGTTATTATGGGTATGAGGAGTTTTAGTCCCCAGTGATGACAGAGGTACATGACATTTATGATGTTATTATGGGTATGAGGAGCTTTAGTCCCCCAGCGATGACAGAGGTACATGACATTTATGATGTTATTATGGGTATGAGGAGTTTTAGTCCCCAGTGATGACAGAGGTACATGACATTTATGATGTTATTATGGGTATGAGGAGCTTTAGTCCCCCAGTGATGACAGAGGTACATGCCATTTATGATGTTATTATGGGTATGAGGAGTTTTAGTCCCCAGTGATGACAGAGGTACATGTCATTTATGATGTTATTATGGGTATGAGGAGTTTTAGTCCCCAGTGATGACAGAGGTACATGACATTTATGATGTTATTATGGGTATGAGGAGCTTTAGTCCCCCAGTGATGACAGAGGTACATGACATTTATGATGTTATTATGGGTATGAGGAGTTTTAGTCCCCAGTGATGACAGAGGTACATGTCATTTATGATGTTATTATGGGTATGAGGAGTTTTAGTCCCCAGTGATGACAGCAGTACATGTCATTTATGATGTTATTATGGGTATGAGGAGTTTTAGTCCCCAGTGATGACAGAGGTACATGACATTTATGATGTTATTATGGGTATGAGGAGCTTTAGTCCCCCAGCGATGACAGAGGTACATGTCATTTATGATGTTATTATGGGTATGAGGAGTTTTAGTCCCCAGCGATGACAGAGGTACGTGACATTTATGATGTTATTATGGGTATGAGGAGTTTTAGTCCCCAGTGATGACAGCGGTACATGACATTTATGATGTTATTATGGGTATGAGGAGTTTTAGTCCCCAGCGATGACAGAGGTACGTGACATTTATGATGTTATTATGGGTATGAGGAGTTTTAGTCCCCAGTGATGACAGCGGTACATGACATTTATGATGTTATTATGGGTATGAGGAGTTTTAGTCCCCAGCGATGACAGCGGTACATGTCATTTATGATGTTATTATGGGTATGAGGAGTTTTAGTCCCCAGTGATGACAGAGGTACATGACATTTATGATGTTATTATGGGTATGAGGAGTTTTAGTCCCCAGTGATGACAGCGGTACATGACATTTATGATGTTATTATGGGTATGAGGAGTTTTAGTCCCCAGTGATGACAGCGGTACATGACATTTATGATGTTATTATGGGTATGAGGAGCTTTAGTCCCCCAGTGATGACAGAGGTACATGCCATTTATGATGTTATTATGGGTATGAGGAGTTTTAGTCCCCAGTGATGACAGAGGTACATGACATTTATGATGTTATTATGGGTATGAGGAGTTTTAGTCCCCAGCGATGACAGCGGTACATGACATTTATGATGTTATTATGGGTATGAGGAGTTTTAGTCCCCAGTGATGACAGCGGTACATGTCATTTATGATGTTATTATGGGTATGAGGAGTTTTAGTCCCCCAGTGATGACAGAGGTACATGACATTTATGATGTTATTATGGGTATGAGGAGTTTTAGTCCCCAGTGATGACAGAGGTACATGTCATTTATGATGTTATTATGGGTATGAGGAGTTTTAGTCCCCCAGTGATGACAGCGGTACATGACATTTATGATGTTATTATGGGTATGAGGAGTTTTAGTCCCCAGCGATGACAGAGGTACGTGACATTTATGATGTTATTATGGGTATGAGGAGTTTTAGTCCCCAGTGATGACAGAGGTACATGACATTTATGATGTTATTATGGGTATGAGGAGTTTTAGTCCCCAGTGATGACAGTGGTACATGACATTTATGATGTTATTATGGGTATGAGGAGTTTTAGTCCCCAGTGATGACAGAGGTACATGACATTTATGATGTTATTATGGGTATGAGGAGTTTTAGTCCCCAGCGATGACAGCGGTACATGTCATTTATGATGTTATTATGGGTATGAGGAGTTTTAGTCCCCAGTGATGACAGAGGTACATGACATTTATGATGTTATTATGGGTATGAGGAGTTTTAGTCCCCAGCGATGACAGAGGTACATGACATTTATGATGTTATTATGGGTATGAGGAGTTTTAGTCCCCAGCGATGACAGCGGTACATGTCATTTATGATGTTATTATGGGTATGAGGAGTTTTAGTCCCCAGTGATGACAGAGGTACATGACATTTATGATGTTATTATGGGTATGAGGAGTTTTAGTCCCCAGTGATGACAGAGGTACATGTCATTTATGATGTTATTATGGGTATGAGGAGTTTTAGTCCCCAGTGATGACAGCAGTACATGCCATTTATGATGTTATTATGGGTATGAGGAGTTTTAGTCCCCAGCGATGACAGCGGTACATGACATTTATGATGTTATTATGGGTATGAGGAGTTTTAGTCCCCAGCGATGACAGCGGTACATGACATTTATGATGTTATTATGGGTATGAGGAGTTTTAGTCCCCAGCGATGACAGAGGTACATGACATTTATGATGTTATTATGGGTATGAGGAGTTTTAGTCCCCAGCGATGACAGCGGTACATGACATTTATGATGTTATTATGGGTATGAGGAGTTTTAGTCCCCCAGCGATGACAGAGGTACATGACATTTATGATGTTATTATGGGTATGAGGAGTTTTAGTCCCCAGCGATGACAGAGGTACATGACATTTATGATGTTATTATGGGTATGAGGAGTTTTAGTCCCCAGCGATGACAGAGGTACATGTCATTTATGATGTTATTATGGGTATGAGGAGTTTTAGTCCCCAGCGATGACAGAGGTACATGACATTTATGATGTTATTATGGGTATGAGGAGCTTTAGTCCCCCAGTGATGACAGAGGTACATGACATTTATGATGTTATTATGGGTATGAGGAGTTTTAGTCCCCAGTGATGACAGAGGTACATGCCATTTATGATGTTATTATGGGTATGAGGAGCTTTAGTCCCCCAGCGATGACAGAGGTACATGACATTTATGATGTTATTATGGGTATGAGGAGTTTTAGTCCCCAGTGATGACAGCGGTACATGACATTTATGATGTTATTATGGGTATGAGGAGTTTTAGTCCCCAGTGATGACAGAGGTACATGACATTTATGATGTTATTATGGGTATGAGGAGCTTTAGTCCCCCAGTGATGACAGAGGTACATGACATTTATGATGTTATTATGGGTATGAGGAGTTTTAGTCCCCAGTGATGACAGAGGTACATGTCATTTATGATGTTATTATGGGTATGAGGAGTTTTAGTCCCCAGTGATGACAGAGGTACATGCCATTTATGATGTTATTATGGGTATGAGGAGTTTTAGTCCCCAGTGATGACAGAGGTACATGACATTTATGATGTTATTATGGGTATGAGGAGTTTTAGTCCCCAGTGATGACAGAGGTACATGACATTTATGATGTTATTATGGGTATGAGGAGTTTTAGTCCCCCAGTGATGACAGAGGTACATGTCATTTATGATGTTATTATGGGTATGAGGAGTTTTAGTCCCCCAGTGATGACAGAGGTACATGACATTTATGATGTTATTATGGGTATGAGGAGTTTTAGTCCCCAGTGATGACAGCAGTACATGCCATTTATGATGTTATTATGGGTATGAGGAGTTTTAGTCCCCAGCGATGACAGCAGTACATGACATTTATGATGTTATTATGGGTATGAGGAGTTTTAGTCCCCAGTGATGACAGCAGTACATGACATTTATGATGTTATTATGGGTATGAGGAGTTTTAGTCCCCAGCGATGACAGCGGTACATGACATTTATGATGTTATTATGGGTATGAGGAGTTTTAGTCCCCAGTGATGACAGCGGTACATGACATTTATGATGTTATTATGGGTATGAGGAGCTTTAGTCCCCCAGCGATGACAGAGGTACATGACATTTATGATGTTATTATGGGTATGAGGAGTTTTAGTCCCCAGTGATGACAGCGGTACATGACATTTATGATGTTATTATGGGTATGAGGAGTTTTAGTCCCCAGTGATGACAGAGGTACATGACATTTATGATGTTATTATGGGTATGAGGAGTTTTAGTCCCCAGTGATGACAGAGGTACATGACATTTATGATGTTATTATGGGTATGAGGAGTTTTAGTCCCCAGTGATGACAGCGGTACATGACATTTATGATGTTATTATGGGTATGAGGAGTTTTAGTCCCCAGTGATGACAGCGGTACATGACATTTATGATGTTATTATGGGTATGAGGAGCTTTAGTCCCCCAGTGATGACAGAGGTACATGCCATTTATGATGTTATTATGGGTATGAGGAGTTTTAGTCCCCAGTGATGACAGAGGTACATGACATTTATGATGTTATTATGGGTATGAGGAGTTTTAGTCCCCAGCGATGACAGCGGTACATGACATTTATGATGTTATTATGGGTATGAGGAGTTTTAGTCCCCAGTGATGACAGCGGTACATGTCATTTATGATGTTATTATGGGTATGAGGAGTTTTAGTCCCCAGTGATGACAGAGGTACATGACATTTATGATGTTATTATGGGTATGAGGAGTTTTAGTCCCCAGCGATGACAGAGGTACATGTCATTTATGATGTTATTATGGGTATGAGGAGTTTTAGTCCCCAGTGATGACAGCAGTACATGCCATTTATGATGTTATTATGGGTATGAGGAGTTTTAGTCCCCAGTGATGACAGAGGTACATGACATTTATGATGTTATTATGGGTATGAGGAGTTTTAGTCCCCAGCGATGACAGCGGTACATGACATTTATGATGTTATTATGGGTATGAGGAGTTTTAGTCCCCAGCGATGACAGAGGTACATGTCATTTATGATGTTATTATGGGTATGAGGAGTTTTAGTCCCCCAGTGATGACAGAGGTACATGACATTTATGATGTTATTATGGGTATGAGGAGTTTTAGTCCCCCAGCGATGACAGAGGTACATGACATTTATGATGTTATTATGGGTATGAGGAGTTTTAGTCCCCAGTGATGACAGAGGTACATGACATTTATGATGTTATTATGGGTATGAGGAGTTTTAGTCCCCAGTGATGACAGAGGTACATGACATTTATGATGTTATTATGGGTATGAGGAGTTTTAGTCCCCAGTGATGACAGCGGTACATGACATTTATGATGTTATTATGGGTATGAGGAGTTTTAGTCCCCAGTGATGACAGCGGTACATGACATTTATGATGTTATTATGGGTATGAGGAGCTTTAGTCCCCCAGCGATGACAGAGGTACATGACATTTATGATGTTATTATGGGTATGAGGAGTTTTAGTCCCCAGTGATGACAGCGGTACATGACATTTATGATGTTATTATGGGTATGAGGAGCTTTAGTCCCCCAGCGATGACAGAGGTACGTGACATTTATGATGTTATTATGGGTATGAGGAGTTTTAGTCCCCCAGTGATGACAGAGGTACATGACATTTATGATGTTATTATGGGTATGAGGAGTTTTAGTCCCCAGTGATGACAGAGGTACATGACATTTATGATGTTATTATGGGTATGAGGAGTTTTAGTCCCCAGTGATGACAGCGGTACATGACATTTATGATGTTATTATGGGTATGAGGAGCTTTAGTCCCCCAGTGATGACAGAGGTACATGCCATTTATGATGTTATTATGGGTATGAGGAGTTTTAGTCCCCAGTGATGACAGAGGTACATGACATTTATGATGTTATTATGGGTATGAGGAGTTTTAGTCCCCAGCGATGACAGCGGTACATGACATTTATGATGTTATTATGGGTATGAGGAGTTTTAGTCCCCAGTGATGACAGCGGTACATGTCATTTATGATGTTATTATGGGTATGAGGAGTTTTAGTCCCCAGTGATGACAGAGGTACATGACATTTATGATGTTATTATGGGTATGAGGAGTTTTAGTCCCCAGCGATGACAGAGGTACGTGACATTTATGATGTTATTATGGGTATGAGGAGTTTTAGTCCCCAGTGATGACAGCGGTACATGACATTTATGATGTTATTATGGGTATGAGGAGTTTTAGTCCCCAGCGATGACAGCGGTACATGTCATTTATGATGTTATTATGGGTATGAGGAGTTTTAGTCCCCAGTGATGACAGAGGTACATGTCATTTATGATGTTATTATGGGTATGAGGAGTTTTAGTCCCCAGTGATGACAGCAGTACATGTCATTTATGATGTTATTATGGGTATGAGGAGTTTTAGTCCCCAGTGATGACAGCGGTACATGACATTTATGATGTTATTATGGGTATGAGGAGTTTTAGTCCCCAGTGATGACAGCGGTACATGACATTTATGATGTTATTATGGGTATGAGGAGCTTTAGTCCCCCAGCGATGACAGAGGTACATGACATTTATGATGTTATTATGGGTATGAGGAGTTTTAGTCCCCAGTGATGACAGAGGTACATGACATTTATGATGTTATTATGGGTATGAGGAGTTTTAGTCCCCAGTGATGACAGCGGTACATGACATTTATGATGTTATTATGGGTATGAGGAGTTTTAGTTCCCAGTGATGACAGCAGTACATGTCATTTATGATGTTATTATGGGTATGAGGAGTTTTAGTCCCCAGTGATGACAGAGGTACATGTCATTTATGATGTTATTATGGGTATGAGGAGTTTTAGTCCCCAGTGATGACAGCAGTACATGTCATTTATGATGTTATTATGGGTATGAGGAGTTTTAGTCCCCAGTGATGACAGCGGTACATGACATTTATGATGTTATTATGGGTATGAGGAGTTTTAGTTCCCAGTGATGACAGCGGTACATGACATTTATGATGTTATTATGGGTATGAGGAGTTTTAGTCCCCCAGCGATGACAGAGGTACATGACATTTATGATGTTATTATGGGTATGAGGAGTTTTAGTCCCCAGTGATGACAGAGGTACATGACATTTATGATGTTATTATGGGTATGAGGAGTTTTAGTCCCCAGCGATGACAGCGGTACATGACATTTATGATGTTATTATGGGTATGAGGAGTTTTAGTCCCCAGTGATGACAGCGGTACATGTCATTTATGATGTTATTATGGGTATGAGGAGTTTTAGTCCCCAGTGATGACAGAGGTACGTGACATTTATGATGTTATTATGGGTATGAGGAGTTTTAGTCCCCAGCGATGACAGAGGTACGTGACATTTATGATGTTATTATGGGTATGAGGAGTTTTAGTCCCCAGTGATGACAGAGGTACATGACATTTATGATGTTATTATGGGTATGAGGAGTTTTAGTCCCCAGCGATGACAGCGGTACATGACATTTATGATGTTATTATGGGTATGAGGAGTTTTAGTCCCCCAGTGATGACAGCGGTACATGACATTTATGATGTTATTATGGGTATGAGGAGTTTTAGTCCCCAGCGATGACAGCGGTACATGACATTTATGATGTTATTATGGGTATGAGGAGTTTTAGTCCCCAGCGATGACAGAGGTACATGACATTTATGATGTTATTATGGGTATGAGGAGTTTTAGTCCCCAGTGATGACAGAGGTACATGACATTTATGATGTTATTATGGGTATGAGGAGTTTTAGTCCCCAGTGATGACAGAGGTACATGACATTTATGATGTTATTATGGGTATGAGGAGTTTTAGTCCCCAGTGATGACAGCGGTACATGACATTTATGATGTTATTATGGGTATGAGGAGTTTTAGTCCCCAGTGATGACAGCGGTACATGACATTTATGATGTTATTATGGGTATGAGGAGCTTTAGTCCCCCAGTGATGACAGAGGTACATGCCATTTATGATGTTATTATGGGTATGAGGAGTTTTAGTCCCCAGTGATGACAGAGGTACATGACATTTATGATGTTATTATGGGTATGAGGAGTTTTAGTCCCCAGCGATGACAGCGGTACATGACATTTATGATGTTATTATGGGTATGAGGAGTTTTAGTCCCCAGTGATGACAGCGGTACATGACATTTATGATGTTATTATGGGTATGAGGAGTTTTAGTCCCCAGCGATGACAGAGGTACGTGACATTTATGATGTTATTATGGGTATGAGGAGTTTTAGTCCCCAGTGATGACAGAGGTACATGACATTTATGATGTTATTATGGGTATGAGGAGTTTTAGTCCCCAGCGATGACAGAGGTACGTGACATTTATGATGTTATTATGGGTATGAGGAGTTTTAGTCCCCAGTGATGACAGCGGTACATGACATTTATGATGTTATTATGGGTATGAGGAGTTTTAGTCCCCAGCGATGACAGCGGTACGTGACATTTATGATGTTATTATGGGTATGAGGAGTTTTAGTCCCCAGTGATGACAGCGGTACATGACATTTATGATGTTATTATGGGTATGAGGAGTTTTAGTCCCCAGCGATGACAGCGGTACATGTCATTTATGATGTTACTATGGGTATGAGGAGTTTTAGTCCCCAGTGATGACAGAGGTACATGACATTTATGATGTTATTATGGGTATGAGGAGTTTTAGTCCCCAGTGATGACAGAGGTACATGACATTTATGATGTTATTATGGGTATGAGGAGTTTTAGTCCCCAGTGATGACAGAGGTACATGTCATTTATGATGTTATTATGGGTATGAGGAGTTTTAGTCCCCAGTGATGACAGCAGTACATGCCATTTATGATGTTATTATGGGTATGAGGAGTTTTAGTCCCCAGCGATGACAGCGGTACATGACATTTATGATGTTATTATGGGTATGAGGAGTTTTAGTCCCCAGCGATGACAGCGGTACATGACATTTATGATGTTATTATGGGTATGAGGAGTTTTAGTCCCCAGCGATGACAGAGGTACATGACATTTATGATGTTATTATGGGTATGAGGAGTTTTAGTCCCCAGCGATGACAGCGGTACATGACATTTATGATGTTATTATGGGTATGAGGAGTTTTAGTCCCCCAGTGATGACAGAGGTACATGACATTTATGATGTTATTATGTGTATGAGGAGTTTTAGTCCCCAGTGATGACAGAGGTACATGACATTTATGATGTTATTATGGGTATGAGGAGTTTTAGTCCCCAGCGATGACAGAGGTACATGACATTTATGATGTTATTATGGGTATGAGGAGTTTTAGTCCCCAGTGATGACAGAGGTACATGACATTTATGATGTTATTATGGGTATGAGGAGTTTTAGTCCCCAGCGATGACAGAGGTACATGACATTTATGATGTTATTATGGGTATGAGGAGTTTTAGTCCCCAGCGATGACAGCGGTACATGACATTTATGATGTTATTATGGGTATGAGGAGCTTTAGTCCCCCAGCGATGACAGAGGTACATGACATTTATGATGTTATTATGGGTATGAGGAGTTTTAGTCCCCAGTGATGACAGAGGTACATGACATTTATGATGTTATTATGGGTATGAGGAGCTTTAGTCCCCCAGTGATGACAGAGGTACATGACATTTATGATGTTATTATGGGTATGAGGAGTTTTAGTCCCCAGTGATGACAGCAGTACATGCCATTTATGATGTTATTATGGGTATGAGGAGTTTTAGTCCCCAGCGATGACAGCAGTACATGACATTTATGATGTTATTATGGGTATGAGGAGTTTTAGTCCCCAGTGATGACAGCAGTACATGACATTTATGATGTTATTATGGGTATGAGGAGCTTTAGTCCCCCAGCGATGACAGAGGTACATGACATTTATGATGTTATTATGGGTATGAGGAGTTTTAGTCCCCAGTGATGACAGCGGTACATGACATTTATGATGTTATTATGGGTATGAGGAGCTTTAGTCCCCCAGCGATGACAGAGGTACATGACATTTATGATGTTATTATGGGTATGAGGAGTTTTAGTCCCCAGTGATGACAGAGGTACATGTCATTTATGATGTTATTATGGGTATGAGGAGTTTTAGTCCCCAGTGATGACAGAGGTACATGACATTTATGATGTTATTATGGGTATGAGGAGTTTTAGTCCCCAGTGATGACAGCGGTACATGACATTTATGATGTTATTATGGGTATGAGGAGTTTTAGTCCCCAGTGATGACAGCGGTACATGACATTTATGATGTTATTATGGGTATGAGGAGCTTTAGTCCCCCAGTGATGACAGAGGTACATGCCATTTATGATGTTATTATGGGTATGAGGAGTTTTAGTCCCCAGTGATGACAGAGGTACATGACATTTATGATGTTATTATGGGTATGAGGAGTTTTAGTCCCCAGCGATGACAGCGGTACATGTCATTTATGATGTTATTATGGGTATGAGGAGTTTTAGTCCCCAGTGATGACAGAGGTACATGACATTTATGATGTTATTATGGGTATGAGGAGTTTTAGTCCCCAGCGATGACAGAGGTACGTGACATTTATGATGTTATTATGGGTATGAGGAGTTTTAGTCCCCAGCGATGACAGCGGTACATGACATTTATGATGTTATTATGGGTATGAGGAGTTTTAGTCCCCAGCGATGACAGCGGTACATGTCATTTATGATGTTATTATGGGTATGAGGAGTTTTAGTCCCCAGCGATGACAGAGGTACATGACATTTATGATGTTATTATGGGTATGAGGAGTTTTAGTCCCCAGCGATGACAGAGGTACATGACATTTATGATGTTATTATGGGTATGAGGAGTTTTAGTCCCCAGCGATGACAGCGGTACATGTCATTTATGATGTTATTATGGGTATGAGGAGTTTTAGTCCCCAGTGATGACAGAGGTACATGCCATTTATGATGTTATTATGGGTATGAGGAGTTTTAGTCCCCAGCGATGACAGAGGTACATGACATTTATGATGTTATTATGGGTATGAGGAGTTTTAGTCCCCAGCGATGACAGAGGTACATGACATTTATGATGTTATTATGGGTATGAGGAGTTTTAGTCCCCAGTGATGACAGAGGTACATGCCATTTATGATGTTATTATGGGTATGAGGAGTTTTAGTCCCCAGTGATGACAGAGGTACATGTCATTTATGATGTTATTATGGGTATGAGGAGTTTTAGTCCCCAGTGATGACAGCAGTACATGCCATTTATGATGTTATTATGGGTATGAGGAGTTTTAGTCCCCAGCGATGACAGCGGTACATGACATTTATGATGTTATTATGGGTATGAGGAGTTTTAGTCCCCAGCGATGACAGCGGTACATGACATTTATGATGTTATTATGGGTATGAGGAGTTTTAGTCCCCAGTGATGACAGAGGTACATGCCATTTATGATGTTATTATGGGTATGAGGAGTTTTAGTCCCCAGTGATGACAGAGGTACATGTCATTTATGATGTTATTATGGGTATGAGGAGTTTTAGTCCCCCAGCGATGACAGCGGTACATGACATTTATGATGTTATTATGGGTATGAGGAGTTTTAGTCCCCAGTGATGACAGAGGTACATGACATTTATGATGTTATTATGGGTATGAGGAGCTTTAGTCCCCCAGCGATGACAGAGGTACATGACATTTATGATGTTATTATGGGTATGAGGAGTTTTAGTCCCCAGTGATGACAGAGGTACATGACATTTATGATGTTATTATGGGTATGAGGAGCTTTAGTCCCCCAGTGATGACAGAGGTACATGACATTTATGATGTTATTATGGGTATGAGGAGTTTTAGTCCCCAGTGATGACAGAGGTACATGACATTTATGATGTTATTATGGGTATGAGGAGTTTTAGTCCCCAGTGATGACAGAGGTACATGTCATTTATGATGTTATTATGGGTATGAGGAGTTTTAGTCCCCAGTGATGACAGAGGTACATGACATTTATGATGTTATTATGGGTATGAGGAGCTTTAGTCCCCCAGTGATGACAGAGGTACATGCCATTTATGATGTTATTATGGGTATGAGGAGTTTTAGTCCCCAGTGATGACAGAGGTACATGTCATTTATGATGTTATTATGGGTATGAGGAGTTTTAGTCCCCAGTGATGACAGAGGTACATGACATTTATGATGTTATTATGGGTATGAGGAGCTTTAGTCCCCCAGTGATGACAGAGGTACATGCCATTTATGATGTTATTATGGGTATGAGGAGTTTTAGTCCCCAGTGATGACAGAGGTACATGTCATTTATGATGTTATTATGGGTATGAGGAGTTTTAGTCCCCAGTGATGACAGCAGTACATGTCATTTATGATGTTATTATGGGTATGAGGAGTTTTAGTCCCCAGTGATGACAGCGGTACATGACATTTATGATGTTATTATGGGTATGAGGAGTTTTAGTCCCCAGTGATGACAGAGGTACATGACATTTATGATGTTATTATGGGTATGAGGAGTTTTAGTCCCCAGTGATGACAGCGGTACATGACATTTATGATGTTATTATGGGTATGAGGAGCTTTAGTCCCCCAGCGATGACAGAGGTACATGACATTTATGATGTTATTATGGGTATGAGGAGTTTTAGTCCCCAGTGATGACAGAGGTACATGACATTTATGATGTTATTATGGGTATGAGGAGCTTTAGTCCCCCAGCGATGACAGAGGTACATGTCATTTATGATGTTATTATGGGTATGAGGAGTTTTAGTCCCCAGCGATGACAGAGGTACATGACATTTATGATGTTATTATGGGTATGAGGAGTTTTAGTCCCCAGTGATGACAGAGGTACATGACATTTATGATGTTATTATGGGTATGAGGAGTTTTAGTCCCCAGCGATGACAGAGGTACGTGACATTTATGATGTTATTATGGGTATGAGGAGTTTTAGTCCCCAGTGATGACAGCGGTACATGACATTTATGATGTTATTATGGGTATGAGGAGTTTTAGTCCCCAGCGATGACAGAGGTACGTGACATTTATGATGTTATTATGGGTATGAGGAGTTTTAGTCCCCAGTGATGACAGCGGTACATGACATTTATGATGTTATTATGGGTATGAGGAGTTTTAGTCCCCAGCGATGACAGCGGTACATGACATTTATGATGTTATTATGGGTATGAGGAGTTTTAGTCCCCAGTGATGACAGAGGTACATGACATTTATGATGTTATTATGGGTATGAGGAGTTTTAGTCCCCAGTGATGACAGCGGTACATGACATTTATGATGTTATTATGGGTATGAGGAGTTTTAGTCCCCAGCGATGACAGCGGTACATGTCATTTATGATGTTATTATGGGTATGAGGAGTTTTAGTCCCCAGTGATGACAGAGGTACATGACATTTATGATGTTATTATGGGTATGAGGAGTTTTAGTCCCCAGTGATGACAGCGGTACATGACATTTATGATGTTATTATGGGTATGAGGAGTTTTAGTCCCCAGTGATGACAGCGGTACATGACATTTATGATGTTATTATGGGTATGAGGAGCTTTAGTCCCCCAGTGATGACAGAGGTACATGCCATTTATGATGTTATTATGGGTATGAGGAGTTTTAGTCCCCAGTGATGACAGAGGTACATGACATTTATGATGTTATTATGGGTATGAGGAGTTTTAGTCCCCAGCGATGACAGCGGTACATGACATTTATGATGTTATTATGGGTATGAGGAGTTTTAGTCCCCAGTGATGACAGCGGTACATGTCATTTATGATGTTATTATGGGTATGAGGAGTTTTAGTCCCCCAGTGATGACAGAGGTACATGACATTTATGATGTTATTATGGGTATGAGGAGTTTTAGTCCCCAGTGATGACAGAGGTACATGTCATTTATGATGTTATTATGGGTATGAGGAGTTTTAGTCCCCCAGTGATGACAGAGGTACATGACATTTATGATGTTATTATGGGTATGAGGAGTTTTAGTCCCCCAGCGATGACAGAGGTACATGACATTTATGATGTTATTATGGGTATGAGGAGTTTTAGTCCCCAGCGATGACAGAGGTACATGTCATTTATGATGTTATTATGGGTATGAGGAGTTTTAGTCTCCAGCGATGACAGCGGTACATGAGATTTATGATGTTATTATGGGTATGAGGAGTTTTAGTCCCCAGCGATGACAGAGGTACATGTCATTTATGATGTTATTATGGGTATGAGGAGTTTTAGTCCCCAGTGATGACAGAGGTACATGTCATTTATGATGTTATTATGGGTATGAGGAGTTTTAGTCCCCAGCGATGACAGAGGTACATGACATTTATGATGTTATTATGGGTATGAGGAGTTTTAGTCCCCAGCGATGACAGTGGTACATGACATTTATGATGTTATTATGGGTATGAGGAGTTTTAGTCCCCCAGTGATGACAGAGGTACATGCCATTTATGATGTTATTATGGGTATGAGGAGTTTTAGTCCCCAGTGATGACAGAGGTACATGACATTTATGATGTTATTATGGGTATGAGGAGTTTTAGTCCCCCAGTGATGACAGAGGTACATGTCATTTATGATGTTATTATGGGTATGAGGAGTTTTAGTCCCCCAGCGATGACAGAGGTACATGACATTTATGATGTTATTATGGGTATGAGGAGTTTTAGTCCCCAGTGATGACAGAGGTACATGCCATTTATGATGTTATTATGGGTATGAGGAGTTTTAGTCCCCAGTGATGACAGCGGTACATGACATTTATGATGTTATTATGGGTATGAGGAGTTTTAGTCCCCAGTGATGACAGAGGTACATGACATTTATGATGTTATTATGGGTATGAGGAGCTTTAGTCCCCCAGCGATGACAGAGGTACATGACATTTATGATGTTATTATGGGTATGAGGAGTTTTAGTCCCCAGTGATGACAGAGGTACATGACATTTATGATGTTATTATGGGTATGAGGAGCTTTAGTCCCCCAGTGATGACAGAGGTACATGCCATTTATGATGTTATTATGGGTATGAGGAGTTTTAGTCCCCAGTGATGACAGAGGTACATGTCATTTATGATGTTATTATGGGTATGAGGAGTTTTAGTCCCCAGTGATGACAGAGGTACATGACATTTATGATGTTATTATGGGTATGAGGAGCTTTAGTCCCCCAGTGATGACAGAGGTACATGCCATTTATGATGTTATTATGGGTATGAGGAGTTTTAGTCCCCAGTGATGACAGAGGTACATGTCATTTATGATGTTATTATGGGTATGAGGAGTTTTAGTCCCCAGTGATGACAGCAGTACATGTCATTTATGATGTTATTATGGGTATGAGGAGTTTTAGTCCCCAGTGATGACAGCGGTACATGACATTTATGATGTTATTATGGGTATGAGGAGTTTTAGTCCCCAGTGATGACAGCGGTACATGACATTTATGATGTTATTATGGGTATGAGGAGCTTTAGTCCCCCAGCGATGACAGAGGTACATGACATTTATGATGTTATTATGGGTATGAGGAGTTTTAGTCCCCAGTGATGACAGAGGTACATGACATTTATGATGTTATTATGGGTATGAGGAGCTTTAGTCCCCCAGCGATGACAGAGGTACATGTCATTTATGATGTTATTATGGGTATGAGGAGTTTTAGTCCCCAGCGATGACAGAGGTACGTGACATTTATGATGTTATTATGGGTATGAGGAGTTTTAGTCCCCAGTGATGACAGCGGTACATGACATTTATGATGTTATTATGGGTATGAGGAGTTTTAGTCCCCAGCGATGACAGAGGTACGTGACATTTATGATGTTATTATGGGTATGAGGAGTTTTAGTCCCCAGTGATGACAGCGGTACATGACATTTATGATGTTATTATGGGTATGAGGAGTTTTAGTCCCCAGCGATGACAGCGGTACATGTCATTTATGATGTTATTATGGGTATGAGGAGTTTTAGTCCCCAGTGATGACAGAGGTACATGACATTTATGATGTTATTATGGGTATGAGGAGTTTTAGTCCCCAGTGATGACAGCGGTACATGACATTTATGATGTTATTATGGGTATGAGGAGTTTTAGTCCCCAGTGATGACAGCGGTACATGACATTTATGATGTTATTATGGGTATGAGGAGCTTTAGTCCCCCAGTGATGACAGAGGTACATGCCATTTATGATGTTATTATGGGTATGAGGAGTTTTAGTCCCCAGTGATGACAGAGGTACATGACATTTATGATGTTATTATGGGTATGAGGAGTTTTAGTCCCCAGCGATGACAGCGGTACATGACATTTATGATGTTATTATGGGTATGAGGAGTTTTAGTCCCCAGTGATGACAGCGGTACATGTCATTTATGATGTTATTATGGGTATGAGGAGTTTTAGTCCCCCAGTGATGACAGAGGTACATGACATTTATGATGTTATTATGGGTATGAGGAGTTTTAGTCCCCAGTGATGACAGAGGTACATGTCATTTATGATGTTATTATGGGTATGAGGAGTTTTAGTCCCCCAGTGATGACAGAGGTACATGACATTTATGATGTTATTATGGGTATGAGGAGTTTTAGTCCCCAGCGATGACAGAGGTACGTGACATTTATGATGTTATTATGGGTATGAGGAGTTTTAGTCCCCAGTGATGACAGCGGTACATGACATTTATGATGTTATTATGGGTATGAGGAGTTTTAGTCCCCAGCGATGACAGCGGTACATGTCATTTATGATGTTATTATGGGTATGAGGAGTTTTAGTCCCCAGTGATGACAGCGGTACATGACATTTATGATGTTATTATGGGTATGAGGAGTTTTAGTCCCCAGCGATGACAGAGGTACATGACATTTATGATGTTATTATGGGTATGAGGAGTTTTAGTCCCCAGCGATGACAGCGGTACATGTCATTTATGATGTTATTATGGGTATGAGGAGTTTTAGTCCCCAGTGATGACAGAGGTACATGACATTTATGATGTTATTATGGGTATGAGGAGTTTTAGTCCCCAGCGATGACAGAGGTACATGTCATTTATGATGTTATTATGGGTATGAGGAGTTTTAGTCCCCAGCGATGACAGAGGTACATGACATTTATGATGTTATTATGGGTATGAGGAGTTTTAGTCCCCAGCGATGACAGCGGTACATGACATTTATGATGTTATTATGGGTATGAGGAGTTTTAGTCCCCAGCGATGACAGAGGTACATGACATTTATGATGTTATTATGGGTATGAGGAGTTTTAGTCCCCAGCGATGACAGCGGTACATGACATTTATGATGTTATTATGGGTATGAGGAGTTTTAGTCCCCCAGCGATGACAGAGGTACATGACATTTATGATGTTATTATGGGTATGAGGAGTTTTAGTCCCCAGCGATGACAGAGGTACATGACATTTATGATGTTATTATGGGTATGAGGAGTTTTAGTCCCCAGCGATGACAGAGGTACATGTCATTTATGATGTTATTATGGGTATGAGGAGTTTTAGTCCCCAGCGATGACAGAGGTACATGACATTTATGATGTTATTATGGGTATGAGGAGCTTTAGTCCCCCAGCGATGACAGAGGTACATGACATTTATGATGTTATTATGGGTATGAGGAGTTTTAGTCCCCAGTGATGACAGAGGTACATGACATTTATGATGTTATTATGGGTATGAGGAGCTTTAGTCCCCCAGTGATGACAGAGGTACATGACATTTATGATGTTATTATGGGTATGAGGAGTTTTAGTCCCCAGTGATGACAGAGGTACATGTCATTTATGATGTTATTATGGGTATGAGGAGTTTTAGTCCCCAGTGATGACAGCAGTACATGCCATTTATGATGTTATTATGGGTATGAGGAGTTTTAGTCCCCAGTGATGACAGAGGTACATGACATTTATGATGTTATTATGGGTATGAGGAGTTTTAGTCCCCAGCGATGACAGCGGTACATGACATTTATGATGTTATTATGGGTATGAGGAGTTTTAGTCTCCAGCGATGACAGAGGTACATGACATTTATGATGTTATTATGGGTATGAGGAGTTTTAGTCCCCAGCGATGACAGCGGTACATGACATTTATGATGTTATTATGGGTATGAGGAGTTTTAGTCCCCATCGATGACATAGGTACATGTCATTTATGATGTTATTATGGGTATGAGGAGTTTTAGTCCCCCAGTGATGACAGAGGTACATGACATTTATGATGTTATTATGGGTATGAGGAGTTTTAGTCCCCAGTGATGACAGCAGTACATGCCATTTATGATGTTATTATGGGTATGAGGAGTTTTAGTCCCCAGCGATGACAGCAGTACATGACATTTATGATGTTATTATGGGTATGAGGAGTTTTAGTCCCCAGTGATGACAGCAGTACATGACATTTATGATGTTATTATGGGTATGAGGAGTTTTAGTCCCCAGCGATGACAGCGGTACATGACATTTATGATGTTATTATGGGTATGAGGAGTTTTAGTCCCCAGTGATGACAGCGGTACATGACATTTATGATGTTATTATGGGTATGAGGAGCTTTAGTCCCCCAGCGATGACAGAGGTACATGACATTTATGATGTTATTATGGGTATGAGGAGTTTTAGTCCCCAGTGATGACAGCGGTACATGACATTTATGATGTTATTATGGGTATGAGGAGTTTTAGTCCCCCAGTGATGACAGAGGTACATGACATTTATGATGTTATTATGGGTATGAGGAGTTTTAGTCCCCAGTGATGACAGCGGTACATGACATTTATGATGTTATTATGGGTATGAGGAGTTTTAGTCCCCAGTGATGACAGCGGTACATGACATTTATGATGTTATTATGGGTATGAGGAGCTTTAGTCCCCCAGTGATGACAGAGGTACATGCCATTTATGATGTTATTATGGGTATGAGGAGTTTTAGTCCCCAGTGATGACAGAGGTACATGACATTTATGATGTTATTATGGGTATGAGGAGCTTTAGTCCCCCAGCGATGACAGAGGTACATGACATTTATGATGTTATTATGGGTATGAGGAGTTTTAGTCCCCAGTGATGACAGAGGTACATGACATTTATGATGTTATTATGGGTATGAGGAGTTTTAGTCCCCAGTGATGACAGCGGTACATGACATTTATGATGTTATTATGGGTATGAGGAGTTTTAGTCCCCAGTGATGACAGCGGTACATGACATTTATGATGTTATTATGGGTATGAGGAGCTTTAGTCCCCCAGTGATGACAGAGGTACATGCCATTTATGATGTTATTATGGGTATGAGGAGTTTTAGTCCCCAGTGATGACAGAGGTACATGACATTTATGATGTTATTATGGGTATGAGGAGTTTTAGTCCCCAGCGATGACAGCGGTACATGACATTTATGATGTTATTATGGGTATGAGGAGTTTTAGTCCCCAGTGATGACAGCGGTACATGTCATTTATGATGTTATTATGGATATGAGGAGTTTTAGTCCCCAGTGATGACAGAGGTACATGACATTTATGATGTTATTATGGGTATGAGGAGTTTTAGTCCCCAGCGATGACAGAGGTACATGTCATTTATGATGTTATTATGGGTATGAGGAGTTTTAGTCCCCAGCGATGACAGAGGTACATGACATTTATGATATTATTATGGGTATGAGGAGTTTTAGTCCCCAGTGATGACAGCGGTACATGTCATTTATGATGTTATTATGGATATGAGGAGTTTTAGTCCCCAGTGATGACAGAGGTACATGACATTTATGATGTTATTATGGGTATGAGGAGTTTTAGTCCCCAGCGATGACAGAGGTACATGTCATTTATGATGTTATTATGGGTATGAGGAGTTTTAGTCCCCAGCGATGACAGAGGTACATGACATTTATGATGTTATTATGGGTATGAGGAGTTTTAGTCCCCCAGTGATGACAGAAGTACATGACATTTATGATGTTATTATGGGTATGAGGAGTTTTAGTCCCCAGTGATGACAGCGGTACATGTCATTTATGATGTTATTATGGATATGAGGAGTTTTAGTCCCCAGTGATGACAGAGGTACATGACATTTATGATGTTATTATGGGTATGAGGAGTTTTAGTCCCCAGCGATGACAGAGGTACATGTCATTTATGATGTTATTATGGGTATGAGGAGTTTTAGTCCCCAGCGATGACAGAGGTACATGACATTTATGATGTTATTATGGGTATGAGGAGTTTTAGTCCCCAGCGATGACAGCGGTACATGACATTTATGATATTATTATGGGTATGAGGAGTTTTAGTCCCCAGTGATGACAGCAGTACATGCCATTTATGATGTTATTATGGGTATGAGGAGTTTTAGTCCCCAGTGATGACAGAGGTACATGACATTTATGATGTTATTATGGGTATGAGGAGTTTTAGTCCCCAGCGATGACAGCGGTACATGACATTTATGATGTTATTATGGGTATGAGGAGTTTTAGTCCCCAGCGATGACAGAGGTACATGTCATTTATGATGTTATTATGGGTATGAGGAGTTTTAGTCCCCCAGTGATGACAGAGGTACATGACATTTATGATGTTATTATGGGTATGAGGAGTTTTAGTCCCCAGTGATGACAGCGGTACATGACATTTATGATGTTATTATGGGTATGAGGAGTTTTAGTCCCCAGCGATGACAGCAGTACATGACATTTATGATGTTATTATGGGTATGAGGAGTTTTAGTCCCCAGTGATGACAGCAGTACATGACATTTATGATGTTATTATGGGTATGAGGAGTTTTAGTCCCCAGCGATGACAGCGGTACATGACATTTATGATGTTATTATGGGTATGAGGAGTTTTAGTCCCCAGTGATGACAGCGGTACATGACATTTATGATGTTATTATGGGTATGAGGAGCTTTAGTCCCCCAGCGATGACAGAGGTACATGACATTTATGATGTTATTATGGGTATGAGGAGTTTTAGTCCCCAGTGATGACAGCGGTACATGACATTTATGATGTTATTATGGGTATGAGGAGCTTTAGTCCCCCAGCGATGACAGAGGTACATGACATTTATGATGTTATTATGGGTATGAGGAGTTTTAGTCCCCAGTGATGACAGAGGTACATGACATTTATGATGTTATTATGGGTATGAGGAGTTTTAGTCCCCAGTGATGACAGCGGTACATGACATTTATGATGTTATTATGGGTATGAGGAGCTTTAGTCCCCCAGCGATGACAGAGGTACATGCCATTTATGATGTTATTATGGGTATGAGGAGTTTTAGTCCCCAGTGATGACAGAGGTACATGACATTTATGATGTTATTATGGGTATGAGGAGTTTTAGTCCCCAGCGATGACAGCGGTACATGACATTTATGATGTTATTATGGGTATGAGGAGTTTTAGTCCCCAGTGATGACAGCGGTACATGTCATTTATGATGTTATTATGGGTATGAGGAGTTTTAGTCCCCAGTGATGACAGAGGTACATGACATTTATGATGTTATTATGGGTATGAGGAGTTTTAGTCCCCAGCGATGACAGAGGTACGTGACATTTATGATGTTATTATGGGTATGAGGAGTTTTAGTCCCCAGTGATGACAGCGGTACATGACATTTATGATGTTATTATGGGTATGAGGAGTTTTAGTCCCCAGCGATGACAGCGGTACATGTCATTTATGATGTTATTATGGGTATGAGGAGTTTTAGTCCCCAGTGATGACAGAGGTACATGACATTTATGATGTTATTATGGGTATGAGGAGTTTTAGTCCCCAGTGATGACAGCAGTACATGTCATTTATGATGTTATTATGGGTATGAGGAGTTTTAGTCCCCAGTGATGACAGCGGTACATGACATTTATGATGTTATTATGGGTATGAGGAGTTTTAGTCCCCAGTGATGACAGCGGTACATGACATTTATGATGTTATTATGGGTATGAGGAGCTTTAGTCCCCCAGCGATGACAGAGGTACATGACATTTATGATGTTATTATGGGTATGAGGAGTTTTAGTCCCCAGTGATGACAGAGGTACATGACATTTATGATGTTATTATGGGTATGAGGAGTTTTAGTCCCCAGTGATGACAGCAGTACATGTCATTTATGATGTTATTATGGGTATGAGGAGTTTTAGTCCCCAGTGATGACAGCGGTACATGACATTTATGATGTTATTATGGGTATGAGGAGTTTTAGTCCCCAGTGATGACAGCAGTACATGTCATTTATGATGTTATTATGGGTATGAGGAGTTTTAGTCCCCAGTGATGACAGAGGTACATGACATTTATGATGTTATTATGGGTATGAGGAGTTTTAGTCCCCAGTGATGACAGCAGTACATGTCATTTATGATGTTATTATGGGTATGAGGAGTTTTAGTCCCCAGTGATGACAGAGGTACATGACATTTATGATGTTATTATGGGTATGAGGAGCTTTAGTCCCCCAGTGATGACAGAGGTACATGCCATTTATGATGTTATTATGGGTATGAGGAGTTTTAGTCCCCAGTGATGACAGAGGTACATGACATTTATGATGTTATTATGGGTATGAGGAGTTTTAGTCCCCAGCGATGACAGCGGTACATGACATTTATGATGTTATTATGGGTATGAGGAGTTTTAGTCCCCAGTGATGACAGCGGTACATGTCATTTATGATGTTATTATGGGTATGAGGAGTTTTAGTCCCCAGTGATGACAGAGGTACATGACATTTATGATGTTATTATGGGTATGAGGAGTTTTATTCCCCAGCGATGACAGAGGTACGTGACATTTATGATGTTATTATGGGTATGAGGAGTTTTTGTCCCCAGTGATGACAGCGGTACATGACATTTATGATGTTATTATGGGTATGAGGAGTTTTAGTCCCCAGCGATGACAGCGGTACATGTCATTTATGATGTTATTATGGGTATGAGGAGTTTTAGTCCCCAGTGATGACAGAGGTACATGACATTTATGATGTTATTATGGGTATGAGGAGTTTTAGTCCCCAGTGATGACAGCAGTACATGTCATTTATGATGTTATTATGGGTATGAGGAGTTTTAGTCCCCAGTGATGACAGCGGTACATGACATTTATGATGTTATTATGGGTATGAGGAGTTTTAGTCCCCAGTGATGACAGCGGTACATGACATTTATGATGTTATTATGGGTATGAGGAGCTTTAGTCCCCCAGCGATGACAGAGGTACATGACATTTATGATGTTATTATGGGTATGAGGAGTTTTAGTCCCCAGTGATGACAGAGGTACATGACATTTATGATGTTATTATGGGTATGAGGAGTTTTAGTCCCCAGTGATGACAGCAGTACATGTCATTTATGATGTTATTATGGGTATGAGGAGTTTTAGTCCCCAGTGATGACAGCGGTACATGACATTTATGATGTTATTATGGGTATGAGGAGCTTTAGTCCCCCAGCGATGACAGAGGTACATGACATTTATGATGTTATTATGGGTATGAGGAGTTTTAGTCCCCAGTGATGACAGAGGTACATGACATTTATGATGTTATTATGGGTATGAGGAGTTTTAGTCCCCAGTGATGACAGAGGTACATGACATTTATGATGTTATTATGGGTATGAGGAGTTTTAGTCCCCAGCGATGACAGAGGTACATGCCATTTATGATGTTATTATGGGTATGAGGAGTTTTAGTCCCCAGTGATGACAGAGGTACATGACATTTATGATGTTATTATGGGTATGAGGAGTTTTAGTCTCCAGTGATGACAGCAGTACATGTCATTTATGATGTTATTATGGGTATGAGGAGTTTTAGTCCCCAGTGATGACAGCGGTACATGACATTTATGATGTTATTATGGGTATGAGGAGTTTTAGTCCCCAGCGATGACAGCGGTACGTGACATTTATGATGTTATTATGGGTATGAGGAGTTTTAGTCCCCCAGTGATGACAGAGGTACATGTCATTTATGATGTTATTATGGGTATGAGGAGTTTTAGTCCCCAGTGATGACAGAGGTACATGACATTTATGATGTTATTATGGGTATGAGGAGTTTTAGTCCCCAGCGATGACAGAGGTACATGACATTTATGATGTTATTATGGGTATGAGGAGTTTTAGTCCCCCAGCGATGACAGAGGTACATGACATTTATGATGTTATTATGGGTATGAGGAGTTTTAGTCCCCAGTGATGACAGAGGTACATGACATTTATGATGTTATTATGGGTATGAGGAGTTTTAGTCCCCAGTGATGACAGAGGTACATGTCATTTATGATGTTATTATGGGTATGAGGAGTTTTAGTCCCCAGTGATGACAGAGGTACATGACATTTATGATGTTATTATGGGTATGAGGAGTTTTAGTCCCCCAGCGATGACAGAGGTACATGACATTTATGATGTTATTATGGGTATGAGGAGTTTTAGTCCCCAGTGATGACAGAGGTACATGACATTTATGATGTTATTATGGGTATGAGGAGTTTTAGTCCCCAGCGATGACAGCGGTACATGACATTTATGATGTTATTATGGGTATGAGGAGTTTTAGTCCCCAGTGATGACAGCGGTACATGTCATTTATGATGTTATTATGGGTATGAGGAGTTTTAGTCCCCAGTGATGACAGAGGTACGTGACATTTATGATGTTATTATGGGTATGAGGAGTTTTAGTCCCCAGCGATGACAGAGGTACGTGACATTTATGATGTTATTATGGGTATGAGGAGTTTTAGTCCCCAGTGATGACAGCGGTACATGACATTTATGATGTTATTATGGGTATGAGGAGTTTTAGTCCCCAGCGATGACAGCGGTACATGACATTTATGATGTTATTATGGGTATGAGGAGTTTTAGTCCCCAGCGATGACAGCGGTACATGACATTTATGATGTTATTATGGGTATGAGGAGTTTTAGTCCCCAGTGATGACAGAGGTACATGACATTTATGATGTTATTATGGGTATGAGGAGTTTTAGTCCCCAGTGATGACAGAGGTACATGACATTTATGATGTTATTATGGGTATGAGGAGTTTTAGTCCCCAGTGATGACAGCGGTACATGACATTTATGATGTTATTATGGGTATGAGGAGTTTTAGTCCCCAGTGATGACAGCGGTACATGACATTTATGATGTTATTATGGGTATGAGGAGCTTTAGTCCCCCAGTGATGACAGAGGTACATGCCATTTATGATGTTATTATGGGTATGAGGAGTTTTAGTCCCCAGTGATGACAGAGGTACATGACATTTATGATGTTATTATGGGTATGAGGAGTTTTAGTCCCCAGCGATGACAG
The DNA here is from genome assembly GCA_029206835.1 of Rana muscosa. Taxonomy (NCBI): domain Eukaryota; kingdom Metazoa; phylum Chordata; class Amphibia; order Anura; family Ranidae; genus Rana; species Rana muscosa. The sequence goes on along the minus strand of CM055117.1, from coordinate 3,780,530 downwards.
CGGTACATGACATTTATGATGTTATTATGGGTATGAGGAGTTTTAGTCCCCAGTGATGACAGCGGTACATGTCATTTATGATGTTATTATGGGTATGAGGAGTTTTAGTCCCCAGTGATGACAGAGGTACATGACATTTATGATGTTATTATGGGTATGAGGAGTTTTAGTCCCCAGCGATGACAGAGGTACGTGACATTTATGATGTTATTATGGGTATGAGGAGTTTTAGTCCCCAGTGATGACAGAGGTACATGTCATTTATGATGTTATTATGGGTATGAGGAGTTTTAGTCCCCAGCGATGACAGCGGTACATGACATTTATGATGTTATTATGGGTATGAGGAGTTTTAGTCCCCAGTGATGACAGAGGTACATGTCATTTATGATGTTATTATGGGTATGAGGAGTTTTAGTCCCCAGCGATGACAGAGGTACATGACATTTATGATGTTATTATGGGTATGAGGTGTTTTAGTCCCCAGCGATGACAGTGGTACATGACATTTATGATGTTATTATGGGTATGAGGAGTTTTAGTCCCCCAGTGATGACAGAGGTACATGTCATTTATGATGTTATTATGGGTATGAGGAGTTTTAGTCCCCCAGCGATGACAGAGGTACATGACATTTATGATGTTATTATGGGTATGAGGAGTTTTAGTCCCCAGTGATGACAGAGGTACATGCCATTTATGATGTTATTATGGGTATGAGGAGTTTTAGTCCCCAGTGATGACAGCGGTACATGACATTTATGATGTTATTATGGGTATGAGGAGTTTTAGTCCCCAGTGATGACAGAGGTACATGACATTTATGATGTTATTATGGGTATGAGGAGCTTTAGTCCCCCAGCGATGACAGAGGTACATGACATTTATGATGTTATTATGGGTATGAGGAGTTTTAGTCCCCAGTGATGACAGAGGTACATGACATTTATGATGTTATTATGGGTATGAGGAGCTTTAGTCCCCCAGTGATGACAGAGGTACATGCCATTTATGATGTTATTATGGGTATGAGGAGTTTTAGTCCCCAGTGATGACAGAGGTACATGTCATTTATGATGTTATTATGGGTATGAGGAGTTTTAGTCCCCAGTGATGACAGCAGTACATGTCATTTATGATGTTATTATGGGTATGAGGAGTTTTAGTCCCCAGTGATGACAGCGGTACATGACATTTATGATGTTATTATGGGTATGAGGAGTTTTAGTCCCCAGTGATGACAGCGGTACATGACATTTATGATGTTATTATGGGTATGAGGAGCTTTAGTCCCCCAGCGATGACAGAGGTACATGACATTTATGATGTTATTATGGGTATGAGGAGTTTTAGTCCCCAGTGATGACAGAGGTACATGACATTTATGATGTTATTATGGGTATGAGGAGCTTTAGTCCCCCAGCGATGACAGAGGTACATGACATTTATGATGTTATTATGGGTATGAGGAGTTTTAGTCCCCAGTGATGACAGAGGTACATGACATTTATGATGTTATTATGGGTATGAGGAGCTTTAGTCCCCCAGCGATGACAGAGGTACATGTCATTTATGATGTTATTATGGGTATGAGGAGTTTTAGTCCCCAGCGATGACAGAGGTACGTGACATTTATGATGTTATTATGGGTATGAGGAGTTTTAGTCCCCAGTGATGACAGCGGTACATGACATTTATGATGTTATTATGGGTATGAGGAGTTTTAGTCCCCAGCGATGACAGAGGTACGTGACATTTATGATGTTATTATGGGTATGAGGAGTTTTAGTCCCCAGTGATGACAGCGGTACATGACATTTATGATGTTATTATGGGTATGAGGAGTTTTAGTCCCCAGCGATGACAGCGGTACATGTCATTTATGATGTTATTATGGGTATGAGGAGTTTTAGTCCCCAGTGATGACAGAGGTACATGACATTTATGATGTTATTATGGGTATGAGGAGTTTTAGTCCCCAGTGATGACAGCGGTACATGACATTTATGATGTTATTATGGGTATGAGGAGTTTTAGTCCCCAGTGATGACAGCGGTACATGACATTTATGATGTTATTATGGGTATGAGGAGCTTTAGTCCCCCAGTGATGACAGAGGTACATGCCATTTATGATGTTATTATGGGTATGAGGAGTTTTAGTCCCCAGTGATGACAGAGGTACATGACATTTATGATGTTATTATGGGTATGAGGAGTTTTAGTCCCCAGTGATGACAGCGGTACATGACATTTATGATGTTATTATGGGTATGAGGAGTTTTAGTCCCCCAGTGATGACAGAGGTACATGACATTTATGATGTTATTATGGGTATGAGGAGTTTTAGTCCCCAGCGATGACAGAGGTACGTGACATTTATGATGTTATTATGGGTATGAGGAGTTTTAGTCCCCAGTGATGACAGCGGTACATGACATTTATGATGTTATTATGGGTATGAGGAGTTTTAGTCCCCAGCGATGACAGCGGTACATGTCATTTATGATGTTATTATGGGTATGAGGAGTTTTAGTCCCCAGTGATGACAGAGGTACATGACATTTATGATGTTATTATGGGTATGAGGAGTTTTAGTCCCCAGTGATGACAGCGGTACATGACATTTATGATGTTATTATGGGTATGAGGAGCTTTAGTCCCCCAGTGATGACAGAGGTACATGCCATTTATGATGTTATTATGGGTATGAGGAGTTTTAGTCCCCAGTGATGACAGAGGTACATGACATTTATGATGTTATTATGGATATGAGGAGTTTTAGTCCCCAGTGATGACAGAGGTACATGTCATTTATGATGTTATTATGGGTATGAGGAGTTTTAGTCCCCCAGTGATGACAGAGGTACATGACATTTATGATGTTATTATGGGTATGAGGAGTTTTAGTCCCCAGCGATGACAGAGGTACGTGACATTTATGATGTTATTATGGGTATGAGGAGTTTTAGTCCCCAGTGATGACAGCGGTACATGACATTTATGATGTTATTATGGGTATGAGGAGTTTTAGTCCCCAGCGATGACAGCGGTACATGTCATTTATGATGTTATTATGGGTATGAGGAGTTTTAGTCCCCAGTGATGACAGAGGTACATGACATTTATGATGTTATTATGGGTATGAGGAGTTTTAGTCCCCAGCGATGACAGAGGTACATGACATTTATGATGTTATTATGGGTATGAGGAGTTTTAGTCCCCAGCGATGACAGCGGTACATGTCATTTATGATGTTATTATGGGTATGAGGAGTTTTAGTCCCCAGTGATGACAGAGGTACATGACATTTATGATGTTATTATGGGTATGAGGAGTTTTAGTCCCCAGCGATGACAGCGGTACATGTCATTTATGATGTTATTATGGGTATGAGGAGTTTTAGTCCCCAGTGATGACAGAGGTACATGACATTTATGATGTTATTATGGGTATGAGGAGTTTTAGTCCCCAGTGATGACAGCGGTACATGACATTTATGATGTTATTATGGGTATGAGGAGTTTTAGTCCCCAGTGATGACAGCGGTACATGACATTTATGATGTTATTATGGGTATGAGGAGCTTTAGTCCCCCAGTGATGACAGAGGTACATGCCATTTATGATGTTATTATGGGTATGAGGAGTTTTAGTCCCCAGTGACGACAGAGGTACATGACATTTATGATGTTATTATGGGTATGAGGAGTTTTAGTCCCCAGTGATGACAGAGGTACATGTCATTTATGATGTTATTATGGGTATGAGGAGTTTTAGTCCCCCAGTGATGACAGAGGTACATGACATTTATGATGTTATTATGGGTATGAGGAGTTTTAGTCCCCAGCGATGACAGAGGTACGTGACATTTATGATGTTATTATGGGTATGAGGAGTTTTAGTCCCCAGTGATGACAGCGGTACATGACATTTATGATGTTATTATGGGTATGAGGAGTTTTAGTCCCCAGCGATGACAGCGGTACATGTCATTTATGATGTTATTATGGGTATGAGGAGTTTTAGTCCCCAGTGATGACAGAGGTACATGACATTTATGATGTTATTATGGGTATGAGGAGTTTTAGTCCCCAGCGATGACAGAGGTACATGACATTTATGATGTTATTATGGGTATGAGGAGTTTTAGTCCCCAGCGATGACAGCGGTACATGTCATTTATGATGTTATTATGGGTATGAGGAGTTTTAGTCCCCAGTGATGACAGAGGTACATGACATTTATGATGTTATTATGGGTATGAGGAGTTTTAGTCCCCAGTGATGACAGAGGTACATGTCATTTATGATGTTATTATGGGTATGAGGAGTTTTAGTCCCCAGTGATGACAGCAGTACATGCCATTTATGATGTTATTATGGGTATGAGGAGTTTTAGTCCCCAGCGATGACAGCGGTACATGACATTTATGATGTTATTATGGGTATGAGGAGTTTTAGTCCCCAGCGATGACAGCGGTACATGACATTTATGATGTTATTATGGGTATGAGGAGTTTTAGTCCCCAGCGATGACAGAGGTACATGACATTTATGATGTTATTATGGGTATGAGGAGTTTTAGTCCCCAGCGATGACAGCGGTACATGACATTTATGATGTTATTATGGGTATGAGGAGTTTTAGTCCCCAGAGATGACAGAGGTACATGACATTTATGATGTTATTATGGGTATGAGGAGTTTTAGTCCCCAGCGATGACAGCGGTACATGACATTTATGATGTTATTATGGGTATGAGGAGTTTTAGTCCCCCAGCGATGACAGAGGTACATGACATTTATGATGTTATTATGGGTATGAGGAGTTTTAGTCCCCAGCGATGACAGAGGTACATGACATTTATGATGTTATTATGGGTATGAGGAGTTTTAGTCCCCAGCGATGACAGAGGTACATGACATTTATGATGTTATTATGGGTATGAGGAGCTTTAGTCCCCAGCGATGACAGAGGTACATGTCATTTATGATGTTATTATGGGTATGAGGAGTTTTAGTCCCCAGCGATGACAGAGGTACATGACATTTATGATGTTATTATGGGTATGAGGAGCTTTAGTCCCCCAGCGATGACAGAGGTACATGACATTTATGATGTTATTATGGGTATGAGGAGTTTTAGTCCCCAGTGATGACAGAGGTACATGACATTTATGATGTTATTATGGGTATGAGGAGCTTTAGTCCCCCAGCGATGACAGAGGTACATGACATTTATGATGTTATTATGGGTATGAGGAGTTTTAGTCCCCAGTGATGACAGAGGTACATGACATTTATGATGTTATTATGGGTATGAGGAGCTTTAGTCCCCCAGTGATGACAGAGGTACATGACATTTATGATGTTATTATGGGTATGAGGAGTTTTAGTCCCCAGTGATGACAGAGGTACATGTCATTTATGATGTTATTATGGGTATGAGGAGTTTTAGTCCCCAGCGATGACAGCAGTACATGACATTTATGATGTTATTATGGGTATGAGGAGTTTTAGTCCCCAGCGATGACAGAGGTACATGTCATTTATGATGTTATTATGGGTATGAGGAGTTTTAGTCCCCCAGTGATGACAGAGGTACATGACATTTATGATGTTATTATGGGTATGAGGAGTTTTAGTCCCCAGTGATGACAGAGGTACATGTCATTTATGATGTTATTATGGGTATGAGGAGTTTTAGTCCCCCAGTGATGACAGAGGTACATGACATTTATGATGTTATTATGGGTATGAGGAGTTTTAGTCCCCAGTGATGACAGCAGTACATGACATTTATGATGTTATTATGGGTATGAGGAGTTTTAGTCCCCAGCGATGACAGCGGTACATGACATTTATGATGTTATTATGGGTATGAGGAGTTTTAGTCCCCAGTGATGACAGAGGTACATGACATTTATGATGTTATTATGGGTATGAGGAGCTTTAGTCCCCAGCGATGACAGCGGTACATGACATTTATGATGTTATTATGGGTATGAGGAGTTTTAGTCCCCAGTGATGACAGCGGTACATGACATTTATGATGTTATTATGGGTATGAGGAGTTTTAGTCCCCAGTGATGACAGAGGTACATGACATTTATGATGTTATTATGGGTATGAGGAGCTTTAGTCCCCCAGCGATGACAGAGGTACATGACATTTATGATGTTATTATGGGTATGAGGAGTTTTAGTCCCCAGTGATGACAGCGGTACATGACATTTATGATGTTATTATGGGTATGAGGAGCTTTAGTCCCCCAGCGATGACAGAGGTACATGACATTTATGATGTTATTATGGGTATGAGGAGTTTTAGTCCCCAGTGATGACAGAGGTACATGACATTTATGATGTTATTATGGGTATGAGGAGTTTTAGTCCCCAGTGATGACAGCGGTACATGACATTTATGATGTTATTATGGGTATGAGGAGTTTTAGTCCCCAGTGATGACAGCGGTACATGACATTTATGATGTTATTATGGGTATGAGGAGCTTTAGTCCCCAGTGATGACAGCGGTACATGTCATTTATGATGTTATTATGGGTATGAGGAGTTTTAGTCCCCAGTGATGACAGCGGTACATGACATTTATGATGTTATTATGGGTATGAGGAGTTTTAGTCCCCAGCGATGACAGAGGTACATGTCATTTATGATGTTATTATGGGTATGAGGAGTTTTAGTCCCCAGTGATGACAGCAGTACATGCCATTTATGATGTTATTATGGGTATGAGGAGTTTTAGTCCCCAGTGATGACAGAGGTACATGACATTTATGATGTTATTATGGGTATGAGGAGTTTTAGTCCCCAGCGATGACAGCGGTACATGACATTTATGATGTTATTATGGGTATGAGGAGTTTTAGTCCCCAGCGATGACAGAGGTACATGTCATTTATGATGTTATTATGGGTATGAGGAGTTTTAGTCCCCCAGTGATGACAGAGGTACATGACATTTATGATGTTATTATGGGTATGAGGAGTTTTAGTCCCCAGTGATGACAGCGGTACATGACATTTATGATGTTATTATGGGTATGAGGAGTTTTAGTCCCCAGCGATGACAGCAGTACATGACATTTATGATGTTATTATGGGTATGAGGAGTTTTAGTCCCCAGTGATGACAGCAGTACATGACATTTATGATGTTATTATGGGTATGAGGAGTTTTAGTCCCCAGCGATGACAGCGGTACATGACATTTATGATGTTATTATGGGTATGAGGAGTTTTAGTCCCCAGTGATGACAGCGGTACATGACATTTATGATGTTATTATGGGTATGAGGAGCTTTAGTCCCCCAGCGATGACAGAGGTACATGACATTTATGATGTTATTATGGGTATGAGGAGTTTTAGTCCCCAGTGATGACAGCGGTACATGACATTTATGATGTTATTATGGGTATGAGGAGCTTTAGTCCCCCAGCGATGACAGAGGTACATGACATTTATGATGTTATTATGGGTATGAGGAGTTTTAGTCCCCAGTGATGACAGCGGTACATGCCATTTATGATGTTATTATGGGTATGAGGAGTTTTAGTCCCCAGTGATGACAGCGGTACATGACATTTATGATGTTATTATGGGTATGAGGAGTTTTAGTCCCCAGCGATGACAGCGGTACATGACATTTATGATGTTATTATGGGTATGAGGAGTTTTAGTCCCCAGTGATGACAGAGGTACATGACATTTATGATGTTATTATGGGTATGAGGAGTTTTAGTCCCCAGCGATGACAGAGGTACGTGACATTTATGATGTTATTATGGGTATGAGGAGTTTTAGTCCCCAGTGATGACAGCGGTACATGACATTTATGATGTTATTATGGGTATGAGGAGTTTTAGTCCCCAGCGATGACAGCGGTACATGTCATTTATGATGTTATTATGGGTATGAGGAGTTTTAGTCCCCAGTGATGACAGAGGTACATGACATTTATGATGTTATTATGGGTATGAGGAGTTTTAGTCCCCAGTGATGACAGCAGTACATGTCATTTATGATGTTATTATGGGTATGAGGAGTTTTAGTCCCCAGTGATGACAGCGGTACATGACATTTATGATGTTATTATGGGTATGAGGAGTTTTAGTCCCCAGTGATGACAGCGGTACATGACATTTATGATGTTATTATGGGTATGAGGAGCTTTAGTCCCCCAGCGATGACAGAGGTACATGACATTTATGATGTTATTATGGGTATGAGGAGTTTTAGTCCCCAGTGATGACAGAGGTACATGACATTTATGATGTTATTATGGGTATGAGGAGTTTTAGTCCCCAGTGATGACAGCAGTACATGTCATTTATGATGTTATTATGGGTATGAGGAGTTTTAGTCCCCAGTGATGACAGCGGTACATGACATTTATGATGTTATTATGGGTATGAGGAGTTTTAGTCCCCAGTGATGACAGCGGTACATGACATTTATGATGTTATTATGGGTATGAGGAGCTTTAGTCCCCCAGCGATGACAGAGGTACATGACATTTATGATGTTATTATGGGTATGAGGAGTTTTAGTCCCCAGTGATGACAGAGGTACATGACATTTATGATGTTATTATGGGTATGAGGAGTTTTAGTCCCCCAGCGATGACAGCGGTACATGACATTTATGATGTTATTATGGGTATGAGGAGTTTTAGTCCCCAGCGATGACAGCGGTACGTGACATTTATGATGTTATTATGGGTATGAGGAGTTTTAGTCCCCCAGTGATGACAGAGGTACATGACATTTATGATGTTATTATGGGTATGAGGAGTTTTAGTCCCCAGCGATGACAGCGGTACGTGACATTTATGATGTTATTATGGGTATGAGGAGTTTTAGTCCCCCAGTGATGACAGAGGTACATGACATTTATGATGTTATTATGGGTATGAGGAGTTTTAGTCCCCCAGCGATGACAGAGGTACATGACATTTATGATGTTATTATGGGTATGAGGAGTTTTAGTCCCCAGTGATGACAGAGGTACATGACATTTATGATGTTATTATGGGTATGAGGAGTTTTAGTCCCCAGCGATGACAGCGGTACATGACATTTATGATGTTATTATGGGTATGAGGAGTTTTAGTCCCCAGTGATGACAGCGGTACATGTCATTTATGATGTTATTATGGGTATGAGGAGTTTTAGTCCCCAGTGATGACAGAGGTACGTGACATTTATGATGTTATTATGGGTATGAGGAGTTTTAGTCCCCAGCGATGACAGAGGTACGTGACATTTATGATGTTATTATGGGTATGAGGAGTTTTAGTCCCCAGTGATGACAGCGGTACATGACATTTATGATGTTATTATGGGTATGAGGAGTTTTAGTCCCCAGCGATGACAGCGGTACATGACATTTATGATGTTATTATGGGTATGAGGAGTTTTAGTCCCCAGCGATGACAGCGGTACATGACATTTATGATGTTATTATGGGTATGAGGAGTTTTAGTCCCCAGTGATGACAGAGGTACATGACATTTATGATGTTATTATGGGTATGAGGAGTTTTAGTCCCCAGTGATGACAGAGGTACATGACATTTATGATGTTATTATGGGTATGAGGAGTTTTAGTCCCCAGTGATGACAGCGGTACATGACATTTATGATGTTATTATGGGTATGAGGAGTTTTAGTCCCCAGTGATGACAGCGGTACATGACATTTATGATGTTATTATGGGTATGAGGAGCTTTAGTCCCCCAGTGATGACAGAGGTACATGCCATTTATGATGTTATTATGGGTATGAGGAGTTTTAGTCCCCAGTGATGACAGAGGTACATGACATTTATGATGTTATTATGGGTATGAGGAGTTTTAGTCCCCAGCGATGACAGCGGTACATGACATTTATGATGTTATTATGGGTATGAGGAGTTTTAGTCCCCAGTGATGACAGCGGTACATGTCATTTATGATGTTATTATGGGTATGAGGAGTTTTAGTCCCCAGTGATGACAGAGGTACATGACATTTATGATGTTATTATGGGTATGAGGAGTTTTAGTCCCCAGCGATGACAGAGGTACGTGACATTTATGATGTTATTATGGGTATGAGGAGTTTTAGTCCCCAGTGATGACAGAGGTACATGTCATTTATGATGTTATTATGGGTATGAGGAGTTTTAGTCCCCAGCGATGACAGAGGTACATGACATTTATGATGTTATTATGGGTATGAGGAGTTTTAGTCCCCAGCGATGACAATGGTACATGACATTTATGATGTTATTATGGGTATGAGGAGTTTTAGTCCCCCAGTGATGACAGAGGTACATGCCATTTATGATGTTATTATGGGTATGAGGAGTTTTAGTCCCCAGTGATGACAGAGGTACATGACATTTATGATGTTATTATGGGTATGAGGAGTTTTAGTCCCCCAGTGATGACAGAGGTACATGACATTTATGATGTTATTATGTGTATGAGGAGTTTTAGTCCCCCAGCGATGACAGAGGTACATGACATTTATGATGTTATTATGGGTATGAGGAGTTTTAGTCCCCCAGTGATGACAGAGGTACATGACATTTATGATGTTATTATGTGTATGAGGAGTTTTAGTCCCCAGTGATGACAGAGGTACATGACATTTATGATGTTATTATGGGTATGAGGAGCTTTAGTCCCCCAGCGATGACAGAGGTACATGACATTTATGATGTTATTATGGGTATGAGGAGTTTTAGTCCCCAGTGATGACAGAGGTACATGTCATTTATGATGTTATTATGGGTATGAGGAGTTTTAGTCCCCCAGCGATGACAGAGGTACATGACATTTATGATGTTATTATGGGTATGAGGAGTTTTAGTCCCCAGTGATGACAGAGGTACATGCCATTTATGATGTTATTATGGGTATGAGGAGTTTTAGTCCCCAGTGATGACAGCGGTACATGACATTTATGATGTTATTATGGGTATGAGGAGTTTTAGTCCCCAGTGATGACAGAGGTACATGACATTTATGATGTTATTATGGGTATGAGGAGCTTTAGTCCCCCAGCGATGACAGAGGTACATGACATTTATGATGTTATTATGGGTATGAGGAGTTTTAGTCCCCAGTGATGACAGAGGTACATGACATTTATGATGTTATTATGGGTATGAGGAGCTTTAGTCCCCCAGTGATGACAGAGGTACATGCCATTTATGATGTTATTATGGGTATGAGGAGTTTTAGTCCCCAGTGATGACAGAGGTACATGTCATTTATGATGTTATTATGGGTATGAGGAGTTTTAGTCCCCAGTGATGACAGAGGTACATGACATTTATGATGTTATTATGGGTATGAGGAGCTTTAGTCCCCCAGTGATGACAGAGGTACATGACATTTATGATGTTATTATGGGTATGAGGAGTTTTAGTCCCCAGTGATGACAGAGGTACATGTCATTTATGATGTTATTATGGGTATGAGGAGTTTTAGTCCCCAGTGATGACAGCAGTACATGTCATTTATGATGTTATTATGGGTATGAGGAGTTTTAGTCCCCAGTGATGACAGAGGTACATGACATTTATGATGTTATTATGGGTATGAGGAGCTTTAGTCCCCCAGCGATGACAGAGGTACATGTCATTTATGATGTTATTATGGGTATGAGGAGTTTTAGTCCCCAGCGATGACAGAGGTACGTGACATTTATGATGTTATTATGGGTATGAGGAGTTTTAGTCCCCAGTGATGACAGCGGTACATGACATTTATGATGTTATTATGGGTATGAGGAGTTTTAGTCCCCAGCGATGACAGAGGTACGTGACATTTATGATGTTATTATGGGTATGAGGAGTTTTAGTCCCCAGTGATGACAGCGGTACATGACATTTATGATGTTATTATGGGTATGAGGAGTTTTAGTCCCCAGCGATGACAGCGGTACATGTCATTTATGATGTTATTATGGGTATGAGGAGTTTTAGTCCCCAGTGATGACAGAGGTACATGACATTTATGATGTTATTATGGGTATGAGGAGTTTTAGTCCCCAGTGATGACAGCGGTACATGACATTTATGATGTTATTATGGGTATGAGGAGTTTTAGTCCCCAGTGATGACAGCGGTACATGACATTTATGATGTTATTATGGGTATGAGGAGCTTTAGTCCCCCAGTGATGACAGAGGTACATGCCATTTATGATGTTATTATGGGTATGAGGAGTTTTAGTCCCCAGTGATGACAGAGGTACATGACATTTATGATGTTATTATGGGTATGAGGAGTTTTAGTCCCCAGCGATGACAGCGGTACATGACATTTATGATGTTATTATGGGTATGAGGAGTTTTAGTCCCCAGTGATGACAGCGGTACATGTCATTTATGATGTTATTATGGGTATGAGGAGTTTTAGTCCCCCAGTGATGACAGAGGTACATGACATTTATGATGTTATTATGGGTATGAGGAGTTTTAGTCCCCAGTGATGACAGAGGTACATGTCATTTATGATGTTATTATGGGTATGAGGAGTTTTAGTCCCCCAGTGATGACAGCGGTACATGACATTTATGATGTTATTATGGGTATGAGGAGTTTTAGTCCCCAGCGATGACAGAGGTACGTGACATTTATGATGTTATTATGGGTATGAGGAGTTTTAGTCCCCAGTGATGACAGAGGTACATGACATTTATGATGTTATTATGGGTATGAGGAGTTTTAGTCCCCAGTGATGACAGTGGTACATGACATTTATGATGTTATTATGGGTATGAGGAGTTTTAGTCCCCAGTGATGACAGAGGTACATGTCATTTATGATGTTATTATGGGTATGAGGAGTTTTAGTCCCCAGTGATGACAGAGGTACATGACATTTATGATGTTATTATGGGTATGAGGAGTTTTAGTCCCCAGCGATGACAGAGGTACATGACATTTATGATGTTATTATGGGTATGAGGAGTTTTAGTCCCCAGCGATGACAGCGGTACATGTCATTTATGATGTTATTATGGGTATGAGGAGTTTTAGTCCCCAGTGATGACAGAGGTACATGACATTTATGATGTTATTATGGGTATGAGGAGTTTTAGTCCCCAGTGATGACAGAGGTACATGTCATTTATGATGTTATTATGGGTATGAGGAGTTTTAGTCCCCAGTGATGACAGCAGTACATGCCATTTATGATGTTATTATGGGTATGAGGAGTTTTAGTCCCCAGCGATGACAGCGGTACATGACATTTATGATGTTATTATGGGTATGAGGAGTTTTAGTCCCCAGCGATGACAGCGGTACATGACATTTATGATGTTATTATGGGTATGAGGAGTTTTAGTCCCCAGCGATGACAGAGGTACATGACATTTATGATGTTATTATGGGTATGAGGAGTTTTAGTCCCCAGCGATGACAGCGGTACATGACATTTATGATGTTATTATGGGTATGAGGAGTTTTAGTCCCCCAGCGATGACAGAGGTACATGACATTTATGATGTTATTATGGGTATGAGGAGTTTTAGTCCCCAGCGATGACAGAGGTACATGACATTTATGATGTTATTATGGGTATGAGGAGTTTTAGTCCCCAGCGATGACAGAGGTACATGTCATTTATGATGTTATTATGGGTATGAGGAGTTTTAGTCCCCAGCGATGACAGAGGTACATGACATTTATGATGTTATTATGGGTATGAGGAGCTTTAGTCCCCCAGCGATGACAGAGGTACATGACATTTATGATGTTATTATGGGTATGAGGAGTTTTAGTCCCCAGTGATGACAGAGGTACATGACATTTATGATGTTATTATGGGTATGAGGAGCTTTAGTCCCCCAGTGATGACAGAGGTACATGACATTTATGATGTTATTATGGGTATGAGGAGTTTTAGTCCCCAGTGATGACAGAGGTACATGTCATTTATGATGTTATTATGGGTATGAGGAGTTTTAGTCCCCAGTGATGACAGAGGTACATGCCATTTATGATGTTATTATGGGTATGAGGAGTTTTAGTCCCCAGTGATGACAGAGGTACATGACATTTATGATGTTATTATGGGTATGAGGAGTTTTAGTCCCCAGTGATGACAGAGGTACATGACATTTATGATGTTATTATGGGTATGAGGAGTTTTAGTCCCCCAGTGATGACAGAGGTACATGTCATTTATGATGTTATTATGGGTATGAGGAGTTTTAGTCCCCCAGTGATGACAGAGGTACATGACATTTATGATGTTATTATGGGTATGAGGAGTTTTAGTCCCCAGTGATGACAGCAGTACATGCCATTTATGATGTTATTATGGGTATGAGGAGTTTTAGTCCCCAGCGATGACAGCAGTACATGACATTTATGATGTTATTATGGGTATGAGGAGTTTTAGTCCCCAGTGATGACAGCAGTACATGACATTTATGATGTTATTATGGGTATGAGGAGTTTTAGTCCCCAGCGATGACAGCGGTACATGACATTTATGATGTTATTATGGGTATGAGGAGTTTTAGTCCCCAGTGATGACAGCGGTACATGACATTTATGATGTTATTATGGGTATGAGGAGCTTTAGTCCCCCAGCGATGACAGAGGTACATGACATTTATGATGTTATTATGGGTATGAGGAGTTTTAGTCCCCAGTGATGACAGCGGTACATGACATTTATGATGTTATTATGGGTATGAGGAGCTTTAGTCCCCCAGCGATGACAGAGGTACATGACATTTATGATGTTATTATGGGTATGAGGAGTTTTAGTCCCCAGTGATGACAGAGGTACATGACATTTATGATGTTATTATGGGTATGAGGAGTTTTAGTCCCCAGCGATGACAGCGGTACATGACATTTATGATGTTATTATGGGTATGAGGAGTTTTAGTCCCCAGTGATGACAGCGGTACATGTCATTTATGATGTTATTATGGGTATGAGGAGTTTTAGTCCCCAGTGATGACAGAGGTACATGACATTTATGATGTTATTATGGGTATGAGGAGTTTTAGTCCCCAGCGATGACAGAGGTACATGTCATTTATGATGTTATTATGGGTATGAGGAGTTTTAGTCCCCAGTGATGACAGCAGTACATGCCATTTATGATGTTATTATGGGTATGAGGAGTTTTAGTCCCCAGTGATGACAGAGGTACATGACATTTATGATGTTATTATGGGTATGAGGAGTTTTAGTCCCCAGCGATGACAGCGGTACATGACATTTATGATGTTATTATGGGTATGAGGAGTTTTAGTCCCCAGCGATGACAGAGGTACATGTCATTTATGATGTTATTATGGGTATGAGGAGTTTTAGTCCCCCAGTGATGACAGAGGTACATGACATTTATGATGTTATTATGGGTATGAGGAGTTTTAGTCCCCCAGCGATGACAGAGGTACATGACATTTATGATGTTATTATGGGTATGAGGAGTTTTAGTCCCCAGTGATGACAGAGGTACATGACATTTATGATGTTATTATGGGTATGAGGAGTTTTAGTCCCCAGTGATGACAGAGGTACATGACATTTATGATGTTATTATGGGTATGAGGAGTTTTAGTCCCCAGTGATGACAGCGGTACATGACATTTATGATGTTATTATGGGTATGAGGAGTTTTAGTCCCCAGTGATGACAGCGGTACATGACATTTATGATGTTATTATGGGTATGAGGAGCTTTAGTCCCCCAGCGATGACAGAGGTACATGACATTTATGATGTTATTATGGGTATGAGGAGTTTTAGTCCCCAGTGATGACAGCGGTACATGACATTTATGATGTTATTATGGGTATGAGGAGCTTTAGTCCCCCAGCGATGACAGAGGTACGTGACATTTATGATGTTATTATGGGTATGAGGAGTTTTAGTCCCCCAGTGATGACAGAGGTACATGACATTTATGATGTTATTATGGGTATGAGGAGTTTTAGTCCCCAGTGATGACAGAGGTACATGACATTTATGATGTTATTATGGGTATGAGGAGTTTTAGTCCCCAGTGATGACAGCGGTACATGACATTTATGATGTTATTATGGGTATGAGGAGCTTTAGTCCCCCAGTGATGACAGAGGTACATGCCATTTATGATGTTATTATGGGTATGAGGAGTTTTAGTCCCCAGTGATGACAGAGGTACATGACATTTATGATGTTATTATGGGTATGAGGAGTTTTAGTCCCCAGCGATGACAGCGGTACATGACATTTATGATGTTATTATGGGTATGAGGAGTTTTAGTCCCCAGTGATGACAGCGGTACATGTCATTTATGATGTTATTATGGGTATGAGGAGTTTTAGTCCCCAGTGATGACAGAGGTACATGACATTTATGATGTTATTATGGGTATGAGGAGTTTTAGTCCCCAGCGATGACAGCGGTACGTGACATTTATGATGTTATTATGGGTATGAGGAGTTTTAGTCCCCCAGTGATGACAGAGGTACATGACATTTATGATGTTATTATGGGTATGAGGAGTTTTAGTCCCCCAGCGATGACAGAGGTACATGACATTTATGATGTTATTATGGGTATGAGGAGTTTTAGTCCCCAGTGATGACAGAGGTACATGACATTTATGATGTTATTATGGGTATGAGGAGTTTTAGTCCCCAGCGATGACAGCGGTACATGACATTTATGATGTTATTATGGGTATGAGGAGTTTTAGTCCCCAGTGATGACAGCGGTACATGTCATTTATGATGTTATTATGGGTATGAGGAGTTTTAGTCCCCAGTGATGACAGAGGTACGTGACATTTATGATGTTATTATGGGTATGAGGAGTTTTAGTCCCCAGCGATGACAGAGGTACGTGACATTTATGATGTTATTATGGGTATGAGGAGTTTTAGTCCCCAGTGATGACAGAGGTACATGACATTTATGATGTTATTATGGGTATGAGGAGTTTTAGTCCCCAGCGATGACAGCGGTACATGACATTTATGATGTTATTATGGGTATGAGGAGTTTTAGTCCCCCAGTGATGACAGCGGTACATGACATTTATGATGTTATTATGGGTATGAGGAGTTTTAGTCCCCAGCGATGACAGCGGTACATGACATTTATGATGTTATTATGGGTATGAGGAGTTTTAGTCCCCAGCGATGACAGAGGTACATGACATTTATGATGTTATTATGGGTATGAGGAGTTTTAGTCCCCAGTGATGACAGAGGTACATGACATTTATGATGTTATTATGGGTATGAGGAGTTTTAGTCCCCAGTGATGACAGAGGTACATGACATTTATGATGTTATTATGGGTATGAGGAGTTTTAGTCCCCAGTGATGACAGCGGTACATGACATTTATGATGTTATTATGGGTATGAGGAGCTTTAGTCCCCCAGTGATGACAGAGGTACATGCCATTTATGATGTTATTATGGGTATGAGGAGTTTTAGTCCCCAGTGATGACAGAGGTACATGACATTTATGATGTTATTATGGGTATGAGGAGTTTTAGTCCCCAGCGATGACAGCGGTACATGACATTTATGATGTTATTATGGGTATGAGGAGTTTTAGTCCCCAGTGATGACAGCGGTACATGACATTTATGATGTTATTATGGGTATGAGGAGTTTTAGTCCCCAGCGATGACAGAGGTACGTGACATTTATGATGTTATTATGGGTATGAGGAGTTTTAGTCCCCAGTGATGACAGAGGTACATGACATTTATGATGTTATTATGGGTATGAGGAGTTTTAGTCCCCCAGTGATGACAGAGGTACATGTCATTTATGATGTTATTATGGGTATGAGGAGTTTTAGTCCCCCAGCGATGACAGAGGTACATGACATTTATGATGTTATTATGGGTATGAGGAGTTTTAGTCCCCAGTGATGACAGAGGTACATGCCATTTATGATGTTATTATGGGTATGAGGAGTTTTAGTCCCCAGTGATGACAGAGGTACATGTCATTTATGATGTTATTATGGGTATGAGGAGTTTTAGTCCCCCAGCGATGACAGCGGTACATGACATTTATGATGTTATTATGGGTATGAGGAGTTTTAGTCCCCAGTGATGACAGAGGTACATGACATTTATGATGTTATTATGGGTATGAGGAGCTTTAGTCCCCCAGCGATGACAGAGGTACATGACATTTATGATGTTATTATGGGTATGAGGAGTTTTAGTCCCCAGTGATGACAGAGGTACATGACATTTATGATGTTATTATGGGTATGAGGAGCTTTAGTCCCCCAGTGATGACAGAGGTACATGCCATTTATGATGTTATTATGGGTATGAGGAGTTTTAGTCCCCAGTGATGACAGAGGTACATGTCATTTATGATGTTATTATGGGTATGAGGAGTTTTAGTCCCCAGTGATGACAGAGGTACATGACATTTATGATGTTATTATGGGTATGAGGAGCTTTAGTCCCCCAGTGATGACAGAGGTACATGCCATTTATGATGTTATTATGGGTATGAGGAGTTTTAGTCCCCAGTGATGACAGAGGTACATGTCATTTATGATGTTATTATGGGTATGAGGAGTTTTAGTCCCCAGTGATGACAGCAGTACATGTCATTTATGATGTTATTATGGGTATGAGGAGTTTTAGTCCCCAGTGATGACAGCGGTACATGACATTTATGATGTTATTATGGGTATGAGGAGTTTTAGTCCCCAGTGATGACAGAGGTACATGACATTTATGATGTTATTATGGGTATGAGGAGTTTTAGTCCCCAGTGATGACAGCGGTACATGACATTTATGATGTTATTATGGGTATGAGGAGCTTTAGTCCCCCAGCGATGACAGAGGTACATGACATTTATGATGTTATTATGGGTATGAGGAGTTTTAGTCCCCAGTGATGACAGAGGTACATGACATTTATGATGTTATTATGGGTATGAGGAGCTTTAGTCCCCCAGCGATGACAGAGGTACATGTCATTTATGATGTTATTATGGGTATGAGGAGTTTTAGTCCCCAGCGATGACAGAGGTACATGACATTTATGATGTTATTATGGGTATGAGGAGTTTTAGTCCCCAGTGATGACAGAGGTACATGACATTTATGATGTTATTATGGGTATGAGGAGTTTTAGTCCCCAGCGATGACAGAGATACGTGACATTTATGATGTTATTATGGGTATGAGGAGTTTTAGTCCCCAGTGATGACAGCGGTACATGACATTTATGATGTTATTATGGGTATGAGGAGTTTTAGTCCCCAGCGATGACAGAGGTACGTGACATTTATGATGTTATTATGGGTATGAGGAGTTTTAGTCCCCAGTGATGACAGCGGTACATGACATTTATGATGTTATTATGGGTATGAGGAGTTTTAGTCCCCAGCGATGACAGCGGTACATGACATTTATGATGTTATTATGGGTATGAGGAGTTTTAGTCCCCAGTGATGACAGAGGTACATGACATTTATGATGTTATTATGGGTATGAGGAGTTTTAGTCCCCAGTGATGACAGCGGTACATGACATTTATGATGTTATTATGGGTATGAGGAGTTTTAGTCCCCAGCGATGACAGCGGTACATGTCATTTATGATGTTATTATGGGTATGAGGAGTTTTAGTCCCCAGTGATGACAGAGGTACATGACATTTATGATGTTATTATGGGTATGAGGAGTTTTAGTCCCCAGTGATGACAGCGGTACATGACATTTATGATGTTATTATGGGTATGAGGAGTTTTAGTCCCCAGTGATGACAGCGGTACATGACATTTATGATGTTATTATGGGTATGAGGAGCTTTAGTCCCCCAGTGATGACAGAGGTACATGCCATTTATGATGTTATTATGGGTATGAGGAGTTTTAGTCCCCAGTGATGACAGAGGTACATGACATTTATGATGTTATTATGGGTATGAGGAGTTTTAGTCCCCAGCGATGACAGCGGTACATGACATTTATGATGTTATTATGGGTATGAGGAGTTTTAGTCCCCAGTGATGACAGCGGTACATGTCATTTATGATGTTATTATGGGTATGAGGAGTTTTAGTCCCCCAGTGATGACAGAGGTACATGACATTTATGATGTTATTATGGGTATGAGGAGTTTTAGTCCCCAGTGATGACAGAGGTACATGTCATTTATGATGTTATTATGGGTATGAGGAGTTTTAGTCCCCCAGTGATGACAGAGGTACATGACATTTATGATGTTATTATGGGTATGAGGAGTTTTAGTCCCCCAGCGATGACAGAGGTACATGACATTTATGATGTTATTATGGGTATGAGGAGTTTTAGTCCCCAGCGATGACAGAGGTACATGTCATTTATGATGTTATTATGGGTATGAGGAGTTTTAGTCTCCAGCGATGACAGCGGTACATGAGATTTATGATGTTATTATGGGTATGAGGAGTTTTAGTCCCCAGCGATGACAGAGGTACATGTCATTTATGATGTTATTATGGGTATGAGGAGTTTTAGTCCCCAGTGATGACAGAGGTACATGTCATTTATGATGTTATTATGGGTATGAGGAGTTTTAGTCCCCAGCGATGACAGAGGTACATGACATTTATGATGTTATTATGGGTATGAGGAGTTTTAGTCCCCAGCGATGACAGTGGTACATGACATTTATGATGTTATTATGGGTATGAGGAGTTTTAGTCCCCCAGTGATGACAGAGGTACATGCCATTTATGATGTTATTATGGGTATGAGGAGTTTTAGTCCCCAGTGATGACAGAGGTACATGACATTTATGATGTTATTATGGGTATGAGGAGTTTTAGTCCCCCAGTGATGACAGAGGTACATGTCATTTATGATGTTATTATGGGTATGAGGAGTTTTAGTCCCCCAGCGATGACAGAGGTACATGACATTTATGATGTTATTATGGGTATGAGGAGTTTTAGTCCCCAGTGATGACAGAGGTACATGCCATTTATGATGTTATTATGGGTATGAGGAGTTTTAGTCCCCAGTGATGACAGCGGTACATGACATTTATGATGTTATTATGGGTATGAGGAGTTTTAGTCCCCAGTGATGACAGAGGTACATGACATTTATGATGTTATTATGGGTATGAGGAGCTTTAGTCCCCCAGCGATGACAGAGGTACATGACATTTATGATGTTATTATGGGTATGAGGAGTTTTAGTCCCCAGTGATGACAGAGGTACATGACATTTATGATGTTATTATGGGTATGAGGAGCTTTAGTCCCCCAGTGATGACAGAGGTACATGCCATTTATGATGTTATTATGGGTATGAGGAGTTTTAGTCCCCAGTGATGACAGAGGTACATGTCATTTATGATGTTATTATGGGTATGAGGAGTTTTAGTCCCCAGTGATGACAGAGGTACATGACATTTATGATGTTATTATGGGTATGAGGAGTTTTAGTCCCCAGTGATGACAGAGGTACATGCCATTTATGATGTTATTATGGGTATGAGGAGTTTTAGTCCCCAGTGATGACAGAGGTACATGTCATTTATGATGTTATTATGGGTATGAGGAGTTTTAGTCCCCAGTGATGACAGCAGTACATGTCATTTATGATGTTATTATGGGTATGAGGAGTTTTAGTCCCCAGTGATGACAGCGGTACATGACATTTATGATGTTATTATGGGTATGAGGAGTTTTAGTCCCCAGTGATGACAGCGGTACATGACATTTATGATGTTATTATGGGTATGAGGAGCTTTAGTCCCCCAGCGATGACAGAGGTACATGACATTTATGATGTTATTATGGGTATGAGGAGTTTTAGTCCCCAGTGATGACAGAGGTACATGACATTTATGATGTTATTATGGGTATGAGGAGCTTTAGTCCCCCAGCGATGACAGAGGTACATGTCATTTATGATGTTATTATGGGTATGAGGAGTTTTAGTCCCCAGCGATGACAGAGGTACGTGACATTTATGATGTTATTATGGGTATGAGGAGTTTTAGTCCCCAGTGATGACAGCGGTACATGACATTTATGATGTTATTATGGGTATGAGGAGTTTTAGTCCCCAGCGATGACAGAGGTACGTGACATTTATGATGTTATTATGGGTATGAGGAGTTTTAGTCCCCAGTGATGACAGCGGTACATGACATTTATGATGTTATTATGGGTATGAGGAGTTTTAGTCCCCAGCGATGACAGCGGTACATGTCATTTATGATGTTATTATGGGTATGAGGAGTTTTAGTCCCCAGTGATGACAGAGGTACATGACATTTATGATGTTATTATGGGTATGAGGAGTTTTAGTCCCCAGTGATGACAGCGGTACATGACATTTATGATGTTATTATGGGTATGAGGAGTTTTAGTCCCCAGTGATGACAGCGGTACATGACATTTATGATGTTATTATGGGTATGAGGAGCTTTAGTCCCCCAGTGATGACAGAGGTACATGCCATTTATGATGTTATTATGGGTATGAGGAGTTTTAGTCCCCAGTGATGACAGAGGTACATGACATTTATGATGTTATTATGGGTATGAGGAGTTTTAGTCCCCAGCGATGACAGCGGTACATGACATTTATGATGTTATTATGGGTATGAGGAGTTTTAGTCCCCAGTGATGACAGCGGTACATGTCATTTATGATGTTATTATGGGTATGAGGAGTTTTAGTCCCCCAGTGATGACAGAGGTACATGACATTTATGATGTTATTATGGGTATGAGGAGTTTTAGTCCCCAGTGATGACAGAGGTACATGTCATTTATGATGTTATTATGGGTATGAGGAGTTTTAGTCCCCCAGTGATGACAGAGGTACATGACATTTATGATGTTATTATGGGTATGAGGAGTTTTAGTCCCCAGCGATGACAGAGGTACGTGACATTTATGATGTTATTATGGGTATGAGGAGTTTTAGTCCCCAGTGATGACAGCGGTACATGACATTTATGATGTTATTATGGGTATGAGGAGTTTTAGTCCCCAGCGATGACAGCGGTACATGTCATTTATGATGTTATTATGGGTATGAGGAGTTTTAGTCCCCAGTGATGACAGCGGTACATGACATTTATGATGTTATTATGGGTATGAGGAGTTTTAGTCCCCAGCGATGACAGAGGTACATGACATTTATGATGTTATTATGGGTATGAGGAGTTTTAGTCCCCAGCGATGACAGCGGTACATGTCATTTATGATGTTATTATGGGTATGAGGAGTTTTAGTCCCCAGTGATGACAGAGGTACATGACATTTATGATGTTATTATGGGTATGAGGAGTTTTAGTCCCCAGCGATGACAGAGGTACATGTCATTTATGATGTTATTATGGGTATGAGGAGTTTTAGTCCCCAGCGATGACAGAGGTACATGACATTTATGATGTTATTATGGGTATGAGGAGTTTTAGTCCCCAGCGATGACAGCGGTACATGACATTTATGATGTTATTATGGGTATGAGGAGTTTTAGTCCCCAGCGATGACAGAGGTACATGACATTTATGATGTTATTATGGGTATGAGGAGTTTTAGTCCCCAGCGATGACAGCGGTACATGACATTTATGATGTTATTATGGGTATGAGGAGTTTTAGTCCCCCAGCGATGACAGAGGTACATGACATTTATGATGTTATTATGGGTATGAGGAGTTTTAGTCCCCAGCGATGACAGAGGTACATGACATTTATGATGTTATTGTGGGTATGAGGAGTTTTAGTCCCCAGCGATGACAGAGGTACATGTCATTTATGATGTTATTATGGGTATGAGGAGTTTTAGTCCCCAGCGATGACAGAGGTACATGACATTTATGATGTTATTATGGGTATGAGGAGCTTTAGTCCCCCAGCGATGACAGAGGTACATGACATTTATGATGTTATTATGGGTATGAGGAGTTTTAGTCCCCAGTGATGACAGAGGTACATGACATTTATGATGTTATTATGGGTATGAGGAGCTTTAGTCCCCCAGTGATGACAGAGGTACATGACATTTATGATGTTATTATGGGTATGAGGAGTTTTAGTCCCCAGTGATGACAGAGGTACATGTCATTTATGATGTTATTATGGGTATGAGGAGTTTTAGTCCCCAGTGATGACAGCAGTACATGCCATTTATGATGTTATTATGGGTATGAGGAGTTTTAGTCCCCAGTGATGACAGAGGTACATGACATTTATGATGTTATTATGGGTATGAGGAGTTTTAGTCCCCAGCGATGACAGCGGTACATGACATTTATGATGTTATTATGGGTATGAGGAGTTTTAGTCCCCATCGATGACATAGGTACATGTCATTTATGATGTTATTATGGGTATGAGGAGTTTTAGTCCCCCAGTGATGACAGAGGTACATGACATTTATGATGTTATTATGGGTATGAGGAGTTTTAGTCCCCAGTGATGACAGCAGTACATGCCATTTATGATGTTATTATGGGTATGAGGAGTTTTAGTCCCCAGCGATGACAGCAGTACATGACATTTATGATGTTATTATGGGTATGAGGAGTTTTAGTCCCCAGTGATGACAGCAGTACATGACATTTATGATGTTATTATGGGTATGAGGAGTTTTAGTCCCCAGCGATGACAGCGGTACATGACATTTATGATGTTATTATGGGTATGAGGAGTTTTAGTCCCCAGTGATGACAGCGGTACATGACATTTATGATGTTATTATGGGTATGAGGAGCTTTAGTCCCCCAGCGATGACAGAGGTACATGACATTTATGATGTTATTATGGGTATGAGGAGTTTTAGTCCCCAGTGATGACAGCGGTACATGACATTTATGATGTTATTATGGGTATGAGGAGTTTTAGTCCCCCAGTGATGACAGAGGTACATGACATTTATGATGTTATTATGGGTATGAGGAGTTTTAGTCCCCAGTGATGACAGCGGTACATGACATTTATGATGTTATTATGGGTATGAGGAGTTTTAGTCCCCAGTGATGACAGCGGTACATGACATTTATGATGTTATTATGGGTATGAGGAGCTTTAGTCCCCCAGTGATGACAGAGGTACATGCCATTTATGATGTTATTATGGGTATGAGGAGTTTTAGTCCCCAGTGATGACAGAGGTACATGACATTTATGATGTTATTATGGGTATGAGGAGCTTTAGTCCCCCAGCGATGACAGAGGTACATGACATTTATGATGTTATTATGGGTATGAGGAGTTTTAGTCCCCAGTGATGACAGAGGTACATGACATTTATGATGTTATTATGGGTATGAGGAGTTTTAGTCCCCAGTGATGACAGCGGTACATGACATTTATGATGTTATTATGGGTATGAGGAGTTTTAGTCCCCAGTGATGACAGCGGTACATGACATTTATGATGTTATTATGGGTATGAGGAGCTTTAGTCCCCCAGTGATGACAGAGGTACATGCCATTTATGATGTTATTATGGGTATGAGGAGTTTTAGTCCCCAGTGATGACAGAGGTACATGACATTTATGATGTTATTATGGGTATGAGGAGTTTTAGTCCCCAGCGATGACAGCGGTACATGACATTTATGATGTTATTATGGGTATGAGGAGTTTTAGTCCCCAGTGATGACAGCGGTACATGTCATTTATGATGTTATTATGGATATGAGGAGTTTTAGTCCCCAGTGATGACAGAGGTACATGACATTTATGATGTTATTATGGGTATGAGGAGTTTTAGTCCCCAGCGATGACAGAGGTACATGTCATTTATGATGTTATTATGGGTATGAGGAGTTTTAGTCCCCAGCGATGACAGAGGTACATGACATTTATGATATTATTATGGGTATGAGGAGTTTTAGTCCCCAGTGATGACAGCGGTACATGTCATTTATGATGTTATTATGGATATGAGGAGTTTTAGTCCCCAGTGATGACAGAGGTACATGACATTTATGATGTTATTATGGGTATGAGGAGTTTTAGTCCCCAGCGATGACAGAGGTACATGTCATTTATGATGTTATTATGGGTATGAGGAGTTTTAGTCCCCAGCGATGACAGAGGTACATGACATTTATGATGTTATTATGGGTATGAGGAGTTTTAGTCCCCAGTGATGACAGCGGTACATGTCATTTATGATGTTATTATGGATATGAGGAGTTTTAGTCCCCAGTGATGACAGAGGTACATGACATTTATGATGTTATTATGGGTATGAGGAGTTTTAGTCCCCAGCGATGACAGAGGTACATGTCATTTATGATGTTATTATGGGTATGAGGAGTTTTAGTCCCCAGCGATGACAGAGGTACATGACATTTATGATGTTATTATGGGTATGAGGAGTTTTAGTCCCCAGCGATGACAGCGGTACATGACATTTATGATATTATTATGGGTATGAGGAGTTTTAGTCCCCAGTGATGACAGCAGTACATGCCATTTATGATGTTATTATGGGTATGAGGAGTTTTAGTCCCCAGTGATGACAGAGGTACATGACATTTATGATGTTATTATGGGTATGAGGAGTTTTAGTCCCCAGCGATGACAGCGGTACATGACATTTATGATGTTATTATGGGTATGAGGAGTTTTAGTCCCCAGCGATGACAGAGGTACATGACATTTATGATGTTATTATGGGTATGAGGAGTTTTAGTCCCCCAGTGATGACAGAGGTACATGACATTTATGATGTTATTATGGGTATGAGGAGTTTTAGTCCCCAGTGATGACAGCGGTACATGACATTTATGATGTTATTATGGGTATGAGGAGTTTTAGTCCCCAGCGATGACAGCAGTACATGACATTTATGATGTTATTATGGGTATGAGGAGTTTTAGTCCCCAGTGATGACAGCAGTACATGACATTTATGATGTTATTATGGGTATGAGGAGTTTTAGTCCCCAGCGATGACAGCGGTACATGACATTTATGATGTTATTATGGGTATGAGGAGTTTTAGTCCCCAGCGATGACAGAGGTACATGACATTTATGATGTTATTATGGGTATGAGGAGCTTTAGTCCCCCAGCGATGACAGAGGTACATGACATTTATGATGTTATTATGGGTATGAGGAGTTTTAGTCCCCAGTGATGACAGCGGTACATGACATTTATGATGTTATTATGGGTATGAGGAGCTTTAGTCCCCCAGCGATGACAGAGGTACATGCCATTTATGATGTTATTATGGGTATGAGGAGTTTTAGTCCCCAGTGATGACAGAGGTACATGACATTTATGATGTTATTATGGGTATGAGGAGTTTTAGTCCCCAGCGATGACAGCGGTACATGACATTTATGATGTTATTATGGGTATGAGGAGTTTTAGTCCCCAGTGATGACAGCGGTACATGTCATTTATGATGTTATTATGGGTATGAGGAGTTTTAGTCCCCAGTGATGACAGAGGTACATGACATTTATGATGTTATTATGGGTATGAGGAGTTTTAGTCCCCAGCGATGACAGAGGTACGTGACATTTATGATGTTATTATGGGTATGAGGAGTTTTAGTCCCCAGTGATGACAGCGGTACATGACATTTATGATGTTATTATGGGTATGAGGAGTTTTAGTCCCCAGCGATGACAGCGGTACATGTCATTTATGATGTTATTATGGGTATGAGGAGTTTTAGTCCCCAGTGATGACAGAGGTACATGACATTTATGATGTTATTATGGGTATGAGGAGTTTTAGTCCCCAGTGATGACAGCAGTACATGTCATTTATGATGTTATTATGGGTATGAGGAGTTTTAGTCCCCAGTGATGACAGCGGTACATGACATTTATGATGTTATTATGGGTATGAGGAGTTTTAGTCCCCAGTGATGACAGCGGTACATGACATTTATGATGTTATTATGGGTATGAGGAGCTTTAGTCCCCCAGCGATGACAGAGGTACATGACATTTATGATGTTATTATGGGTATGAGGAGTTTTAGTCCCCAGTGATGACAGAGGTACATGACATTTATGATGTTATTATGGGTATGAGGAGTTTTAGTCCCCAGTGATGACAGCAGTACATGTCATTTATGATGTTATTATGGGTATGAGGAGTTTTAGTCCCCAGTGATGACAGCGGTACATGACATTTATGATGTTATTATGGGTATGAGGAGCTTTAGTCCCCCAGTGATGACAGAGGTACATGCCATTTATGATGTTATTATGGGTATGAGGAGTTTTAGTCCCCAGTGATGACAGAGGTACATGACATTTATGATGTTATTATGGGTATGAGGAGTTTTAGTCCCCAGCGATGACAGCGGTACATGACATTTATGATGTTATTATGGGTATGAGGAGTTTTAGTCCCCAGTGATGACAGCGGTACATGTCATTTATGATGTTATTATGGGTATGAGGAGTTTTAGTCCCCAGTGATGACAGAGGTACATGACATTTATGATGTTATTATGGGTATGAGGAGTTTTATTCCCCAGCGATGACAGAGGTACGTGACATTTATGATGTTATTATGGGTATGAGGAGTTTTTGTCCCCAGTGATGACAGCGGTACATGACATTTATGATGTTATTATGGGTATGAGGAGTTTTAGTCCCCAGCGATGACAGCGGTACATGTCATTTATGATGTTATTATGGGTATGAGGAGTTTTAGTCCCCAGTGATGACAGAGGTACATGACATTTATGATGTTATTATGGGTATGAGGAGTTTTAGTCCCCAGTGATGACAGCAGTACATGTCATTTATGATGTTATTATGGGTATGAGGAGTTTTAGTCCCCAGTGATGACAGCGGTACATGACATTTATGATGTTATTATGGGTATGAGGAGTTTTAGTCCCCAGTGATGACAGCGGTACATGACATTTATGATGTTATTATGGGTATGAGGAGCTTTAGTCCCCCAGCGATGACAGAGGTACATGACATTTATGATGTTATTATGGGTATGAGGAGTTTTAGTCCCCAGTGATGACAGAGGTACATGACATTTATGATGTTATTATGGGTATGAGGAGTTTTAGTCCCCAGTGATGACAGCAGTACATGTCATTTATGATGTTATTATGGGTATGAGGAGTTTTAGTCCCCAGTGATGACAGCGGTACATGACATTTATGATGTTATTATGGGTATGAGGAGCTTTAGTCCCCCAGCGATGACAGAGGTACATGACATTTATGATGTTATTATGGGTATGAGGAGTTTTAGTCCCCAGTGATGACAGAGGTACATGACATTTATGATGTTATTATGGGTATGAGGAGTTTTAGTCCCCAGTGATGACAGAGGTACATGACATTTATGATGTTATTATGGGTATGAGGAGTTTTAGTCCCCAGCGATGACAGAGGTACATGCCATTTATGATGTTATTATGGGTATGAGGAGTTTTAGTCCCCAGTGATGACAGCGGTACATGACATTTATGATGTTATTATGGGTATGAGGAGTTTTAGTCCCCAGCGATGACAGCGGTACGTGACATTTATGATGTTATTATGGGTATGAGGAGTTTTAGTCCCCCAGTGATGACAGAGGTACATGTCATTTATGATGTTATTATGGGTATGAGGAGTTTTAGTCCCCAGTGATGACAGAGGTACATGACATTTATGATGTTATTATGGGTATGAGGAGTTTTAGTCCCCAGCGATGACAGAGGTACATGACATTTATGATGTTATTATGGGTATGAGGAGTTTTAGTCCCCCAGCGATGACAGAGGTACATGACATTTATGATGTTATTATGGGTATGAGGAGTTTTAGTCCCCAGTGATGACAGAGGTACATGACATTTATGATGTTATTATGGGTATGAGGAGTTTTAGTCCCCAGTGATGACAGAGGTACATGTCATTTATGATGTTATTATGGGTATGAGGAGTTTTAGTCCCCAGTGATGACAGAGGTACATGACATTTATGATGTTATTATGGGTATGAGGAGTTTTAGTCCCCCAGCGATGACAGAGGTACATGACATTTATGATGTTATTATGGGTATGAGGAGTTTTAGTCCCCAGCGATGACAGCGGTACATGACATTTATGATGTTATTATGGGTATGAGGAGTTTTAGTCCCCAGTGATGACAGCGGTACATGTCATTTATGATGTTATTATGGGTATGAGGAGTTTTAGTCCCCAGTGATGACAGAGGTACGTGACATTTATGATGTTATTATGGGTATGAGGAGTTTTAGTCCCCAGCGATGACAGAGGTACGTGACATTTATGATGTTATTATGGGTATGAGGAGTTTTAGTCCCCAGTGATGACAGCGGTACATGACATTTATGATGTTATTATGGGTATGAGGAGTTTTAGTCCCCAGCGATGACAGCGGTACATGACATTTATGATGTTATTATGGGTATGAGGAGTTTTAGTCCCCAGCGATGACAGCGGTACATGACATTTATGATGTTATTATGGGTATGAGGAGTTTTAGTCCCCAGTGATGACAGAGGTACATGACATTTATGATGTTATTATGGGTATGAGGAGTTTTAGTCCCCAGTGATGACAGAGGTACATGACATTTATGATGTTATTATGGGTATGAGGAGTTTTAGTCCCCAGTGATGACAGCGGTACATGACATTTATGATGTTATTATGGGTATGAGGAGTTTTAGTCCCCAGTGATGACAGCGGTACATGACATTTATGATGTTATTATGGGTATGAGGAGCTTTAGTCCCCCAGTGATGACAGAGGTACATGCCATTTATGATGTTATTATGGGTATGAGGAGTTTTAGTCCCCAGTGATGACAGAGGTACATGACATTTATGATGTTATTATGGGTATGAGGAGTTTTAGTCCCCAGCGATGACAGCGGTACATGACATTTATGATGTTATTATGGGTATGAGGAGTTTTAGTCCCCAGTGATGACAGCGGTACATGTCATTTATGATGTTATTATGGGTATGAGGAGTTTTAGTCCCCAGTGATGACAGAGGTACATGACATTTATGATGTTATTATGGGTATGAGGAGTTTTAGTCCCCAGCGATGACAGAGGTACGTGACATTTATGATGTTATTATGGGTATGAGGAGTTTTAGTCCCCAGTGATGACAGAGGTACATGTCATTTATGATGTTATTATGGGTATGAGGAGTTTTAGTCCCCAGCGATGACAGCGGTACATGACATTTATGATGTTATTATGGGTATGAGGAGTTTTAGTCCCCAGTGATGACAGAGGTACATGTCATTTATGATGTTATTATGGGTATGAGGAGTTTTAGTCCCCAGCGATGACAGAGGTACATGACATTTATGATGTTATTATGGGTATGAGGTGTTTTAGTCCCCAGCGATGACAGTGGTACATGACATTTATGATGTTATTATGGGTATGAGGAGTTTTAGTCCCCCAGTGATGACAGAGGTACATGCCATTTATGATGTTATTATGGGTATGAGGAGTTTTAGTCCCCAGTGATGACAGAGGTACATGACATTTATGATGTTATTATGGGTATGAGGAGTTTTAGTCCCCCAGTGATGACAGAGGTACATGACATTTATGATGTTATTATGGGTATGAGGAGTTTTAGTCCCCAGTGATGACAGAGGTACATGTCATTTATGATGTTATTATGGGTATGAGGAGTTTTAGTCCCCCAGCGATGACAGAGGTACATGACATTTATGATGTTATTATGGGTATGAGGAGTTTTAGTCCCCAGTGATGACAGAGGTACATGCCATTTATGATGTTATTATGGGTATGAGGAGTTTTAGTCCCCAGTGATGACAGCGGTACATGACATTTATGATGTTATTATGGGTATGAGGAGTTTTAGTCCCCAGTGATGACAGAGGTACATGACATTTATGATGTTATTATGGGTATGAGGAGCTTTAGTCCCCCAGCGATGACAGAGGTACATGACATTTATGATGTTATTATGGGTATGAGGAGTTTTAGTCCCCAGTGATGACAGAGGTACATGACATTTATGATGTTATTATGGGTATGAGGAGCTTTAGTCCCCCAGTGATGACAGAGGTACATGCCATTTATGATGTTATTATGGGTATGAGGAGTTTTAGTCCCCAGTGATGACAGAGGTACATGTCATTTATGATGTTATTATGGGTATGAGGAGTTTTAGTCCCCAGTGATGACAGCAGTACATGTCATTTATGATGTTATTATGGGTATGAGGAGTTTTAGTCCCCAGTGATGACAGCGGTACATGACATTTATGATGTTATTATGGGTATGAGGAGTTTTAGTCCCCAGTGATGACAGCGGTACATGACATTTATGATGTTATTATGGGTATGAGGAGCTTTAGTCCCCCAGCGATGACAGAGGTACATGACATTTATGATGTTATTATGGGTATGAGGAGTTTTAGTCCCCAGTGATGACAGAGGTACATGACATTTATGATGTTATTATGGGTATGAGGAGCTTTAGTCCCCCAGCGATGACAGAGGTACATGACATTTATGATGTTATTATGGGTATGAGGAGTTTTAGTCCCCAGTGATGACAGAGGTACATGACATTTATGATGTTATTATGGGTATGAGGAGCTTTAGTCCCCCAGCGATGACAGAGGTACATGTCATTTATGATGTTATTATGGGTATGAGGAGTTTTAGTCCCCAGCGATGACAGAGGTACGTGACATTTATGATGTTATTATGGGTATGAGGAGTTTTAGTCCCCAGTGATGACAGCGGTACATGACATTTATGATGTTATTATGGGTATGAGGAGTTTTAGTCCCCAGCGATGACAGAGGTACGTGACATTTATGATGTTATTATGGGTATGAGGAGTTTTAGTCCCCAGTGATGACAGCGGTACATGACATTTATGATGTTATTATGGGTATGAGGAGTTTTAGTCCCCAGCGATGACAGCGGTACATGTCATTTATGATGTTATTATGGGTATGAGGAGTTTTAGTCCCCAGTGATGACAGA
The DNA here is from genome assembly GCA_029206835.1 of Rana muscosa. Taxonomy (NCBI): domain Eukaryota; kingdom Metazoa; phylum Chordata; class Amphibia; order Anura; family Ranidae; genus Rana; species Rana muscosa. The sequence continues at coordinate 3,747,558 of CM055117.1, read as the reverse complement.
GGTACATGACATTTATGATGTTATTATGGGTATGAGGAGTTTTAGTCCCCAGTGATGACAGCGGTACATGACATTTATGATGTTATTATGGGTATGAGGAGTTTTAGTCCCCAGTGATGACAGCGGTACATGACATTTATGATGTTATTATGGGTATGAGGAGCTTTAGTCCCCCAGTGATGACAGAGGTACATGCCATTTATGATGTTATTATGGGTATGAGGAGTTTTAGTCCCCAGTGATGACAGAGGTACATGACATTTATGATGTTATTATGGGTATGAGGAGTTTTAGTCCCCAGTGATGACAGAGGTACATGTCATTTATGATGTTATTATGGGTATGAGGAGTTTTAGTCCCCCAGTGATGACAGAGGTACATGACATTTATGATGTTATTATGGGTATGAGGAGTTTTAGTCCCCAGCGATGACAGAGGTACGTGACATTTATGATGTTATTATGGGTATGAGGAGTTTTAGTCCCCAGTGATGACAGCGGTACATGACATTTATGATGTTATTATGGGTATGAGGAGTTTTAGTCCCCAGCGATGACAGCGGTACATGTCATTTATGATGTTATTATGGGTATGAGGAGTTTTAGTCCCCAGTGATGACAGAGGTACATGACATTTATGATGTTATTATGGGTATGAGGAGTTTTAGTCCCCAGCGATGACAGAGGTACATGACATTTATGATGTTATTATGGGTATGAGGAGTTTTAGTCCCCAGCGATGACAGCGGTACATGTCATTTATGATGTTATTATGGGTATGAGGAGTTTTAGTCCCCAGTGATGACAGAGGTACATGACATTTATGATGTTATTATGGGTATGAGGAGTTTTAGTCCCCAGCGATGACAGCGGTACATGTCATTTATGATGTTATTATGGGTATGAGGAGTTTTAGTCCCCAGTGATGACAGAGGTACATGACATTTATGATGTTATTATGGGTATGAGGAGTTTTAGTCCCCAGTGATGACAGCGGTACATGACATTTATGATGTTATTATGGGTATGAGGAGTTTTAGTCCCCAGTGATGACAGCGGTACATGACATTTATGATGTTATTATGGGTATGAGGAGCTTTAGTCCCCCAGTGATGACAGAGGTACATGCCATTTATGATGTTATTATGGGTATGAGGAGTTTTAGTCCCCAGTGACGACAGAGGTACATGACATTTATGATGTTATTATGGGTATGAGGAGTTTTAGTCCCCAGTGATGACAGAGGTACATGTCATTTATGATGTTATTATGGGTATGAGGAGTTTTAGTCCCCCAGTGATGACAGAGGTACATGACATTTATGATGTTATTATGGGTATGAGGAGTTTTAGTCCCCAGCGATGACAGAGGTACGTGACATTTATGATGTTATTATGGGTATGAGGAGTTTTAGTCCCCAGTGATGACAGCGGTACATGACATTTATGATGTTATTATGGGTATGAGGAGTTTTAGTCCCCAGCGATGACAGCGGTACATGTCATTTATGATGTTATTATGGGTATGAGGAGTTTTAGTCCCCAGTGATGACAGAGGTACATGACATTTATGATGTTATTATGGGTATGAGGAGTTTTAGTCCCCAGCGATGACAGAGGTACATGACATTTATGATGTTATTATGGGTATGAGGAGTTTTAGTCCCCAGCGATGACAGCGGTACATGTCATTTATGATGTTATTATGGGTATGAGGAGTTTTAGTCCCCAGTGATGACAGAGGTACATGACATTTATGATGTTATTATGGGTATGAGGAGTTTTAGTCCCCAGTGATGACAGAGGTACATGTCATTTATGATGTTATTATGGGTATGAGGAGTTTTAGTCCCCAGTGATGACAGCAGTACATGCCATTTATGATGTTATTATGGGTATGAGGAGTTTTAGTCCCCAGCGATGACAGCGGTACATGACATTTATGATGTTATTATGGGTATGAGGAGTTTTAGTCCCCAGCGATGACAGCGGTACATGACATTTATGATGTTATTATGGGTATGAGGAGTTTTAGTCCCCAGCGATGACAGAGGTACATGACATTTATGATGTTATTATGGGTATGAGGAGTTTTAGTCCCCAGCGATGACAGCGGTACATGACATTTATGATGTTATTATGGGTATGAGGAGTTTTAGTCCCCAGAGATGACAGAGGTACATGACATTTATGATGTTATTATGGGTATGAGGAGTTTTAGTCCCCAGCGATGACAGCGGTACATGACATTTATGATGTTATTATGGGTATGAGGAGTTTTAGTCCCCCAGCGATGACAGAGGTACATGACATTTATGATGTTATTATGGGTATGAGGAGTTTTAGTCCCCAGCGATGACAGAGGTACATGACATTTATGATGTTATTATGGGTATGAGGAGTTTTAGTCCCCAGCGATGACAGAGGTACATGACATTTATGATGTTATTATGGGTATGAGGAGCTTTAGTCCCCAGCGATGACAGAGGTACATGTCATTTATGATGTTATTATGGGTATGAGGAGTTTTAGTCCCCAGCGATGACAGAGGTACATGACATTTATGATGTTATTATGGGTATGAGGAGCTTTAGTCCCCCAGCGATGACAGAGGTACATGACATTTATGATGTTATTATGGGTATGAGGAGTTTTAGTCCCCAGTGATGACAGAGGTACATGACATTTATGATGTTATTATGGGTATGAGGAGCTTTAGTCCCCCAGCGATGACAGAGGTACATGACATTTATGATGTTATTATGGGTATGAGGAGTTTTAGTCCCCAGTGATGACAGAGGTACATGACATTTATGATGTTATTATGGGTATGAGGAGCTTTAGTCCCCCAGTGATGACAGAGGTACATGACATTTATGATGTTATTATGGGTATGAGGAGTTTTAGTCCCCAGTGATGACAGAGGTACATGTCATTTATGATGTTATTATGGGTATGAGGAGTTTTAGTCCCCAGCGATGACAGCAGTACATGACATTTATGATGTTATTATGGGTATGAGGAGTTTTAGTCCCCAGCGATGACAGAGGTACATGTCATTTATGATGTTATTATGGGTATGAGGAGTTTTAGTCCCCCAGTGATGACAGAGGTACATGACATTTATGATGTTATTATGGGTATGAGGAGTTTTAGTCCCCAGTGATGACAGAGGTACATGTCATTTATGATGTTATTATGGGTATGAGGAGTTTTAGTCCCCCAGTGATGACAGAGGTACATGACATTTATGATGTTATTATGGGTATGAGGAGTTTTAGTCCCCAGTGATGACAGCAGTACATGACATTTATGATGTTATTATGGGTATGAGGAGTTTTAGTCCCCAGCGATGACAGCGGTACATGACATTTATGATGTTATTATGGGTATGAGGAGTTTTAGTCCCCAGTGATGACAGCGGTACATGACATTTATGATGTTATTATGGGTATGAGGAGCTTTAGTCCCCAGCGATGACAGCGGTACATGACATTTATGATGTTATTATGGGTATGAGGAGTTTTAGTCCCCAGTGATGACAGCGGTACATGACATTTATGATGTTATTATGGGTATGAGGAGTTTTAGTCCCCAGTGATGACAGAGGTACATGACATTTATGATGTTATTATGGGTATGAGGAGCTTTAGTCCCCCAGCGATGACAGAGGTACATGACATTTATGATGTTATTATGGGTATGAGGAGTTTTAGTCCCCAGTGATGACAGCGGTACATGACATTTATGATGTTATTATGGGTATGAGGAGCTTTAGTCCCCCAGCGATGACAGAGGTACATGACATTTATGATGTTATTATGGGTATGAGGAGTTTTAGTCCCCAGTGATGACAGAGGTACATGACATTTATGATGTTATTATGGGTATGAGGAGTTTTAGTCCCCAGTGATGACAGCGGTACATGACATTTATGATGTTATTATGGGTATGAGGAGTTTTAGTCCCCAGTGATGACAGCGGTACATGACATTTATGATGTTATTATGGGTATGAGGAGCTTTAGTCCCCAGTGATGACAGCGGTACATGTCATTTATGATGTTATTATGGGTATGAGGAGTTTTAGTCCCCAGTGATGACAGCGGTACATGACATTTATGATGTTATTATGGGTATGAGGAGTTTTAGTCCCCAGCGATGACAGAGGTACATGTCATTTATGATGTTATTATGGGTATGAGGAGTTTTAGTCCCCAGTGATGACAGCAGTACATGCCATTTATGATGTTATTATGGGTATGAGGAGTTTTAGTCCCCAGTGATGACAGAGGTACATGACATTTATGATGTTATTATGGGTATGAGGAGTTTTAGTCCCCAGCGATGACAGCGGTACATGACATTTATGATGTTATTATGGGTATGAGGAGTTTTAGTCCCCAGCGATGACAGAGGTACATGTCATTTATGATGTTATTATGGGTATGAGGAGTTTTAGTCCCCCAGTGATGACAGAGGTACATGACATTTATGATGTTATTATGGGTATGAGGAGTTTTAGTCCCCAGTGATGACAGCGGTACATGACATTTATGATGTTATTATGGGTATGAGGAGTTTTAGTCCCCAGCGATGACAGCAGTACATGACATTTATGATGTTATTATGGGTATGAGGAGTTTTAGTCCCCAGTGATGACAGCAGTACATGACATTTATGATGTTATTATGGGTATGAGGAGTTTTAGTCCCCAGCGATGACAGCGGTACATGACATTTATGATGTTATTATGGGTATGAGGAGTTTTAGTCCCCAGTGATGACAGCGGTACATGACATTTATGATGTTATTATGGGTATGAGGAGCTTTAGTCCCCCAGCGATGACAGAGGTACATGACATTTATGATGTTATTATGGGTATGAGGAGTTTTAGTCCCCAGTGATGACAGCGGTACATGACATTTATGATGTTATTATGGGTATGAGGAGCTTTAGTCCCCAGCGATGACAGAGGTACGTGACATTTATGATGTTATTATGGGTATGAGGAGTTTTAGTCCCCAGTGATGACAGCGGTACATGACATTTATGATGTTATTATGGGTATGAGGAGTTTTAGTCCCCAGCGATGACAGCGGTACATGTCATTTATGATGTTATTATGGGTATGAGGAGTTTTAGTCCCCAGTGATGACAGAGGTACATGACATTTATGATGTTATTATGGGTATGAGGAGTTTTAGTCCCCAGTGATGACAGCAGTACATGTCATTTATGATGTTATTATGGGTATGAGGAGTTTTAGTCCCCAGTGATGACAGCGGTACATGACATTTATGATGTTATTATGGGTATGAGGAGTTTTAGTCCCCAGTGATGACAGCGGTACATGACATTTATGATGTTATTATGGGTATGAGGAGCTTTAGTCCCCCAGCGATGACAGAGGTACATGACATTTATGATGTTATTATGGGTATGAGGAGTTTTAGTCCCCAGTGATGACAGAGGTACATGACATTTATGATGTTATTATGGGTATGAGGAGTTTTAGTCCCCAGTGATGACAGCAGTACATGTCATTTATGATGTTATTATGGGTATGAGGAGTTTTAGTCCCCAGTGATGACAGCGGTACATGACATTTATGATGTTATTATGGGTATGAGGAGTTTTAGTCCCCAGTGATGACAGCGGTACATGACATTTATGATGTTATTATGGGTATGAGGAGTTTTAGTCCCCCAGTGATGACAGCGGTACATGACATTTATGATGTTATTATGGGTATGAGGAGCTTTAGTCCCCCAGCGATGACAGAGGTACATGACATTTATGATGTTATTATGGGTATGAGGAGTTTTAGTCCCCAGTGATGACAGAGGTACATGACATTTATGATGTTATTATGGGTATGAGGAGTTTTAGTCCCCCAGCGATGACAGCGGTACATGACATTTATGATGTTATTATGGGTATGAGGAGTTTTAGTCCCCAGCGATGACAGCGGTACGTGACATTTATGATGTTATTATGGGTATGAGGAGTTTTAGTCCCCCAGTGATGACAGAGGTACATGACATTTATGATGTTATTATGGGTATGAGGAGTTTTAGTCCCCAGCGATGACAGCGGTACGTGACATTTATGATGTTATTATGGGTATGAGGAGTTTTAGTCCCCCAGTGATGACAGAGGTACATGACATTTATGATGTTATTATGGGTATGAGGAGTTTTAGTCCCCAGTGATGACAGCGGTACATGTCATTTATGATGTTATTATGGGTATGAGGAGTTTTAGTCCCCAGTGATGACAGAGGTACGTGACATTTATGATGTTATTATGGGTATGAGGAGTTTTAGTCCCCAGCGATGACAGAGGTACGTGACATTTATGATGTTATTATGGGTATGAGGAGTTTTAGTCCCCAGTGATGACAGCGGTACATGACATTTATGATGTTATTATGGGTATGAGGAGTTTTAGTCCCCAGCGATGACAGCGGTACATGACATTTATGATGTTATTATGGGTATGAGGAGTTTTAGTCCCCAGCGATGACAGCGGTACATGACATTTATGATGTTATTATGGGTATGAGGAGTTTTAGTCCCCAGTGATGACAGAGGTACATGACATTTATGATGTTATTATGGGTATGAGGAGTTTTAGTCCCCAGTGATGACAGAGGTACATGACATTTATGATGTTATTATGGGTATGAGGAGTTTTAGTCCCCAGTGATGACAGCGGTACATGACATTTATGATGTTATTATGGGTATGAGGAGTTTTAGTCCCCAGTGATGACAGCGGTACATGACATTTATGATGTTATTATGGGTATGAGGAGCTTTAGTCCCCCAGTGATGACAGAGGTACATGCCATTTATGATGTTATTATGGGTATGAGGAGTTTTAGTCCCCAGTGATGACAGAGGTACATGACATTTATGATGTTATTATGGGTATGAGGAGTTTTAGTCCCCAGTGATGACAGCGGTACATGTCATTTATGATGTTATTATGGGTATGAGGAGTTTTAGTCCCCAGTGATGACAGAGGTACATGACATTTATGATGTTATTATGGGTATGAGGAGTTTTAGTCCCCAGCGATGACAGAGGTACGTGACATTTATGATGTTATTATGGGTATGAGGAGTTTTAGTCCCCAGTGATGACAGAGGTACATGTCATTTATGATGTTATTATGGGTATGAGGAGTTTTAGTCCCCAGCGATGACAGAGGTACATGACATTTATGATGTTATTATGGGTATGAGGAGTTTTAGTCCCCAGCGATGACAGTGGTACATGACATTTATGATGTTATTATGGGTATGAGGAGTTTTAGTCCCCCAGTGATGACAGAGGTACATGCCATTTATGATGTTATTATGGGTATGAGGAGTTTTAGTCCCCAGTGATGACAGAGGTACATGACATTTATGATGTTATTATGGGTATGAGGAGTTTTAGTCCCCCAGTGATGACAGAGGTACATGACATTTATGATGTTATTATGTGTATGAGGAGTTTTAGTCCCCCAGCGATGACAGAGGTACATGACATTTATGATGTTATTATGGGTATGAGGAGTTTTAGTCCCCAGTGATGACAGAGGTACATGCCATTTATGATGTTATTATGGGTATGAGGAGTTTTAGTCCCCAGCGATGACAGAGGTACATGACATTTATGATGTTATTATGGGTATGAGGAGCTTTAGTCCCCCAGCGATGACAGAGGTACATGACATTTATGATGTTATTATGGGTATGAGGAGTTTTAGTCCCCAGTGATGACAGAGGTACATGTCATTTATGATGTTATTATGGGTATGAGGAGTTTTAGTCCCCCAGCGATGACAGAGGTACATGACATTTATGATGTTATTATGGGTATGAGGAGTTTTAGTCCCCAGTGATGACAGAGGTACATGCCATTTATGATGTTATTATGGGTATGAGGAGTTTTAGTCCCCAGTGATGACAGCGGTACATGACATTTATGATGTTATTATGGGTATGAGGAGTTTTAGTCCCCAGTGATGACAGAGGTACATGACATTTATGATGTTATTATGGGTATGAGGAGCTTTAGTCCCCCAGCGATGACAGAGGTACATGACATTTATGATGTTATTATGGGTATGAGGAGTTTTAGTCCCCAGTGATGACAGAGGTACATGACATTTATGATGTTATTATGGGTATGAGGAGCTTTAGTCCCCCAGTGATGACAGAGGTACATGCCATTTATGATGTTATTATGGGTATGAGGAGTTTTAGTCCCCAGTGATGACAGAGGTACATGTCATTTATGATGTTATTATGGGTATGAGGAGTTTTAGTCCCCAGTGATGACAGAGGTACATGACATTTATGATGTTATTATGGGTATGAGGAGCTTTAGTCCCCCAGTGATGACAGAGGTACATGACATTTATGATGTTATTATGGGTATGAGGAGTTTTAGTCCCCAGTGATGACAGAGGTACATGTCATTTATGATGTTATTATGGGTATGAGGAGTTTTAGTCCCCAGTGATGACAGCAGTACATGTCATTTATGATGTTATTATGGGTATGAGGAGTTTTAGTCCCCAGTGATGACAGAGGTACATGACATTTATGATGTTATTATGGGTATGAGGAGCTTTAGTCCCCCAGCGATGACAGAGGTACATGTCATTTATGATGTTATTATGGGTATGAGGAGTTTTAGTCCCCAGCGATGACAGAGGTACGTGACATTTATGATGTTATTATGGGTATGAGGAGTTTTAGTCCCCAGTGATGACAGCGGTACATGACATTTATGATGTTATTATGGGTATGAGGAGTTTTAGTCCCCAGCGATGACAGAGGTACGTGACATTTATGATGTTATTATGGGTATGAGGAGTTTTAGTCCCCAGTGATGACAGCGGTACATGACATTTATGATGTTATTATGGGTATGAGGAGTTTTAGTCCCCAGCGATGACAGCGGTACATGTCATTTATGATGTTATTATGGGTATGAGGAGTTTTAGTCCCCAGTGATGACAGAGGTACATGACATTTATGATGTTATTATGGGTATGAGGAGTTTTAGTCCCCAGTGATGACAGCGGTACATGACATTTATGATGTTATTATGGGTATGAGGAGTTTTAGTCCCCAGTGATGACAGCGGTACATGACATTTATGATGTTATTATGGGTATGAGGAGCTTTAGTCCCCCAGTGATGACAGAGGTACATGCCATTTATGATGTTATTATGGGTATGAGGAGTTTTAGTCCCCAGTGATGACAGAGGTACATGACATTTATGATGTTATTATGGGTATGAGGAGTTTTAGTCCCCAGCGATGACAGCGGTACATGACATTTATGATGTTATTATGGGTATGAGGAGTTTTAGTCCCCAGTGATGACAGCGGTACATGTCATTTATGATGTTATTATGGGTATGAGGAGTTTTAGTCCCCCAGTGATGACAGAGGTACATGACATTTATGATGTTATTATGGGTATGAGGAGTTTTAGTCCCCAGTGATGACAGAGGTACATGTCATTTATGATGTTATTATGGGTATGAGGAGTTTTAGTCCCCCAGTGATGACAGCGGTACATGACATTTATGATGTTATTATGGGTATGAGGAGTTTTAGTCCCCAGCGATGACAGAGGTACGTGACATTTATGATGTTATTATGGGTATGAGGAGTTTTAGTCCCCAGTGATGACAGAGGTACATGACATTTATGATGTTATTATGGGTATGAGGAGTTTTAGTCCCCAGTGATGACAGTGGTACATGACATTTATGATGTTATTATGGGTATGAGGAGTTTTAGTCCCCAGTGATGACAGAGGTACATGACATTTATGATGTTATTATGGGTATGAGGAGTTTTAGTCCCCAGCGATGACAGCGGTACATGTCATTTATGATGTTATTATGGGTATGAGGAGTTTTAGTCCCCAGTGATGACAGAGGTACATGACATTTATGATGTTATTATGGGTATGAGGAGTTTTAGTCCCCAGCGATGACAGAGGTACATGACATTTATGATGTTATTATGGGTATGAGGAGTTTTAGTCCCCAGCGATGACAGCGGTACATGTCATTTATGATGTTATTATGGGTATGAGGAGTTTTAGTCCCCAGTGATGACAGAGGTACATGACATTTATGATGTTATTATGGGTATGAGGAGTTTTAGTCCCCAGTGATGACAGAGGTACATGTCATTTATGATGTTATTATGGGTATGAGGAGTTTTAGTCCCCAGTGATGACAGCAGTACATGCCATTTATGATGTTATTATGGGTATGAGGAGTTTTAGTCCCCAGCGATGACAGCGGTACATGACATTTATGATGTTATTATGGGTATGAGGAGTTTTAGTCCCCAGCGATGACAGCGGTACATGACATTTATGATGTTATTATGGGTATGAGGAGTTTTAGTCCCCAGCGATGACAGAGGTACATGACATTTATGATGTTATTATGGGTATGAGGAGTTTTAGTCCCCAGCGATGACAGCGGTACATGACATTTATGATGTTATTATGGGTATGAGGAGTTTTAGTCCCCCAGCGATGACAGAGGTACATGACATTTATGATGTTATTATGGGTATGAGGAGTTTTAGTCCCCAGCGATGACAGAGGTACATGACATTTATGATGTTATTATGGGTATGAGGAGTTTTAGTCCCCAGCGATGACAGAGGTACATGTCATTTATGATGTTATTATGGGTATGAGGAGTTTTAGTCCCCAGCGATGACAGAGGTACATGACATTTATGATGTTATTATGGGTATGAGGAGCTTTAGTCCCCCAGTGATGACAGAGGTACATGACATTTATGATGTTATTATGGGTATGAGGAGTTTTAGTCCCCAGTGATGACAGAGGTACATGCCATTTATGATGTTATTATGGGTATGAGGAGCTTTAGTCCCCCAGCGATGACAGAGGTACATGACATTTATGATGTTATTATGGGTATGAGGAGTTTTAGTCCCCAGTGATGACAGCGGTACATGACATTTATGATGTTATTATGGGTATGAGGAGTTTTAGTCCCCAGTGATGACAGAGGTACATGACATTTATGATGTTATTATGGGTATGAGGAGCTTTAGTCCCCCAGTGATGACAGAGGTACATGACATTTATGATGTTATTATGGGTATGAGGAGTTTTAGTCCCCAGTGATGACAGAGGTACATGTCATTTATGATGTTATTATGGGTATGAGGAGTTTTAGTCCCCAGTGATGACAGAGGTACATGCCATTTATGATGTTATTATGGGTATGAGGAGTTTTAGTCCCCAGTGATGACAGAGGTACATGACATTTATGATGTTATTATGGGTATGAGGAGTTTTAGTCCCCAGTGATGACAGAGGTACATGACATTTATGATGTTATTATGGGTATGAGGAGTTTTAGTCCCCCAGTGATGACAGAGGTACATGTCATTTATGATGTTATTATGGGTATGAGGAGTTTTAGTCCCCCAGTGATGACAGAGGTACATGACATTTATGATGTTATTATGGGTATGAGGAGTTTTAGTCCCCAGTGATGACAGCAGTACATGCCATTTATGATGTTATTATGGGTATGAGGAGTTTTAGTCCCCAGCGATGACAGCAGTACATGACATTTATGATGTTATTATGGGTATGAGGAGTTTTAGTCCCCAGTGATGACAGCAGTACATGACATTTATGATGTTATTATGGGTATGAGGAGTTTTAGTCCCCAGCGATGACAGCGGTACATGACATTTATGATGTTATTATGGGTATGAGGAGTTTTAGTCCCCAGTGATGACAGCGGTACATGACATTTATGATGTTATTATGGGTATGAGGAGCTTTAGTCCCCCAGCGATGACAGAGGTACATGACATTTATGATGTTATTATGGGTATGAGGAGTTTTAGTCCCCAGTGATGACAGCGGTACATGACATTTATGATGTTATTATGGGTATGAGGAGTTTTAGTCCCCAGTGATGACAGAGGTACATGACATTTATGATGTTATTATGGGTATGAGGAGTTTTAGTCCCCAGTGATGACAGAGGTACATGACATTTATGATGTTATTATGGGTATGAGGAGTTTTAGTCCCCAGTGATGACAGCGGTACATGACATTTATGATGTTATTATGGGTATGAGGAGTTTTAGTCCCCAGTGATGACAGCGGTACATGACATTTATGATGTTATTATGGGTATGAGGAGCTTTAGTCCCCCAGTGATGACAGAGGTACATGCCATTTATGATGTTATTATGGGTATGAGGAGTTTTAGTCCCCAGTGATGACAGAGGTACATGACATTTATGATGTTATTATGGGTATGAGGAGTTTTAGTCCCCAGCGATGACAGCGGTACATGACATTTATGATGTTATTATGGGTATGAGGAGTTTTAGTCCCCAGTGATGACAGCGGTACATGTCATTTATGATGTTATTATGGGTATGAGGAGTTTTAGTCCCCAGTGATGACAGAGGTACATGACATTTATGATGTTATTATGGGTATGAGGAGTTTTAGTCCCCAGCGATGACAGAGGTACATGTCATTTATGATGTTATTATGGGTATGAGGAGTTTTAGTCCCCAGTGATGACAGCAGTACATGCCATTTATGATGTTATTATGGGTATGAGGAGTTTTAGTCCCCAGTGATGACAGAGGTACATGACATTTATGATGTTATTATGGGTATGAGGAGTTTTAGTCCCCAGCGATGACAGCGGTACATGACATTTATGATGTTATTATGGGTATGAGGAGTTTTAGTCCCCAGCGATGACAGAGGTACATGTCATTTATGATGTTATTATGGGTATGAGGAGTTTTAGTCCCCCAGTGATGACAGAGGTACATGACATTTATGATGTTATTATGGGTATGAGGAGTTTTAGTCCCCCAGCGATGACAGAGGTACATGACATTTATGATGTTATTATGGGTATGAGGAGTTTTAGTCCCCAGTGATGACAGAGGTACATGACATTTATGATGTTATTATGGGTATGAGGAGTTTTAGTCCCCAGTGATGACAGAGGTACATGACATTTATGATGTTATTATGGGTATGAGGAGTTTTAGTCCCCAGTGATGACAGCGGTACATGACATTTATGATGTTATTATGGGTATGAGGAGTTTTAGTCCCCAGTGATGACAGCGGTACATGACATTTATGATGTTATTATGGGTATGAGGAGCTTTAGTCCCCCAGCGATGACAGAGGTACATGACATTTATGATGTTATTATGGGTATGAGGAGTTTTAGTCCCCAGTGATGACAGCGGTACATGACATTTATGATGTTATTATGGGTATGAGGAGCTTTAGTCCCCCAGCGATGACAGAGGTACGTGACATTTATGATGTTATTATGGGTATGAGGAGTTTTAGTCCCCCAGTGATGACAGAGGTACATGACATTTATGATGTTATTATGGGTATGAGGAGTTTTAGTCCCCAGTGATGACAGAGGTACATGACATTTATGATGTTATTATGGGTATGAGGAGTTTTAGTCCCCAGTGATGACAGCGGTACATGACATTTATGATGTTATTATGGGTATGAGGAGCTTTAGTCCCCCAGTGATGACAGAGGTACATGCCATTTATGATGTTATTATGGGTATGAGGAGTTTTAGTCCCCAGTGATGACAGAGGTACATGACATTTATGATGTTATTATGGGTATGAGGAGTTTTAGTCCCCAGCGATGACAGCGGTACATGACATTTATGATGTTATTATGGGTATGAGGAGTTTTAGTCCCCAGTGATGACAGCGGTACATGTCATTTATGATGTTATTATGGGTATGAGGAGTTTTAGTCCCCAGTGATGACAGAGGTACATGACATTTATGATGTTATTATGGGTATGAGGAGTTTTAGTCCCCAGCGATGACAGAGGTACGTGACATTTATGATGTTATTATGGGTATGAGGAGTTTTAGTCCCCAGTGATGACAGCGGTACATGACATTTATGATGTTATTATGGGTATGAGGAGTTTTAGTCCCCAGCGATGACAGCGGTACATGTCATTTATGATGTTATTATGGGTATGAGGAGTTTTAGTCCCCAGTGATGACAGAGGTACATGTCATTTATGATGTTATTATGGGTATGAGGAGTTTTAGTCCCCAGTGATGACAGCAGTACATGTCATTTATGATGTTATTATGGGTATGAGGAGTTTTAGTCCCCAGTGATGACAGCGGTACATGACATTTATGATGTTATTATGGGTATGAGGAGTTTTAGTCCCCAGTGATGACAGCGGTACATGACATTTATGATGTTATTATGGGTATGAGGAGCTTTAGTCCCCCAGCGATGACAGAGGTACATGACATTTATGATGTTATTATGGGTATGAGGAGTTTTAGTCCCCAGTGATGACAGAGGTACATGACATTTATGATGTTATTATGGGTATGAGGAGTTTTAGTCCCCAGTGATGACAGCGGTACATGACATTTATGATGTTATTATGGGTATGAGGAGTTTTAGTTCCCAGTGATGACAGCAGTACATGTCATTTATGATGTTATTATGGGTATGAGGAGTTTTAGTCCCCAGTGATGACAGAGGTACATGTCATTTATGATGTTATTATGGGTATGAGGAGTTTTAGTCCCCAGTGATGACAGCAGTACATGTCATTTATGATGTTATTATGGGTATGAGGAGTTTTAGTCCCCAGTGATGACAGCGGTACATGACATTTATGATGTTATTATGGGTATGAGGAGTTTTAGTTCCCAGTGATGACAGCGGTACATGACATTTATGATGTTATTATGGGTATGAGGAGTTTTAGTCCCCCAGCGATGACAGAGGTACATGACATTTATGATGTTATTATGGGTATGAGGAGTTTTAGTCCCCAGTGATGACAGAGGTACATGACATTTATGATGTTATTATGGGTATGAGGAGTTTTAGTCCCCAGCGATGACAGCGGTACATGACATTTATGATGTTATTATGGGTATGAGGAGTTTTAGTCCCCAGTGATGACAGCGGTACATGTCATTTATGATGTTATTATGGGTATGAGGAGTTTTAGTCCCCAGTGATGACAGAGGTACGTGACATTTATGATGTTATTATGGGTATGAGGAGTTTTAGTCCCCAGCGATGACAGAGGTACGTGACATTTATGATGTTATTATGGGTATGAGGAGTTTTAGTCCCCAGTGATGACAGAGGTACATGACATTTATGATGTTATTATGGGTATGAGGAGTTTTAGTCCCCAGCGATGACAGCGGTACATGACATTTATGATGTTATTATGGGTATGAGGAGTTTTAGTCCCCCAGTGATGACAGCGGTACATGACATTTATGATGTTATTATGGGTATGAGGAGTTTTAGTCCCCAGCGATGACAGCGGTACATGACATTTATGATGTTATTATGGGTATGAGGAGTTTTAGTCCCCAGCGATGACAGAGGTACATGACATTTATGATGTTATTATGGGTATGAGGAGTTTTAGTCCCCAGTGATGACAGAGGTACATGACATTTATGATGTTATTATGGGTATGAGGAGTTTTAGTCCCCAGTGATGACAGAGGTACATGACATTTATGATGTTATTATGGGTATGAGGAGTTTTAGTCCCCAGTGATGACAGCGGTACATGACATTTATGATGTTATTATGGGTATGAGGAGTTTTAGTCCCCAGTGATGACAGCGGTACATGACATTTATGATGTTATTATGGGTATGAGGAGCTTTAGTCCCCCAGTGATGACAGAGGTACATGCCATTTATGATGTTATTATGGGTATGAGGAGTTTTAGTCCCCAGTGATGACAGAGGTACATGACATTTATGATGTTATTATGGGTATGAGGAGTTTTAGTCCCCAGCGATGACAGCGGTACATGACATTTATGATGTTATTATGGGTATGAGGAGTTTTAGTCCCCAGTGATGACAGCGGTACATGACATTTATGATGTTATTATGGGTATGAGGAGTTTTAGTCCCCAGCGATGACAGAGGTACGTGACATTTATGATGTTATTATGGGTATGAGGAGTTTTAGTCCCCAGTGATGACAGAGGTACATGACATTTATGATGTTATTATGGGTATGAGGAGTTTTAGTCCCCAGCGATGACAGAGGTACGTGACATTTATGATGTTATTATGGGTATGAGGAGTTTTAGTCCCCAGTGATGACAGCGGTACATGACATTTATGATGTTATTATGGGTATGAGGAGTTTTAGTCCCCAGCGATGACAGCGGTACGTGACATTTATGATGTTATTATGGGTATGAGGAGTTTTAGTCCCCAGTGATGACAGCGGTACATGACATTTATGATGTTATTATGGGTATGAGGAGTTTTAGTCCCCAGCGATGACAGCGGTACATGTCATTTATGATGTTACTATGGGTATGAGGAGTTTTAGTCCCCAGTGATGACAGAGGTACATGACATTTATGATGTTATTATGGGTATGAGGAGTTTTAGTCCCCAGTGATGACAGAGGTACATGACATTTATGATGTTATTATGGGTATGAGGAGTTTTAGTCCCCAGTGATGACAGAGGTACATGTCATTTATGATGTTATTATGGGTATGAGGAGTTTTAGTCCCCAGTGATGACAGCAGTACATGCCATTTATGATGTTATTATGGGTATGAGGAGTTTTAGTCCCCAGCGATGACAGCGGTACATGACATTTATGATGTTATTATGGGTATGAGGAGTTTTAGTCCCCAGCGATGACAGCGGTACATGACATTTATGATGTTATTATGGGTATGAGGAGTTTTAGTCCCCAGCGATGACAGAGGTACATGACATTTATGATGTTATTATGGGTATGAGGAGTTTTAGTCCCCAGCGATGACAGCGGTACATGACATTTATGATGTTATTATGGGTATGAGGAGTTTTAGTCCCCCAGTGATGACAGAGGTACATGACATTTATGATGTTATTATGTGTATGAGGAGTTTTAGTCCCCAGTGATGACAGAGGTACATGACATTTATGATGTTATTATGGGTATGAGGAGTTTTAGTCCCCAGCGATGACAGAGGTACATGACATTTATGATGTTATTATGGGTATGAGGAGTTTTAGTCCCCAGTGATGACAGAGGTACATGACATTTATGATGTTATTATGGGTATGAGGAGTTTTAGTCCCCAGCGATGACAGAGGTACATGACATTTATGATGTTATTATGGGTATGAGGAGTTTTAGTCCCCAGCGATGACAGCGGTACATGACATTTATGATGTTATTATGGGTATGAGGAGCTTTAGTCCCCCAGCGATGACAGAGGTACATGACATTTATGATGTTATTATGGGTATGAGGAGTTTTAGTCCCCAGTGATGACAGAGGTACATGACATTTATGATGTTATTATGGGTATGAGGAGCTTTAGTCCCCCAGTGATGACAGAGGTACATGACATTTATGATGTTATTATGGGTATGAGGAGTTTTAGTCCCCAGTGATGACAGCAGTACATGCCATTTATGATGTTATTATGGGTATGAGGAGTTTTAGTCCCCAGCGATGACAGCAGTACATGACATTTATGATGTTATTATGGGTATGAGGAGTTTTAGTCCCCAGTGATGACAGCAGTACATGACATTTATGATGTTATTATGGGTATGAGGAGCTTTAGTCCCCCAGCGATGACAGAGGTACATGACATTTATGATGTTATTATGGGTATGAGGAGTTTTAGTCCCCAGTGATGACAGCGGTACATGACATTTATGATGTTATTATGGGTATGAGGAGCTTTAGTCCCCCAGCGATGACAGAGGTACATGACATTTATGATGTTATTATGGGTATGAGGAGTTTTAGTCCCCAGTGATGACAGAGGTACATGTCATTTATGATGTTATTATGGGTATGAGGAGTTTTAGTCCCCAGTGATGACAGAGGTACATGACATTTATGATGTTATTATGGGTATGAGGAGTTTTAGTCCCCAGTGATGACAGCGGTACATGACATTTATGATGTTATTATGGGTATGAGGAGTTTTAGTCCCCAGTGATGACAGCGGTACATGACATTTATGATGTTATTATGGGTATGAGGAGCTTTAGTCCCCCAGTGATGACAGAGGTACATGCCATTTATGATGTTATTATGGGTATGAGGAGTTTTAGTCCCCAGTGATGACAGAGGTACATGACATTTATGATGTTATTATGGGTATGAGGAGTTTTAGTCCCCAGCGATGACAGCGGTACATGTCATTTATGATGTTATTATGGGTATGAGGAGTTTTAGTCCCCAGTGATGACAGAGGTACATGACATTTATGATGTTATTATGGGTATGAGGAGTTTTAGTCCCCAGCGATGACAGAGGTACGTGACATTTATGATGTTATTATGGGTATGAGGAGTTTTAGTCCCCAGCGATGACAGCGGTACATGACATTTATGATGTTATTATGGGTATGAGGAGTTTTAGTCCCCAGCGATGACAGCGGTACATGTCATTTATGATGTTATTATGGGTATGAGGAGTTTTAGTCCCCAGCGATGACAGAGGTACATGACATTTATGATGTTATTATGGGTATGAGGAGTTTTAGTCCCCAGCGATGACAGAGGTACATGACATTTATGATGTTATTATGGGTATGAGGAGTTTTAGTCCCCAGCGATGACAGCGGTACATGTCATTTATGATGTTATTATGGGTATGAGGAGTTTTAGTCCCCAGTGATGACAGAGGTACATGCCATTTATGATGTTATTATGGGTATGAGGAGTTTTAGTCCCCAGCGATGACAGAGGTACATGACATTTATGATGTTATTATGGGTATGAGGAGTTTTAGTCCCCAGCGATGACAGAGGTACATGACATTTATGATGTTATTATGGGTATGAGGAGTTTTAGTCCCCAGTGATGACAGAGGTACATGCCATTTATGATGTTATTATGGGTATGAGGAGTTTTAGTCCCCAGTGATGACAGAGGTACATGTCATTTATGATGTTATTATGGGTATGAGGAGTTTTAGTCCCCAGTGATGACAGCAGTACATGCCATTTATGATGTTATTATGGGTATGAGGAGTTTTAGTCCCCAGCGATGACAGCGGTACATGACATTTATGATGTTATTATGGGTATGAGGAGTTTTAGTCCCCAGCGATGACAGCGGTACATGACATTTATGATGTTATTATGGGTATGAGGAGTTTTAGTCCCCAGTGATGACAGAGGTACATGACATTCATGATGTTATTATGGGTATGAGGAGTTTTAGTCCCCAGTGATGACAGAGGTACATGACATTTATGATGTTATTATGGGTATGAGGAGTTTTAGTCCCCAGCGATGACAGCGGTACATGACATTTATGATGTTATTATGGGTATGAGGAGCTTTAGTCCCCCAGCGATGACAGAGGTACATGACATTTATGATGTTATTATGGGTATGAGGAGTTTTAGTCCCCAGTGATGACAGAGGTACATGACATTTATGATGTTATTATGGGTATGAGGAGTTTTAGTCCCCAGTGATGACAGCGGTACATGACATTTATGATGTTATTATGGGTATGAGGAGTTTTAGTCCCCAGTGATGACAGCGGTACATGACATTTATGATGTTATTATGGGTATGAGGAGCTTTAGTCCCCCAGTGATGACAGAGGTACATGCCATTTATGATGTTATTATGGGTATGAGGAGTTTTAGTCCCCAGTGATGACAGAGGTACATGACATTTATGATGTTATTATGGGTATGAGGAGTTTTAGTCCCCAGTGATGACAGCGGTACATGACATTTATGATGTTATTATGGGTATGAGGAGTTTTAGTCCCCAGCGATGACAGAGGTACATGACATTTATGATGTTATTATGGGTATGAGGAGTTTTAGTCCCCAGTGATGACAGCGGTACATGACATTTATGATGTTATTATGGGTATGAGGAGTTTTAGTCCCCAGCGATGACAGCGGTACATGACATTTATGATGTTATTATGGGTATGAGGAGTTTTAGTCCCCAGTGATGACAGCGGTACATGTCATTTATGATGTTATTATGGGTATGAGGAGTTTTAGTCCCCAGTGATGACAGAGGTACATGTCATTTATGATGTTATTATGGGTATGAGGAGTTTTAGTCCCCAGCGATGACAGAGGTACATGACATTTATGATGTTATTATGGGTATGAGGAGTTTTAGTCCCCAGCGATGACAGCGGTACATGTCATTTATGATGTTATTATGGGTATGAGGAGTTTTAGTCCCCAGTGATGACAGAGGTACATGCCATTTATGATGTTATTATGGGTATGAGGAGTTTTAGTCCCCAGCGATGACAGAGGTACATGACATTTATGATGTTATTATGGGTATGAGGAGTTTTAGTCCCCAGCGATGACAGAGGTACATGACATTTATGATGTTATTATGGGTATGAGGAGTTTTAGTCCCCAGTGATGACAGAGGTACATGCCATTTATGATGTTATTATGGGTATGAGGAGTTTTAGTCCCCAGTGATGACAGAGGTACATGTCATTTATGATGTTATTATGGGTATGAGGAGTTTTAGTCCCCAGTGATGACAGCAGTACATGCCATTTATGATGTTATTATGGGTATGAGGAGTTTTAGTCCCCAGCGATGACAGCGGTACATGACATTTATGATGTTATTATGGGTATGAGGAGTTTTAGTCCCCAGCGATGACAGCGGTACATGACATTTATGATGTTATTATGGGTATGAGGAGTTTTAGTCCCCAGTGATGACAGAGGTACATGACATTCATGATGTTATTATGGGTATGAGGAGTTTTAGTCCCCAGTGATGACAGAGGTACATGACATTTATGATGTTATTATGGGTATGAGGAGTTTTAGTCCCCAGCGATGACAGCGGTACATGACATTTATGATGTTATTATGGGTATGAGGAGCTTTAGTCCCCCAGCGATGACAGAGGTACATGACATTTATGATGTTATTATGGGTATGAGGAGTTTTAGTCCCCAGTGATGACAGAGGTACATGACATTTATGATGTTATTATGGGTATGAGGAGTTTTAGTCCCCAGTGATGACAGCGGTACATGACATTTATGATGTTATTATGGGTATGAGGAGTTTTAGTCCCCAGTGATGACAGCGGTACATGACATTTATGATGTTATTATGGGTATGAGGAGCTTTAGTCCCCCAGTGATGACAGAGGTACATGCCATTTATGATGTTATTATGGGTATGAGGAGTTTTAGTCCCCAGTGATGACAGAGGTACATGACATTTATGATGTTATTATGGGTATGAGGAGTTTTAGTCCCCAGTGATGACAGCGGTACATGACATTTATGATGTTATTATGGGTATGAGGAGTTTTAGTCCCCAGCGATGACAGAGGTACATGACATTTATGATGTTATTATGGGTATGAGGAGTTTTAGTCCCCAGTGATGACAGCGGTACATGACATTTATGATGTTATTATGGGTATGAGGAGTTTTAGTCCCCAGCGATGACAGCGGTACATGACATTTATGATGTTATTATGGGTATGAGGAGTTTTAGTCCCCAGTGATGACAGCGGTACATGTCATTTATGATGTTATTATGGGTATGAGGAGTTTTAGTCCCCAGTGATGACAGAGGTACATGTCATTTATGATGTTATTATGGGTATGAGGAGTTTTAGTCTCCAGTGATGACAGAGGTACATGACATTTATGATGTTATTATGGGTATGAGGAGTTTTAGTCCCCAGCGATGACAGAGGTACGTGACATTTATGATGTTATTATGGGTATGAGGAGTTTTAGTCCCCAGTGATGACAGCGGTACATGACATTTATGATGTTATTATGGGTATGAGGAGTTTTAGTCCCCAGCGATGACAGCGGTACATGTCATTTATGATGTTATTATGGGTATGAGGAGTTTTAGTCCCCAGTGATGACAGAGGTACATGACATTTATGATGTTATTATGGGTATGAGGAGTTTTAGTCCCCAGCGATGACAGAGGTACATGACATTTATGATGTTATTATGGGTATGAGGAGTTTTAGTCCCCAGCGATGACAGCGGTACATGTCATTTATGATGTTATTATGGGTATGAGGAGTTTTAGTCCCCAGTGATGACAGAGGTACATGCCATTTATGATGTTATTATGGGTATGAGGAGTTTTAGTCCCCAGTGATGACAGAGGTACATGCCATTTATGATGTTATTATGGGTATGAGGAGTTTTAGTCCCCAGTGATGACAGAGGTACATGACATTTATGATGTTATTATGGGTATGAGGAGTTTTAGTCCCCAGTGATGACAGAGGTACATGCCATTTATGATGTTATTATGGGTATGAGGAGTTTTAGTCCCCAGTGATGACAGAGGTACATGTCATTTATGATGTTATTATGGGTATGAGGAGTTTTAGTCCCCAGTGATGACAGCAGTACATGCCATTTATGATGTTATTATGGGTATGAGGAGTTTTAGTCCCCAGCGATGACAGCGGTACATGACATTTATGATGTTATTATGGGTATGAGGAGTTTTAGTCCCCAGCGATGACAGCGGTACATGACATTTATGATGTTATTATGGGTATGAGGAGTTTTAGTCCCCAGTGATGACAGAGATACATGACATTTATGATGTTATTATGGGTATGAGGAGTTTTAGTCCCCCAGTGATGACAGAGGTACATGTCATTTATGATGTTATTATGGGTATGAGGAGTTTTAGTCCCCAGTGATGACAGAGGTACATGACATTTATGATGTTATTATGGGTATGAGGAGTTTTAGTCCCCAGTGATGACAGAGGTACATGTCATTTATGATGTTATTATGGGTATGAGGAGTTTTAGTCCCCAGCGATGACAGCGGTACATGACATTTATGATGTTATTATGGGTATGAGGAGTTTTAGTCCCCCAGCGATGACAGAGGTACATGACATTTATGATGTTATTATGGGTATGAGGAGTTTTAGTCCCCAGCGATGACAGCGGTACATGACATTTATGATGTTATTATGGGTATGAGGAGTTTTAGTCCCCCAGTGATGACAGAGGTACATGACATTTATGATGTTATTATGGGTATGAGGAGTTTTAGTCCCCAGTGATGACAGAGGTACATGACATTTATGATGTTATTATGGGTATGAGGAGTTTTAGTCCCCAGTGATGACAGAGGTACATGTCATTTATGATGTTATTATGGGTATGAGGAGTTTTAGTCCCCAGCGATGACAGCGGTACATGACATTTATGATGTTATTATGGGTATGAGGAGTTTTAGTCCCCCAGTGATGACAGAGGTACATGACATTTATGATGTTATTATGGGTATGAGGAGTTTTAGTCCCCAGCGATGACAGAGGTACATGACATTTATGATGTTATTATGGGTATGAGGAGTTTTAGTCCCCAGCGATGACAGCGGTACATGCCATTTATGATGTTATTATGGGTATGAGGAGTTTTAGTCCCCAGTGATGACAGAGGTACATGACATTTATGATGTTATTATGGGTATGAGGAGTTTTAGTCCCCAGTGATGACAGAGGTACATGACATTTATGATGTTATTATGGGTATGAGGAGTTTTAGTCCCCAGTGATGACAGAGGTACATGACATTTATGATGTTATTATGGGTATGAGGAGCTTTAGTCCCCCAGCGATGACAGAGGTACATGACATTTATGATGTTATTATGGGTATGAGGAGTTTTAGTCCCCAGTGATGACAGAGGTACATGACATTTATGATGTTATTATGGGTATGAGGAGCTTTAGTCCCCCAGTGATGACAGAGGTACATGTCATTTATGATGTTATTATGGGTATGAGGAGTTTTAGTCCCCAGTGATGACAGCAGTACATGTCATTTATGATGTTATTATGGGTATGAGGAGTTTTAGTCCCCAGCGATGACAGCAGTACATGACATTTATGATGTTATTATGGGTATGAGGAGTTTTAGTCCCCAGTGATGACAGAGGTACATGACATTTATGATGTTATTATGGGTATGAGGAGTTTTAGTCCCCAGTGATGACAGAGGTACATGACATTTATGGTGTTATTATGGGTATGAGGAGTTTTAGTCCCCAGTGATGACAGCGGTACATGTCATTTATGATGTTATTATGGGTATGAGGAGTTTTAGTCCCCAGTGATGACAGAGGTACATGACATTTATGATGTTATTATGGGTATGAGGAGTTTTAGTCCCCAGTGATGACAGAGGTACATGTCATTTATGATGTTATTATGGGTATGAGGAGTTTTAGTCCCCAGTGATGACAGAGGTACATGTCATTTATGATGTTATTATGGGTATGAGGAGTTTTAGTCCCCCAGCGATGACAGAGGTACATGCCATTTATGATGTTATTATGGGTATGAGGAGTTTTAGTCCCCAGTGATGACAGAGGTACATGACATTTATGATGTTATTATGGGTATGAGGAGTTTTAGTCCCCAGCGATGACAGCGGTACATGACATTTATGATGTTATTATGGGTATGAGGAGTTTTAGTCCCCAGCGATGACAGAGGTACATGTCATTTATGATGTTATTATGGGTATGAGGAGTTTTAGTCCCCCAGTGATGACAGAGGTACATGCCATTTATGATGATATTATGGGTATGAGGAGTTTTAGTCCCCAGTGATGACAGCAGTACATGCCATTTATGATGTTATTATGGGTATGAGGAGTTTTAGTCCCCAGCGATGACAGCAGTACATGACATTTATGATGTTATTATGGGTATGAGGAGTTTTAGTCCCCAGTGATGACAGAGGTACATGACATTTATGATGTTATTATGGGTATGAGGAGTTTTAGTCCCCAGCGATGACAGAGGTACATGACATTTATGATGTTATTATGGGTATGAGGAGTATTAGTCCCCAGCGATGACAGAGGTACATGCCATTTATGATGTTATTATGGGTATGAGGAGTTTTTGACAAACTAGTGAAGACTCCAAACAGACACTTGTCAATGGAATCTAACGATGCATTTTTAGAGGGTAAAATTGGTTTTAGTTTTAATGGCTCTGTCTCTTGTCGGTTTGGGTATCTAGGCAGCCCACAAGTGTGTTTGAACTTTAGTTTGGTGTTTATGTGGATCTGCAGCTTATAAAGGTAATTCCCCCAAAGCAAGAGGTTCATGCGCGATGGTGAAGCTGTCCCAACATTTTAGGTCGCGGCCGATCGCGAGGATCTGATGGCGCAGGAAATTAAGAATGGCAGGGACAGCTAGAAGGGATTTGTTCACCAATCCCGACCAGGTCTGGGCATGGGGTCCTGCATGTACAAGGTGGGGGGGGGGGCTCGGGCTTGGGATACAATTGAACAATTCTCATCCGTTAAGGATAGGGTTCTTCATGTAATAGTTGAAGCCAGAGCTGTAGCTAAGTGAAGGTTGGGAGTCCTTTTTAAAGGTCTGGGAATCTTTGGGGATCTAATTTTTTATTTTACAGCGGATCGTGGTTAAAGGAAGTGGGAATATATATACTCATGTCGTTTTTATTTCTATTCTTTCTATGTCGTGACGAGAGGCTCCTGTTGCCTGATTTGACGCGTGACCAGAGTTTCCTTGATGAGACGCCCCGAAGCCGGACCCACATACAAGACAGAGAATCACAGACGGATCGGCGATTACTACAGCTCACCATGTCGTGTCCTCCTTTATAAGTCATGCCCCTGAAGAGTAGAGTCTACATGTCAAGCCGTGTTTTCCTTTTTATGGACTAAGAACTGATTCATTTCCAGGTGTAAGAAGCATATCAACTCTCATCGATGGACACATGGGGTGCATATGACAAAAAAGGGAGGACTGTTGTGGAGATTTTTATGGAGATGTATTTAATATGTATTGTCATAGTGTCACCCAGTGTTAGTACTTCTGCAACCCGCTCTAAAAGAGCTGATTGGGGTAGTCTGAGGCTGGTTGAATCCCGTCTGATAGGGGAAAACGTCTTGAGGTTGGAGTGTGATGTTTGCAGGGGGCGGATATGTCCACCAACGGGGGCCCTCTGTGCATTAGCATGTACGATCGTTAAGGAGGGGATATGCTCGCTCTGCAATGACATCATTGGTTATAGGCGGATGGGCGCTCTTGTCTCTGCTATGTCTGATCAACATTGGTTGGAATTCGTAACGTGCGTCTGCAGATAGCCTCCCTCCCCCATTCAATAATAGTATAATCTTAATATGCGTTATTCTATGGAATAGCGCAGAATAAGAATTCCTATCAACGGTAACTTTAGCCATCCTACGTTTATTGTAATCATGTATGACATCTCCTGTTGGAAGGAATGTCCAAGTATTGTCATTTTCCTGTGAGGAGGGAACATCCTGTGATGTTCCCGCCCATGGGGGGAGGTGACTGGTTGCTGCAACCAATCACCTCCTGTCTTGAGATCTTTTGAGTTTAATAAAAGCCTATGATTAGGCGTCGGCTGAACAGTCTTTGCTGGAATGGCCCGATAAGAAGATAAGACCTGTGTTGGTGGTTTCCTTGATTGAATGATTGAATGAACGGTGAGTGGATCTTAGCAAACTTAAAGATAGCATTACTTCAAAAAGATGAAAACTGATGTGTGCTTAGATAGCACAGGAATTATAGGCTGTGTGCTCTGTAAACAGCAGCCTGAAATTCCACAACAACACTTACACGTCACCCATTCCTGGCTTTAGTCATAGCAGATTAGCACATACCTCCCAACTTATTGAGATGGGAACAAGGGACACCTATTACCAAAAGTATGTAGGCATAGGACACACCCCCTAAAAGGAGAATTATACAAAAAAAAATAGTTAAACCCAAAAGTACTTTTTTTTTAACCACTACTATTCCTTTATATTGGCTTTTGAAATTTACAAATGCTGAAATATAGAAACTGGATGAAAGGTTTAGTGCTGGGAAACACTTTTTGAAAGATAAAAAGCGCATTTTATAAACAACTATATAGATCAGACCAACATGAGGGACAAATGAGGAGGAAAGCGGGACAGAGGGACTTTGTTCCAAATAAGGGACAGTCCCTCGAAAGGGACAGTTGGGAGCGATGTTAGCATACAAGTATTGATGAGATGAACACACTTGGGTTCAGATTGTGGGGGTTCAGTTGAACATATCAAAAGCCTGTGTGATGTGGGGGTTTAGTATGTAGGGTCAGTGTAGTGTGTGTAATGTGGGGGTGTAGTATGTAGGGTCAGTGTAGTGTGTGATGTGGGGGTGTAGTATGTAGGGTCAGTGTAGTGTGTGTAATGTGGGGGGTGTAGTATGTAGGGTCAGTGTAGTGTGTGATGTGGGGGTGTAGTATATAGAGTCAGTGTAGTGTGTGTGATGTGGGGGTGTAGTATGTAGGGTCAGTGTAGTGTGTGTGATGTGGGGGTGTAGTATGTAGGGTCAGTGTAGTGAGTGTGATGTGGGGGTGTAGTATGTAGGGTCAGTGTAGTGTGTGTGACGTGGGGGTGTAGTATGTAGAGTCAGTGTAGTGTGTGTGATGTGGGGGGTGTAGTATGTAGGGTCAGTGTAGTGTGTGTGATGTGGGGGTGTAGTATGTAGGGTCAGTGTAGTGTGTGATGTGGGGGTGTAGTATGTAGGGTCAGTGTAGTGTGTGTAATGTGGGGGGTGTAGTATGTAGGGTCAGTGTAGTGTGTGATGTGGGGGTGTAGTATATAGAGTCAGTGTAGTGTGTGTGATGTGGGGGTGTAGTATGTAGGGTCAGTGTAGTGTGTGTGATGTGGGGGTGTAGTATGTAGGGTCAGTGTAGTGTGTGTGATGTGGGGGTGTAGTATGTAGGGTCAGTGTAGTGTGTGATGTAGGGGTTTAGTATGTAGGGTCAGTGTAGTGTGTGATGTGGGGTGTAGTATGTAGGGTCAGTGTAGTGTGTGATGTGGGGGTGTAGTATGTAGGGTCAGTGTGTGTAATGTAGGGGGTGTAGTATGTAGGGTCAGTGTAGTGTGTGTGATGTGGGGGGTGTAGTATGTAGGGTCAGTGTAGTGTGTGTAATGTGGGGGTGTAGTATGTAGGGTCAGTGTAGTGTGGGATGTTGGGGTGTAGTATGTAGGGTCAGTGTAGTGTGTGTGATGTGGGAGTGCAGTATGTAGGGTCAGTGTAGTGTGTGTGATGTGGGGGGTGTAGTATGTAGGGTCAGTGTAGTGTGTGTGATGTGGGGGTGTAGTATGTAGGGTCAGTGTAGTATGTGTGATGTGGGGGTGTAGTATGTAGGGTCAGTGTAGTGTGTGTGATGTGGAGGTGTAGTATGTAGGGTCAGTGTAGTGTGTGATGTGGGGGTGTAGTATGTAGGGTCAGTGTACTGTGTGTGATGTGGGGGTGTAGTATGTAGGGTCAGTGTAGTGTGTGTGATGTGGGAGTGCAGTATGTAGGGTCAGTGTAGTGTGTGTGATGTGGGGGGTGTAGTATGTAGGGTCAGTGTAGTGTGTGATGTGGGGGTGTAGTATGTAGGGTCAGTGTAGTGTGTGATGTGGGGGTGTAGTATGTAGGGTCAGTGTAGTGTGTGTGATGTGGGGGTGTAGTATGTAGGGTCAGTGTAGTGTGTGATGTGGGGGGTGTAGTATGTAGGGTCAGTGTAGTGTGTGTGATGTGGGGGTGTAGTATGTAGGGTCAGTGTAGTGTGTGTGATGTGGGGGTGTAGTATGTAGGGTCAGTGTAGTGTGTGTGATGTGGGGGTGCAGTATGTAGGGTCAGTGTAGTGTGTGTGATGTGGGGGTGTAGTATGTAGGGTCAGTGTAGTGTGTGATGTGGGAGTGCAGTATGTAGGGTCAGTGTAGTGTGTGTGATGTGGGGGGTGTAGTATGTAGGGTCAGTGTAGTGTGTGATGTGGGGGTGTAGTATGTAGGGTCAGTGTAGTGTGTGTGATGTGGGGGGTGTAGTATGTAGGGTCAGTGTAGTGTGTGTAATGTGGGGGTGTAGTATGTAGGGTCAGTGTAGTGTGTGTGTGATGTGGGGTCAGTGTAGTGTGTGTGATGTGGGGGTGTAGTATGTAGGGTCAGTGTAGTGTGTGTGATGTGGGGGTGTAGTATGTAGGGTCAGTGTAGTGTGTGTGATGTGGGGGGGTGGTATGTAGGGTCAGTGTAGTGTGTGTGATGTGGGGGTGTAGTATGTAGGGTCAGTGTAGTGTGTGTGATGTGGGGTGTAGTATGTAGGGTCAGTGTAGTGTGTGTGATGTGGGGGGTGTAGTATGTAGGGTCAGTGTAGTGTGTGATGTGGGGGTGTAGTATGTAGGGTCAGTGTAGTGTGCGTGATGTGGGGGGTGTAGTATGTAGGGTCAGTGTAGTGTGTGATGTGGGGGTGTAGTATGTAGGGTCAGTGTAGTATATGTGATGTGGGGGTGTAGTATGTAGGGTCAGTGTAGTGTGTGTGATGTGGGGGTGTAGTATGTAGGGTCAGTGTAGTGTGTGTGATGTGGGGGGTGTAGTATGTGGGGTCAGTGTAGTGTGTGTGATGTGGGGTGTAGTATGTAGGGTCAGTGTAGTGTGTGTGATGTGGGGGGTGTAGTATGTAGGGTCAGTGTAGTGTGTAATGTGGGGGTGTAGTATGTAGGGTCAGTGTAGTGTGTGTGATGTGGGGGTGTAGTATGTAGGGTCAGTGTAGTGTGTGTGATGTGGGGGGTGTAGTATGTAGGGTCAGTGTAGTGTGTGTAATGTGGGGGTGTAGTATGTAGGGTCAGTGTAGTGTGGGATGTTGGGGTGTAGTATGTAGGGTCAGTGTAGTGTGTGTGATGTGGGAGTGCAGTATGTAGGGTCAGTGTAGTGTGTGTGATGTGGGGGTGTAGTATGTAGGGTCAGTGTAGTGTGTGATGTGGGGGTGTAGTATGTAGGGTCAGTGTAGTGTGTGATGTGGGGGTGTAGTATGTAGGGTCAGTGTAGTGTGTGTGATGTGGGGTGTAGTATGTAGGGTCAGTGTAGTGTGTGATGTGTGGGTGTAGTATGTAGGGTCAGTGTAGTGTGTGATGTGGGGGTGTAGTATGTAGGGTCAGTGTAGTGTGTGTGATGTGGGGTGTAGTATGTAGGGTCAGTGTAGTGTGTGTGATGTGGGGTGTAGTATGTAGGGTCAGTGTAGTGTGTGTGATGTGGGGTGTAGTATGTAGGGTCAGTGTAGTGTGTGTGATGTAGGGGTGTAGTATGTAGGGTCAGTGTAGTGTGTGTGATGTGGGGGGTGTAGTATGTAGGGTCAGTGTAGTGTGTGTGATGTGGGGGTGTAGTATGTAGGGTCAGTGTAGTGTGTGTGATGTGGGGTGTAGTATGTAGGGTCAGTGTAGTGTGTGTGATGTGGGGGTGTAGTATGTAGGGTCAGTGTAGTGTGTGATGTGGGGGGTGTAGTATGTAGGGTCAGTGTAGTGTGTGTGATGTGGGGGTGTAGTATGTAGGGTCAGTGTAGTATGTGTGATGTGGGGGTGTAGTATGTAGGGTCAGTGTAGTGTGTGTGATGTGGGGGGTGTAGTATGTAGGGTCAGTGTAGTGTGTGTGATGTGGGGGGTGTAGTATGTAGGGTCAGTGTAGTATGTGTGATGTGGGGGTGTAGTATGTAGGGTCAGTGTAGTGTGTGTGATGTGGGGGGTGTAGTATGTAGGGTCAGTGTAGTGTGTGTGATGTGGGGGGTGTAGTATGTAGGGTCAGTGTAGTGTGTGTGATGTGGGGGGTGTAGTATGTAGGGTCAGTGTAGTGTGTGTGATGTGGGGGGTGTAGTATGTAGGGTCAGTGTAGTGTGTGATGTGGGGGTGTAGTATGTAGGGTCAGTGTAGTGTGTGTGATGTGGGGTGTAGTATGTAGGGTCAGTGTAGTGTGTGTGATGTGGGGGTGTAGTATGTAGGGTCAGTGTAGTGTGTGATGTGGGGGTGTAGTATGTAGGGTCAGTGTAGTGTGTGATGTGGGGGGTGTAGTATGTAGGGTCAGTGTAGTGTGTGTGATGTGGGGGTGTAGTATGTAGGGTCAGTGTAGTATGTGTGATGTGGGGGTGTAGTATGTAGGGTCAGTGTAGTGTGTGTGATGTGGGGGGTGTAGTATGTAGGGTCAGTGTAGTGTGTGATGTGGGGGTGTAGTATGTAGGGTCAGTGTAGTGTGTGATGTGGGGGGTGTAGTATGTAGGGTCAGTGTAGTGTGTGTGATGTGGGGGGTGTAGTATGTAGGGTCAGTGTAGTATGTGTGATGTGGGGGTGTAGTATGTAGGGTCAGTGTAGTGTGTGTGATGTGGGGGGTGTAGTATGTAGGGTCAGTGTAGTGTGTGATGTGGGTGTAGTAGTATGTAGGGTCAGTGTAGTGTGTGATGTGGGGGGTGTAGTATGTAGGGTCAGTGTAGTGTGTGTGATGTGGGGGGTGTAGTATGTAGGGTCAGTGTAGTGTGTGTGATGTGGGGGGTGTAGTATGTAGGGTCAGTGTAGTGTGTGATGTGGGGGTGTAGTATGTAGGGTCAGTGTAGTGTGTGTGATGTGGGGTGTAGTATGTAGGGTCAGTGTAGTGTGTGTGATGTGGGGGTGTAGTATGTAGGGTCAGTGTAGTGTGTGATGTGGGGGTGTAGTATGTAGGGTCAGTGTAGTGTGTGATGTGGGGGGTGTAGTATGTAGGGTCAGTGTAGTGTGTGTGATGTGGGGGTGTAGTATGTAGGGTCAGTGTAGTATGTGTGATGTGGGGGTGTAGTATGTAGGGTCAGTGTAGTGTGTGTGATGTGGGGGGTGTAGTATGTAGGGTCAGTGTAGTGTGTGATGTGGGGGTGTAGTATGTAGGGTCAGTGTAGTGTGTGATGTGGGGGGTGTAGTATGTAGGGTCAGTGTAGTGTGTGTGATGTGGGGGGTGTAGTATGTAGGGTCAGTGTAGTATGTGTGATGTGGGGGTGTAGTATGTAGGGTCAGTGTAGTGTGTGTGATGTGGGGGGTGTAGTATGTAGGGTCAGTGTAGTGTGTGATGTGGGTGTAGTAGTATGTAGGGTCAGTGTAGTGTGTGATGTAGGGGTGTAGTATGTAGGGTCAGTGTAGTGTGTGTGATGTGGGGTGTAGTATGTAGGGTCAGTGTAGTGTGTGTATGATGTGGGGGTGTAGTATGTAGGGTCAGTGTAGTGTGTGATGTGGGGGTGTAGTATGTAGGGTCAGTGTAGTATATGTGATGTGGGGGTTGTGACAGCAGGAAGGTAAAGTCACCTGGTTGCATCCAGGGGGGTAGATATATTTCTCCCAGATTCAGGCTTTATGCTGACTTATACAACTAGGGTGGAGAGTTGTATAAGCCCAGCTGAGGCTAGTGGGCTCATGGATGACTCATACCTCTAGGGAGAGTGTGGGGCGTCGTACAGACAGGGAGTTGATGAGGCCAGCTGAAGCTTGTCAGCTCATTTAGGCCTCTATAAGAACTCCCAGCTTCATTAGATGTTAGCTCATGCCTGGAACCAGACCTGTGTGGACTGTCTAGGGAGAGTGAACCCCTGTGCGGTGAGGCAAAGCCTGTGTGGCTATTTGTTTGGACTTTTACTAAACCAGGGACTTAGGGACTAGGACAGCACCAGGCTGATCCCAGTTGTTAGTTTAGGAAACCTGCATGTTTAGTCAGAGGTCAAACTGACCAGGATTTATTTTGTTTATGTTTCTTTTTGGCTTTGCTGTGTTTTTGTCACTGTACATAGAGAAATAAACCGCACCTTTTGATTTTGAAAACCACAACCTCCGTCTGCTGGCCCTGTTTTTGTGTGGGGAGCCCAACCAGGGGGTCACACACACCCGCTACTGAGTTAACCCCCTCACAGTTGGTGGAGAACCAGTGGCAGTTTTTTTTAAGCCAGCATGGAGGAGATACTGAAACAGCTGGCTCTAGCAAATGCCAATCAACAGCAGACAAATGCAGGTTTGCAAAGGAGCCTTGCAGCCCAGCAGCAAGCTCATCAACAAGCCCAGCAGCAATCTGAGGCCCGCTTCATAGACCTGTTACAGAAGCAAGAGCAGAGACTACAACAAATGGAAGCAGTAATGCAGCAACGTCCGCAGACCAGTGAGGAAAGCCGTCCCACTAATACCGCGTCCTTTGGGGTGAGTCGTTTATTGACAAAAATGACTGGAGAGGATGATCCAGAGGTATTTTTGACCACATTTGAAAGGACTGCTGAAAGAGAAAAGTGGCCTGAGGAGCAGTGGGCTGGACTGGTGGCTCCTCTGTTAACTGGTGAATCGCAGAAGGCTTACTATGACCTAGAGCCTGACCAAGCAAAAGACTATGTGATGCTAAAAGCTGAAATATTGGCAAGGCTGGGTGTCACCCTGGCTGTCCGGGCTCAGCGTGTGCATAACTGGACTTTCCAGCTTGGAAAACCCCCCAGGTCTCAAATGTATGATCTCATTCACCTGAGCAGGAAGTGGCTACAGCCAGAGACTTTGTCCGCACCAGAGATTGTGGAACGTGTTGTAATGGATCGGTTTTTGAGAGCTCTTCCTACTGCCATCCAAAAGTGGGTAAGCCATGGAGACCCAGAGACGGCCGGTGGTCTTGTGGATCGTGTAGAGAAATACTTGGCTACAGAGAACCTGACGGCCTCTTCCAGAGACTCTCGGACTTTCCACCCTAAGACCAGACCATCCCCAGGGGCGGATAAGAGGATTCCAAGGGGTGAGGGTGGAGAGAGTGAGAGGGTGGGAGCTCTACCCAAAGTTTGGCGAGAACAGCCTGGGAAGTCAGGGGCTCAAGAGGCAGCCAAAAGGATTGTTTGCTACCGCTGCCGGCAAGCGGGACATATTGCAGCAAATTGCCCGGTTGTGGAGGAACCCATGCAATGTGACTTTCTGCTGGACAGACGTCAGTCGCTGTGTGCGACAGTCGCATGCACTGCCATTCGGGGAACTGAGAAACATTTATGCAAAATGTGTATTAATGGTAGAAATGTTGTGGTATTACTGGATTCAGGTAGCCTTGTGACCCTGATAAAGGCTGAATTAGTTAAAACAGAGGTCTCTGGGAATAGCAAGGTAGCTGTTATTTGTGTGCATGGGGACACCCGAGAGTATCCAGTGACTACAGTGTGTTTCGAGACCCCCAAAGGTACCCTCTCTCATCCAGTGGGGTTAGTATCTCAATTACCGCATGATGCCATTGTGGGAAGAGATTTTCCGAAGTTCTGGGAACTGTGGGATGATCCTGAGCCCCCCACTGGTGCCCCTATGTACCAGGAATGTGATAGCCAGAACTCCTCTGAGAGTGGTGAGGACTCTCCAGAATTTCCCTTGTCAGTATTGGCAGGGGAGACTCAAGAAACTGGAGAGGAGCCCACCTCCTCAGACGAAAACCTACCGTCTGTGGAGTTTTCTGATCTGGAGGTTCACAGGGAAAATTTTGCCACAGAACAGTTAAAAGACCCCGCCCTAATAAAGGCACGGGAAAACGTAGTGGAAATAGATGGCGAGTTAGTGAACCCAGATAATACCTGCACTTACCCATACTTCAGCGTAGAGAAGGACCTACTGTATCGGGTGGCAAAAAGGGCAGAAGAAACCGTTGAGCAGCTTGTGGTGCCCAAACCTTACAGGAAGTTGGTGTTGGAGTTGGCCCATGGGCACATTCTTGGAGGTCATCTGGGGACAGAGAAAACCCGAGAGAGGGTATTACAGAGATTCTATTGGCCTGGGGTGATGAAGGACATAGAAAATTATTGTTCCTCCTGCCCTGTGTGTCAGAGGTCGGCCCCGATGCCACATTTCCGTAGCCCGCTGGTCCCTCTACCCATCATTGAGGTCCCGTTTGAGAGAATCGCAATGGATTTGGTAGGTCCTATAATCAAGTCCGCTAGGGGGCACCAGTACATATTGGTTATAATGGACTATGCCACCCGTTATCCAGAAGCGATCCCTCTCAGAAATACCTCGGCCAAAACCATAGCCAAAGAGCTATCTCTTGTTTTTAGCCGGGTGGGTATTTGTAAAGAACTGCTTACGGACCAAGGTACACCCTTTATGTCCCGGGTTATGAAAGAGCTGTGTAAATTGTTCAAAGTGACGCAATTGCGTACATCTGTGTATCACCCCCAAACCGATGGGCTGGTTGAAAGATTCAACAAAACCCTAAAACAAATGTTGAAGAAAGTGGTGGATAGAGATGGAAAGGATTGGGACTGTCTACTTCCTTATTTGATGTTTGCTATTAGGGAGGTGCCCCAATCCTCTACGGGATTCTCCCCCTTTGAGTTACTGTATGGGAGACACCCAAGAGGGCTGTTGGATATTGCCAAGGAAACTTGGGAAAGTGAGAGTTCTCCCCACAGGAGTGTGATTGAGCATGTCGCCCTGATGCAAGATCGAATTGCACAGGTAATGCCCATCGTGAAGGAACATTTGGCCCAAGCGCAGTTGGCACAGCAGAGAGTGTACAACCGTGGAGCAAAGACCCGTACCTTTTCCCCGGGGGATAGGATATTGGTACTTGTCCCTACGGTTGAAAGTAAATTCCTTGCCAAATGGCAAGGCCCCTACGAGATAATGGAAAAAGTGAGCGAAGTGAATTACAAGGTCAGACAACCAGGAAGGCGAAAGCCCGAACAGATATATCACGTTAATCTGTTGAAAGCCTGGAGGGATAGAGAGTCCCTAGTCGCAGAAACTTGGTCACCAGCTCAAACTGGTTGCGTGATTCCGGAGGTTGGAATAGCAGCCACCTTGTCACAACCCCAACAACAGGAGGTTAAGGAGTTTGTGCTTCGCAACAAGGAGGTGTTCTCTGAGCTGCCGGGACAAACATCTGGGGTAGAGCATGATATTATTACCCCGCCCGGTGAAAGGGTGAAGTTAAAACCCTATCGGATCCCAGAGGCCCGACGGGAGGCAATACGGGAGGAAGTACAGAAAATGCTGAACTTAGGGGTGATAGAGGAGTCCCAAAGTGATTGGTCTAGTCCCATTGTGTTGGTGCCTAAACCGGATGGGAGCTGGCGATTTTGTAACGATTTTCGTCAGTTGAACAAAGTTACAAAATTTGACACCTACCCCATGCCACGTATAGATGAGTTGATCGACCGGCTGGGAACAGCCCGATACATGACGACTCTTGACCTCACAAAAGGGTATTGGCAAATTCCCCTGGCCAAGTCGGCCAAAGAGAAAACCGCATTTGTAACCCCAGACGGGGCGTTCCAATATAAGAGAATGCCGTTCGGGTTACAGAATGCGCCGGCCACATTCCAGCGGAAAATGGACCAGATACTGAGACCCCATCGGAAGTATGCTGCGGCTTACCTGGATGACGTAATTGTCCATAGCACAGATTGGGCCTCACATCTGCCAAAAGTGCAAGCAGTCCTAGACTCTATCCGGGAAGCGGGGTTTACGGCTAACCCCAAGAAGTGTACCATTGGGCAGGAGGAGGCCAAATATCTTGGGTACACCATTGGCAGGGGAGTGATAAAACCCCAACTCAACAAAGTCGAGGCCATCCAGAGTTGGCCACGTCCCAACAGCAAGAAGCAGGTACGGGCCTTTCTGGGAATCGCGGGTTATTATCGGCGCTTCATTCCCCACTTTGCTTCTAAGGCTGTGCCCCTAACCAACCTGACGAAAGGGAAAGGGTCGGTCATGATTAAATGGACCCCCGAGGCTGAGGCAGCATTCCAATTCTTGAAACAAGCCTTATGTAGCCAGCCAGTGTTGTACTCACCCGACTTCTCTAAAGACTTTGTCGTACAAAGTGATGCGTCAGATGTGGGGTTAGGAGCAGTATTGTCCCAGGTCTGGAACGGGGAAGAGCACCCAGTCATTTACCTCAGCAGGAAGTTGAAGTCCCATGAGGTAAATTACGCCACGGTTGAAAAGGAGTGTTTAGCGGTGAAGTGGGCTCTAGATTCCCTTCGGTACTATCTGCTAGGTAGGCACTTTGACATGGTTACGGATCACGCTCCGTTAAAGTGGATGGCTCAAAACAAGGAGACAAATAGAAGAGTGAATAGGTGGTTCCTGGCCCTACAGGAATTCAACTTCACAGTAAAGCATCGCCCTGGCGTTCAAATGGGGAATGTGGATGCTTTGTCTCGAGTATATGAATGCCTGATTGCTGGTGTTCCAACCCCAAGGTTAAAACAAGAGGGGGGGGTATGTGACAGCAGGAAGGTAAAGTCACCTGGTTGCATCCAGGGGGGTAGATATATTTCTCCCAGATTCAGGCTTTATGCTGACTTATACAACTAGGGTGGAGAGTTGTATAAGCCCAGCTGAGGCTAGTAGGCTCATGGATGACTCATACCTCTAGGGAGAGTGTGGGGCGTCGTACAGACAGGGAGTTGATGAGGCCAGCTGAAGCTTGTCAGCTCATTTAGGCCTCTATAAGAACTCCCAGCTTCATTAGATGTTAGCTCATGCCTGGAACCAGACCTGTGTGGACTGTCTAGGGAGAGTGAACCCCTGTGCGGTGAGGCAAAGCCTGTGTGGCTATTTGTTTGGACTTTTACTAAACCAGGGACTTAGGGACTAGGACAGCACCAGGCTGATCCCAGTTGTTAGTTTAGGAAACCTGCATGTTTAGTCAGAGGTCAAACTGACCAGGATTTATTTTGTTTATGTTTCTTTTTGGCTTTGCTGTGTTTTTGTCACTGTACATAGAGAAATAAACCGCACCTTTTGATTTTGAAAACCACAACCTCCGTCTGCTGGCCCTGTTTTTGTGTGGGGAGCCCAACCAGGGGGTCACACACACCCGCTACTGAGTTAACCCCCTCACAGGGTGTAGTATGTAGGGTCAGTGTAGTGTGTGTGATGTGGGGGTGTAGTATGTAGGGTCAGTGTAGTGTGTGTGATGTGGGGGGTGTAGTATGTAGAGTCAGTGTAGTGTGTGTGATGTGGGGGTGTAGTATGTAGGGTCAGTGTAGTGTGTGTGATGTGGGGGTGTAGTATGTAGGGTCAGTGTAGTGTGTGTGACGTGGGGGTGTAGTATGTAGGGTCAGTGTAGTGTGTGTGATGTGGGGGGTGTAGTATGTAGGGTCAGTGTAGTGTGTGATGTGGGGGTGTAGTATGTAGGGTCAGTGTAGTGTGTGTGATGTGGGGGTGTAGTATGTAGGGTCAGTGTAGTGTGTGTGATGTAGGGGTGTAGTATGTAGGGTCAGTGTAGTGTGTGTGATGTGGGGGTGTAGTATGTAGGGTCAGTGTAGTGTGTGTGATGTGGGGGTGTAGTATGTAGGGTCAGTGTAGTGTGTGTGTGACGTGGGGGTGTAGTATGTAGGGTCAGTGTAGTGTGTGTGATGTGGGGGGTGTAGTATGTAGGGTCAGTGTAGTGTGTGTGATGTGGGGGTGTAGTATGTAGGGTCAGTGTAGTGTGTGATGTGGGGGTGTAGTATGTAGGGTCAGTGTAGTGTGTGTGATGTGGGGGTGTAGTATGTAGGGTCAGTGTAGTGTGTGATGTGGGGGTGTAGTATGTAGGGTCAGTGTAGTGTGTGTGATGTGGGGGTGTAGTATGTAGGGTCAGTGTAGTGTGTGTGATGTGGGGGTGTAGTATGTAGGGTCAGTGTAGTGTGTGTGATGTGGGGTGTAGTATGTAGGGTCAGTGTAGTGTGTGTGATGTGGGGGTGTAGTATGTAGGGTCAGTGTAGTGTGTGTGATGTGGGGGTGTAGTATGTAGGGTCAGTGTAGTGTGTGTGATGTGGGGGTGTAGTATGTAGGGTCAGTGTAGTGTGTGATGTGGGGGTGTAGTATGTAGGGTCAGTGTAGTGTGTGTGATGTAGGGGTGTAGTATGTAGGGTCAGTGTAGTGTGTGTGATGTGGGGGTGTAGTATGTAGGGTCAGTGTAGTGTGTGTGATGTGGGGGTGTAGTATGTAGGGTCAGTGTAGTGTGTGTGATGTGGGGTGTAGTATGTAGGGTCAGTGTAGTGTGTGTGATGTGGGGGTGTAGTATGTAGGGTCAGTGTAGTGTGTAATGTGGGGGTGTAGTATGTAGGGTCAGTGTAGTGTGTGATGTGGGGGTGTAGTATGTAGGGTCAGTGTAGTGTGTGTGATGTGGGGGGTGTAGTATGTAGGGTCAGTGTAGTGTGTGATGTGGGGGTGTAGGGTGTAGGGTCAGTGTAGTGTGTGTGATGTGGGGTGTAGTATGTAGGGTCAGTGTAGTGTGTGTGATGTGGGGGTGTAGTATGTAGGGTCAGTGTAGTGTGTGATGTGGGGGTGTAGTATGTAGGGTCAGTGTAGTGTGTGTGATGTGGGGTGTAGTATGTAGGGTCAGTGTAGTGTGTGTGATGTGGGGGGGTGTAGTATGTAGGGTCAGTGTAGTGTGTGATGTGGGGGTGTAGTATGTAGGGTCAGTGTAGTGTGTGATGTGGGGGTATAGTATGTAGGGTCAGTGTAGTGTGTGTGATGTGGGGGTGTAGTATGTAGGGTCAGTGTAGTGTGTAATGTGGGGGGTGTAGTATGTAGGGTCAGTGTAGTGTGTGTGATGTGGGGGTGTAGTATGTAGGGTCAGTGTAGTGTGTGTGATGTGGGGGGTGTAGTATGTAGGGTCAGTGTAGTGTGTGTGATGTGGGGGTGTAGTATGTAGGGTCAGTGTAGTGTGTGTGATGTGGGGGTGTAGTATGTAGGGTCAGTGTAGTGTGTGTGATGTGGGGGGTGTAGTATGTAGGGTCAGTGTAGTGTGTGTGATGTGGGGGTGTAGTATGTAGGGTCAGTGTAGTGTGTGTGATGTGGGGGGTGTAGTATGTAGGGTCAGTGTAGTGTGTGATGTTGGGGTGTAGTATGTAGGGTCAGTGTAGTGTGTGTGATGTGGGGGTGTAGTATGTAGGGTCAGTGTAGTGTGTGTGATGTGGGGGTGTAGTATGTAGGGTCAGTGTAGTGTGTGTGATGTGGGGATGTAGTATGTAGGGTCAGTGTAGTGTGTGTGATGTGGGGGGTGTAGCATGTAGGGTCAGTGTAGTGTGTGTGATGTGGGGTGTAGTATGTAAGGTCAGTGTAGTGTGTGTGATGTGGGGGTGTAGTATGTAGGGTCAGTGTAGTGTGTGTGATGTGGGGGTGTAGTATGTAGGGTCAGTGTAGTATGTGTGATGTGGGGTGTAGTATGTAGGGTCAGTGTAGTGTGTGTGATGTGGGGGTGTAGTATGTAGGGTCAGTGTAGTGTGTGTGATGTGGGGGTGTAGTATGTAGGGTCAGTGTAGTGTGTGTGATGTGGGGGGTGTAGTATGTAGGGTCAGTGTAGTGTGTGTGATGTGGGGGTGTAGTATGTAGGGTCAGTGTAGTGTGTGTGATGTGGGGGGTGTAGTATGTAGGGTCAGTGTAGTGTGTGATGTGGGGGTGTAGTATGTAGGGTCAGTGTAGTGTGTGATGTGGGGGTGTAGTATGTAGGGTCAGTGTAGTGTGTGTGATGTGGGGTGTAGTATGTAGGGTCAGTGTAGTGTGTGTGATGTGGGGGTGTAGTATGTAGGGTCAGTGTAGTGTGTGTGATGTAGGGGTGTA
Source organism: Rana muscosa (assembly GCA_029206835.1). Taxonomy (NCBI): domain Eukaryota; kingdom Metazoa; phylum Chordata; class Amphibia; order Anura; family Ranidae; genus Rana; species Rana muscosa. The sequence continues at coordinate 3,707,073 of CM055117.1, read as the reverse complement.
GTATGTAGGGTCAGTGTAGTGTGTGTGATGTGGGGTCAGTGTAGTGTGTGTGATGTGGGGGTGTAGGATGTAGGGTCAGTGTAGTGTGTGATGTGGGGGTGTAGTATGTAGGGTCAGTGTAGTGTGTGTGATGTGGGGGTGTAGTATGTAGGGTCAGTGTAGTGTGTGTGATGTGGGGTCAGTGTAGTGTGTGTGATGTGGGGTGTAGTATGTAGGGTCAGTGTAGTGTGTGTGATGTGGGGGTCAGTGTAGTGTGTGTGATGTGGGGGTGTAGTATGTAGGGTCAGTGTAGTGTGTGATGTGGGGGTGTAGTATGTAGGGTCAGTGTAGTGTGTGATGTGGGGGTGTAGTATGTAGGGTCAGTGTAGTGTGTGATGTGGGGGTGTAGTATGTAGGGTCAGTGTAGTGTGTGATGTGGGGGTGTAGTATGTAGGGTCAGTGTAGTGTGTGATGTGGGGGTGTAGTATGTAGGGTCAGTGTAGTGTGTGTGATGTGGGGGTGTAGTATGTAGGGTCAGTGTAGTGTGTGTGATGTGGGGGTGTAGTATGTAGGGTCAGTGTAGTGTGTGTAATGTGGGGTGTAGTATGTAGGGTCAGTGTAGTGTGTGTGATGTGGGGGTGTAGTATGTAGGGTCAGTGTAGTGTGTGATGTGGGGGTGTAGTATGTAGGGTCAGTGTAGTGTGTGATGTGGGGGTGTAGTATGTAGGGTCAGTGTAGTGTGTGTGATGTGGGGGTGTAGTATGTAGGGTCAGTGTAGTGTGTGTGATGTGGGGGTGTAGTACGTAGGGTCAGTGTAGTGTGTGTGTGATGTGGGGTGTAGTATGTAGGGTCAGTGTAGTGTGTGATGTAGGGGTGTAGTATGTAGGGTCAGTGTAGCGTGTGTGATGTGGGGGTGTAGTATGTAGGGTCAGTGTAGTGTGTGTGATGTGGGGGTGTAGTATGTAGGGTCAGTGTAGTGTGTGTGATGTGGGGGTGTAGTATGTAGGGTCAGTGTAGTGTGTGTGATGTGGGGGTGTAGTATGTAGGGTCAGTGTAGTGTGTGTGATGTGGGGTGTAGTATGTAGGATCAGTGTAGTGTGTGTGTGATGTGGGGTCAGTGTAGTGTGTGTGATGTGGGGGTGTAGTATGTAGGGTCAGTGTAGTGTGTGTGATGTGGGGGGTGTAGTATGTAGGGTCAGTGTAGTGTGTGATGTGGGGGTGTAGTATGTAGGGTCAGTGTAGTATGTGTGATGTGGGGTGTAGTATGTAGGGTCAGTGTAGTGTGTGTGATGTGGGGTTTAGTATGTAGGGTCAGTGTAGTGTGTGTGATGTGGGGGTGTAGTATGTAGGGTCAGTGTAGTGTGTGATGTGGGGGTGTAGTATGTAGGGTCAGTGTAGTGTGTGTGATGTGGGGTGTAGTATGTAGGGTCACTGTAGTGTGTCTGATGTGGGGGTGTAGTATGTAGGGTCAGTGTAGTGAGTGTGATGTGGGGGTGTAGTATGTAGGATCAGTGTAGTATGTGTGTGATGTGGGGTCAGTGTAGTGTGTGATGTGGGGTGTAGTATGTAGGGTCAGTGTAGTGTGTGATGTGGGGGGTGTAGTATGTAGGGTCAGTGTAGTGTGTGATGTGGGGGTGTAGTATGTAGGGTCAGTGTAGTGTGTGTGATGTAGGGGTGTAGTATGTAGGGTCAGTGTAGTGTGTGATGTGGGGGGTGTAGTATGAAGGGTCAGTGTAGTGTGTGTGATGTGGGGGTGTAGTATGTAGGGTCAGTGTAGTGTGTGTGATGTGGGGTGTAGTATGTAGGGTCAGTGTAGTGTGTGTGATGTGGGGGTGTAGTATGTAGGGTCAGTGTAGTGTGTGTGATGTGGGGGGTGTAGTATGTAGGGTCAGTGTAGTGTGTGTGATGTGGGGTGTAGTATGTAGGGTCAGTGTAGTGTGTGTGATGTGGGGGTGTAGTATGTAGGGTCAGTGTAGTGTGTGATGTGGGGTGTAGTATGTAGGGTCAGTGTAGTGTGTGTGATGTGGGGGTGTAGTATGTAGGGTCAGTGTAGTGTGTGTGATGTAGGGGTGTAGTATGTAGGGTCAGTGTAGTGTGTGTGATGTAGGGGTTTAGTATGTAGGGTCAGTGTAGCGTGTGTGATGTGGGGGTGTAGTATGTAGGGTCAGTGTAGTGTGTGATGTGGGGGTGTAGTATGTAGGGTCAGTGTAGTATGTGTGATGTGGGGTGTAGTATGTAGGGTCAGTGTAGTGTGTGTGATGTGGGGGTGTAGTATGTAGGGTCAGTGTAGTGTGTGATGTGGGGGTGTAGTATGTAGGGTCAGTGTAGTGTGTGATGTGGGGGTGTAGTATGTAGGGTCAGTGTAGTGTGTGTGATGTGGGGGTGTAGTATGTAGGGTCAGTGTAGTGTGTGATGTGGGGGGTGTAGTATGTAGGGTCAGTGTAGTGTGTGATGTGGGGGTGTAGTATGTAGGGTCAGTGTAGTGTGTGTGATGTGGGGGTGTAGTATGTAGGGTCAGTGTAGTGTGTGATGTGGGGTGTAGTATGTAGGGTCAGTGTAGTGTGTGTGATGTGGGGGGTGTAGTATGAAGGGTCAGTGTAGTGTGTGATGTGGGGGTGTAGTATGTAGGGTCAGTGTAGTGTGTGATGTGGGGGTGTAGTATGTAGGGTCAGTGTAGTGTGTGATGTGGGGGTGTAGTATGTAGGGTCAGTGTAGTGTGTGTGATGTGGGGGTGTAGTATGTAGGGTCAGTGTAGTGTGTGTGATGTGGGGGTGTAGTATGTAGGGTCAGTGTAGTGTGTGATGTGGGGGTGTAGTATGTAGGGTCAGTGTATTGTGTGTGATGTGGGGGTGTAGTATGTAGGGTCAGTGTAGTGTGTGTGATGTGGGGGTGTAGTATGTAGGGTCAGTGTAGTGTGTGTGATGTGGGGGTGTAGTATGTAGGGTCAGTGTATTGTGTGTGATGTGGGGGTGTAGTATGTAGGGTCAGTGTAGTGTGTGATGTGGGGGTGTAGTATGTAGGGTCAGTGTAGTGTGTGTGATGTGGGGGGTGTAGTATGTAGGGTCAGTGTAGTGTGTGATGTGGGGGTGTAGTATGTAGGGTCAGTGTAGTGTGTGATGTGGGGGTGTAGTATGTAGGGTCAGTGTAGTGTGTGATGGGGGGTGTAGTATGTAGGGTCAGTGTAGTGTGTGATGTGGGGGTGTAGTATGTAGGGTCAGTGTAGTGTGTGATGGGGGGTGTAGTATGTAGGGTCAGTGTAGTGTGTGATGTGGGGGGTGTAGTATGTAGGGTCAGTGTAGTGTGTGATGTGGGGGTGTAGTATGTAGGGTCAGTGTAGTGTGTGATGTGGGGGTGTAGTATGTAGGGTCAGTGTAGTGTGTGATGTGGGGGTGTAGTATGTAGGGTCAGTGTAGTGTGTGATGGGGGGTGTAGTATGTAGGGTCAGTGTAGTGTGTGTGATGTGGGGTGTAGTATGTAGGGTCAGTGTAGTGTGTGTGATGTGGGGGTGTAGTATGTAGGGTCAGTGTAGTGTGTGATGTGGGGGTGTAGTATGTAGGGTCAGTGTAGTGTGTGTGATGTGGGGTTGTAGTATGTAGGGTCAGTGTAGTGTGTGTGATGTGGGGTTGTAGTATGTAGGGTCAGTGTAGTGTGTGTGATGTGGGGGTGTAGTATGTAGGGTCAGTGTAGTGTGTGATGTGGGGGTGTAGTATGTAGGGTCAGTGTAGTGTGTGTGATGTGGGGGTGTAGTATGTAGGGTCAGTGTAGTGTGTGATGTGGGGGGTGTAGTATGTAGGGTCAGTGTAGTGTGTGTGATGTGGGCGTGTAGTATGTAGGGTCAGTGTAGTGTGTGATGTGGGGGGTGTAGTATGTAGGGTCAGTGTAGTGTGTGATGTGGGGGGTGTAGTATGTAGGGTCAGTGTAGTGTGTGATGTGGGGTGTAGTATGTAGGGTCAGTGTAGTGTGTGTGATGTGGGGGTGTAGTATGTAGGGTCAGTGTAGTGTGTGTGATGTAGGGGTGTAGTATGTAGGGTCAGTGTAGTGTGTGATGTGGGGGTGTAGTATGTAGGGTCAGTGTAGTGTGTGATGTGGGGGTGTAGTATGTAGGGTCAGTGTAGTGTGTGTGATGTGGGGGTGTAGTATGTAGGGTCAGTGTAGTGTGTGATGTGGGGGTGTAGTATGTAGGGTCAGTGTAGTGTGTGTGATGTGGGGGTGTAGTATGTAGGGTCAGTGTAGTGTGTGTGATGTGGGGGGTGTAGTATGTAGGGTCAGTGTAGTGTGTGTGATGTGGGGGTGTAGTATGTAGGGTCAGTGTAGTGTGTGTGATGTGGGGTGTAGTATGTAGGGTCAGTGTAGTGTGTGTGATGTGGGGGTGTAGTATGTAGGGTCAGTGTAGTGTGTGATGTGGGGGTGTAGTATGTAGGGTCAGTGTAGTGTGTGTGATGTGGGGTGTAGTATGTAGGGTCAGTGTAGTGTGTGTGATGTGGGGGGTGTAGTATGTAGGGTCAGTGTAGTGTGTGTGATGTGGGGGTGTAGTATGTAGGGTCAGTGTAGTGTGTGATGTGGGGGTGTAGTATGTAGGGTCAGTGTAGTGTGTGTGATGTGGGGTGTAGTATGTAGGGTCAGTGTAGTGTGTGTGATGTGGGGGTGTAGTATGTAGGGTCAGTGTAGTGTGTGATGTGGGGGTGTAGTATGTAGGGTCAGTGTAGTGTGTGTGATGTGGGGTCAGTGTATTGTGTGTGATGTGGGGGTGTAGTATGTAGGGTCAGTGTAGTGTGTATGATGTGGGGGTGTAGTATGTAGGGTCAGTGTAGTGTGTGTGATGTGGGGGTGTAGTATGTAGGGTCAGTGTAGTGTGTGTGATGTGGGGTGTAGTATGTAGGGTCAGTGTAGTGTGTGTGATGTAGGGGTGTAGTATGTAGGGTCAGTGTAGTGTGTGATGTGGGGGTGTAGTATGTAGGGTCAGTGTAGTGTGTGTGATGTGGGGGTGTAGTATGTAGGGTCAGTGTAGTGTGTGATGTGGGGGTGTAGTATGTAGGGTCAGTGTAGTGTGTGTGATGTGGGGGTGTAGTATGTAGGGTCAGTGTAGAATATGTGATGTGGGGGTGTAGTATGTAGGGTCAGTGTAGTATATGTGATGTGGGGGTGTAGTATGTAGGGTCAGTGTAGTGTGTGTGATGTGGGGGTGTAGTATGTAGGGTCAGTGTAGTGTGTGATGTGGGGGGTGTAGTATGTAGGGTCAGTGTAGAATATGTGATGTGGGGGTGTAGTATGTAGGGTCAGTGTAGTATATGTGATGTGGGGGTGTAGTATGTAGGGTCAGTGTAGTGTGTGTGATGTGGGGGTGTAGTATGTAGGGTCAGTGTAGTGTGTGATGTGGGGGTGTAGTATGTAGGGTCAGTGTAGTGTGTGTGATGTGGGGGGTGTAGTATGTAGGGTCAGTGTAGTGTGTGTGATGTGGGGGTGTAGTATGTAGGATCAGTGTAGTGTGTGATGTGGGGGTGTAGTATGTAGGGTCAGTGTAGTGTGTGTGATGTAGGGGTGTAGTATGTAGGGTCAGTGTAGTGTGTGATGTGGGGGTGTAGTATGTAGGGTCAGTGTAGTGTGTGTGATGTGGGGGTGTAGTATGTAGGGTCAGTGTAGTGTGTGATGTGGGGGTGTAGTATGTAGGGTCAGTGTAGTGTGTGATGTGGGGATGTAGTATGTAGGGTCAGTGTAGTGTGTGATGTGGGTGTAGTATGTAGGGTCAGTGTAGTGTGTGTGATGTGGGGTGTAGTATGTAGGGTCAGTGTGGTGTGTGTGATGTGGGGGTGTAGTATGTAGGGTCAGTGTAGTGTGTGTGATGTGGGGGTGTAGTATGTAGGGTCAGTGTAGTGTGTGTGATGTGGGGTGTAGTATGTAGGGTCAGTGTAGTGTGTGATGTGGGGGTGTAGTATGTAGGGTCAGTGTAGTGTGTGTGATGTGGGGGTGTAGTATGTAGGGTCAGTGTAGTGTGTGATGTGGGGTGTAGTATGTAGGGTCAGTGTAGTGTGTGTGATGTGGGGGTGTAGTATGTAGGGTCAGTGCAGTGTGTAATGTGGGGGTGTAGTATGTAGGGTCAGTGTAGTGTGTGTGATGTGGGGGTGTAGTATGTAGGGTCAGTGTAGTGTGTGTGATGTGGGGTGTAGTATGTAGGGTCAGTGTAGTGTGTGTGATGTGGGGGTGTAGTATGTAGGGTCAGTGTAGTGTGTGTGATGTGGGGGTGTAGTATGTAGGGTCAGTGTAGTGTGTGATGTGGGGGTGTAGTATGTAGGGTCAGTGTAGTGTGTGTGATGTAGGGGTGTAGTATGTAGGGTCAGTGTAGTGTGTGTGATGTGGGGGTGTAGTATGTAGGGTCAGTGTAGTGTGTGATGTGGGGGTGTAGTATGTAGGGTCAGTGTAGTGTGTGTGATGTGGGGGGTGTAGTATGTAGGGTCAGTGTAGTGTGTGATGTGGGGGTGTAGTATGTAGGGTCAGTGTAGTGTGTGTGATGTGGGGGTGTAGTATGTAGGGTCAGTGTAGTGTGTGTGATGTGGGGGTGTAGTATGTAGGGTCAGTGTAGTGTGTGTGATGTGGGGGGTGTAGTATATAGGGTCAGTGTAGTGTGTGTGATGTGGGGGTGTAGTATGTAGGGTCAGTGTAGTGTGTGTAATGTGGGGGTGTAGTATATAGAGTCAGTGTAGTGTGTTTGATGTGGGGGTGTAGTATGTAGGGTCAGTGTAGTGTGTGATGTGGGGGTGTAGTATGTAGGGTCAGTGTAGTGTGTGTGATGTGGGGGTGTAGTATGTAGGGTCAGTGTAGTGTGTGTGATGTGGGGGTGTAGTATGTAGGGTCAGTGTAGTGTGTGATGTGGGGGTGTAGTATGTAGGGTCAGTGTAGTGTGTGTGATGTGGGGGTGTAGTATGTAGGGTCAGTGTAGTGTGTGTGATGTGGGGTGTAGTATGTAGGGTCACTGTAGTGTGTGTGATGTGGGTGTAGTATGTAGGGTCAGTGTAGTGTGTGTGATGTGGGGTGTAGTATGTAGGGTCAGTGTAGTGTGTGATGTGGGGGTGTAGTATGTAGGGTCAGTGTAGTGTGTGTGATGTGGGGTGTAGTATGTAGGGTCAGTGTAGTGTGTGTGATGTGGGTGTAGTATGTAGGGTCAGTGTAGTGTGTGTGATGTGGGGGTGTAGTATGTAGGGTCAGTGTAGTGTGTGTGATGTGGGGTGTAGTATGTAGGGTCAGTGTAGTGTGTGTGATGTGGGGGTGTAGTATGTAGGGTCAGTGTAGTGTGTGATGTGGGGGTGTAGTATGTAGGGTCAGTGTAGTGTGTGATGTGGGGGTGTAGTATGTAGGGTCAGTGTAGTGTGTGTGATGTGGGGTGTAGTATGTAGGGTCAGTGTAGTGTGTGTGATGTGGGGGTGTAGTATGTAGGGTCAGTGTAGTGTGTGTGATGTGGGGGTGTAGTATGTAGGGTCAGTGTAGTGTGTGTGATGTGGGGTGTAGTATGTAGGGTCAGTGTAGTGTGTGTGATGTGGGGGTGTAGTATGTAGGGTCAGTGTAGTGTGTGATGTGGGGGAGTAGTATGTAGGGTCACTGTAGTGTGTGTGATGTGGGGTGTAGTATGTAGGGTCAGTGTAGTGTGTGATGTGGGGGTGTAGTATGTAGGGTCAGTGTAGTGTGTGATGTGGGGGTGTAGTATGTAGGGTCAGTGTAGTGTGTGATGTGGGGGTGTAGTATGTAGGGTCAGTGTAGTGTGTAATGTGGGGGTGTAGTATGTAGGGTCAGTGTAGTGTGTGTGATGTGGGGGTGTAGTATGTAGGGTCAGTGTAGTGTGTGTGATGTGGGGTGTAGTATGTAGGGTCAGTGTAGTGTGTGTGATGTGGGTGTAGTATGTAGGGTCAGTGTAGTGTGTGTGATGTGGGGGTGTAGTATGTAGGGTCAGTGTAGTGTGTGTGATGTGGGGTGTAGTATGTAGGGTCAGTGTAGTGTGTGTGATGTGGGGGTGTAGTATGTAGGGTCAGTGTAGTGTGTGATGTGGGGGTGTAGTATGTAGGGTCAGTGTAGTGTGTGATGTGGGGGTGTAGTATGTAGGGTCAGTGTAGTGTGTGTAATGTGGGGGGTGTAGTATGTAGGGTCAGTGTAGTGTGTGTGATGTGGGGGTGTAGTATGTAGGGTCAGTGTAGTGTGTGTGATGTGGGGGTGTAGTATGTAGGGTCAGTGTAGTGTGTGATGTGGGGGTGTAGTATGTAGGGTCAGTGTAGTGTGTGTGATGTGGGGGTGTAGTATGTAGGGTCAGTGTAGTGTGTGTGATGTGGGGGTGTAGTATGTAGGGTCAGTGTAGTGTGTGATGTGGGGGTGTAGTATGTAGGGTCAGTGTAGTGTGTGTGATGTGGGGTGTAGTATGTAGGGTCAGTGTAGTGTGTGTAATGTGGGGGGTGTAGTATGTAGGGTCAGTGTAGTGTGTGTGATGTGGGGTGTAGTATGTAGGGTCAGTGTAGTGTGTGTGATGTGGGGGTGTAGTATGTAGGGTCAGTGTAGTGTGTGATGTGGGGGTGTAGTATGTAGGGTCAGTGTAGTGTGTGTGATGTGGGGGTGTAGTATGTAGGGTCAGTGTAGTGTGTGTGATGTGGGGGTGTAGTATGTAGGGTCAGTGTAGTGTGTGATGTGGGGGTGTAGTATGTAGGGTCAGTGTAGTGTGTGTGATGTGGGGGTGTAGTATGTAGGGTCAGTGTAGTGTGTGTGATGTGGGGTGTAGTATGTAGGGTCAGTGTAGTGTGTGATGTGGGGGTGTAGTATGTAGGGTCAGTGTAGTGTGTGTGATGTGGGGGGTGTAGCATGTAGGGTCAGTGCAGTGTGTGTGATGTGGGGGTGTAGTATGTAGGGTCAGTGTAGTGTGTGTGATGTGGGGGTGTAGTATGTAGGGTCAGTGTAGTGTGTGTGATGTGGGGGTGTAGTATGTAGGGTCAGTGTAGTGTGTGTGATGTGTAGTGTAGTATGTAGGGTCAGTGTAGTGTGTAATGTGGGGGTGTAGTATGTAGGGTCAGTGTAGTGTGTGTGATGTGGGGGTGTAGTATGTAGGGTCAGTGTAGTGTGTGTGATGTGGGGGTGTAGTATGTAGGGTCAGTGTAGTGTGTGTGATGTGGGGGTGTAGTATGTAGGGTCAGTGTAGTGTGTGATGTGGGGGTGTAGTATGTAGGGTCAGTGTAGTGTGTGATGTGGGGGTGTAGTATGTAGGGTCAGTGTAGTGTGTGTAATGTGGGGGTGTAGTATGTAGGGTCAGTGTAGTGTGTGTGATGTGGGGGTGTAGTATGTAGGGTCAGTGTAGTGTGTGTGATGTGGGGTGTAGTATGTAGGGTCAGTGTAGTGTGTGTGATGTGGGGGTGTAGTATGTAGGGTCAGTGTAGTGTGTGATGTGGGGGTGTAGTATGTAGGGTCAGTGTAGTGTGTGATGTGGGGGTGTAGTATGTAGGGTCAGTGTAGTGTGTGTAATGTGGGGGTGTAGTATGTAGGGTCAGTGTAGTGTGTGTGATGTGGGGGTGTAGTATGTAGGGTCAGTGTAGTGTGTGTGATGTGGGGGTGTAGTATGTAGGGTCAGTGTAGTGTGTGTGATGTGGGGTGTAGTATGTAGGGTCAGTGTAGTGTGTGTGATGTGGGGGTGTAGTATGTAGGGTCAGTGTAGTGTGTGTGATGTGGGGGTGTAGTATGTAGGGTCAGTGTAGTGTGTGTGATGTGGGGGTGTAGTATGAAGGGTCAGTGTAGTGTGTGATGTGGGGGTGTAGTATGTAGGGTCAGTGTAGTGTGTGATGTGGGGGTGTAGTATGTAGGGTCAGTGTAGTGTGTGTGATGTGGGGGGTGTAGTATGTAGGGTCAGTGTAGTGTGTGATGTGGGGGTGTAGTATGTAGGGTCAGTGTAGTGTGTGATGTGGGGGTGTAGTATGTAGGGTCAGTGTAGTATATGTGATGTGGGGGTGTAGTATGTAGGGTCAGTGTAGTGTGTGTGATGTGGGGGTGTAGTATGTAGGGTCAGTGTAGTGTGTGATGTGGGGGTGTAGTATGTAGGGTCAGTGTAGTGTGTGATGTGGGGGGTGTAGTATGTAGGGTCAGTGTAGTGTGTGTGATGTGGGGGTGTAGTATGTAGGGTCAGTGTAGTGTGTGTGATGTAGGGGTGTAGTATGTAGGGTCAGTGTAGTGTGTATGATGTGGGGGTGTAGTATGTAGGGTCAGTGTAGTGTGTGTGATGTGGGGGTGTAGTATGTAGGGTCAGTGTAGTGTGTGATGTGGGGGTGTAGTATGTAGGGTCAGTGTAGTGTGTGATGTGGGGGTGTAGTATGTAGGGTCAGTGTAGTGTGTGTGATGTGGGGGTGTAGTATGTAGGGTCAGTGTAGTGTGTGTGATGTGGGGGTGTAGTATGTAGGGTCAGTGTAGTGTGTGTGATGTGGGGTGTAGTATGTAGGGTCAGTGTAGTGTGTGTGATGTGGGGGTGTAGTATGTAGGGTCAGTGTAGTGTGTGTGATGTGGGGGTGTAGTATGTAGGGTCAGTGTAGTGTGTGTGATGTGGGGGTGTAGTATGTAGGGTCAGTGTAGTGTGTGTGATGTGGGGGTGTAGTATGTAGGGTCAGTGTAGTGTGTGTAATGTGGGGGGTGTAGTATGTAGGGTCAGTGTAGTATGTGTGATGTGGGGTGTAGTATGTAGGGTCAGTGTAGTGTGTGTGATGTGGGGGTGTAGTATGTAGGGTCAGTGTAGTGTGTGTGATGTGGGGGTGTAGTATGTAGGGTCAGTGTAGTGTGTGTAATGTGGGGGTGTAGTATGTAGGGTCAGTGTAGTGTGTGTGTGATGTGGGGTCAGTGTAGTGTGTGTGATGTGGGGGTGTAGTATGTAGGGTCAGTGTAGTGTGTGTGATGTGGGGTGTAGTATGTAGGGTCAGTGTAGTGTGTGTGATGTGGGGGTGTAGTATGTAGGGTCAGTGTAGTGTGTGTGATGTGGGGGTGTAGTGTGTGTGATGTGGGGGGTGTAGTATGTAGGGTCAGTGTAGTGTGTGTGATGTGGGGGTGTAGTATGTAGGGTCAGTGTAGTGTGTGATGTGGGGGTGTAGTATGTAGGGTCAGTGTAGTGTGTGTGATGTGGGGGTGTAGTATGTAGGGTCACTGTAGTGTGTGTGATGTAGGGGTGTAGTATGTAGGGTCAGTGTAGTGTGTGTGATGTGGGGGGTGTAGTATATAGAGTCAGTGTAGTGTGTGTGATGTGGGGGTGTAGTATGTAGGGTCAGTGTAGTGTGTGTGATGTGGGGGTGTAGTATGTAGGGTCAGTGTAGTGTGTGTGATGTGGGGTGTAGTATGTAGGGTCAGTGTAGTGTGTGTGATGTGGGGGTGTAGTATGTAGGGTCAGTGTAGTGTGTGTGATGTGGGGTGTAGTATGTAGGGTCAGTGTAGTGTGTGATGTGGGGGTGTAGTATGTAGGGTCAGTGTAGTGTGTGTGATGTGGGGTGTAGTATGTAGGGTCAGTGTAGTGTGTGTGATGTGGGGGTGTAGTATGTAGGGTCAGTGTAGTGTGTGTGACGTGGGGGTGTAGTATGTAGGGTCAGTGTAGTGTGTGTGATGTGGGGGTGTAGTATGTAGGGTCAGTGTAGTGTGTGATGTGGGGGTGTAGTATGTAGGGTCAGTGTAGTGTGTGTGATGTGGGGGGTGTAGTATGTAGGGTCAGTGTAGTGTGTGATGTGGGGGTGTAGGGTGTAGGGTCAGTGTAGTGTGTGTGATGTGGGGTGTAGTATGTAGGGTCAGTGTAGTGTGTGTGATGTGGGGTGTAGTATGTAGGGTCAGTGTAGTGTGTGATGTGGGGGTGTAGTATGTAGGGTCAGTGTAGTGTGTGTGATGTGGGGTGTAGTATGTAGGGTCAGTGTAGTGTGTGTGATGTGGGTGTAGTATGTAGGGTCAGTGTAGTGTGTGTGATGTGGGGGTGTAGTATGTAGGGTCAGTGTAGTGTGTGTGATGTGGGGGTGTAGTATGAAGGGTCAGTGTAGTGTGTGATGTGGGGGGTGTAGTATGTAGGGTCAGTGTAGTGTGTGATGTTGGGGTGTAGTATGTAGGGTCAGTGTAGTGTGTGTGATGTGGGGGTGTAGTATGTAGGGTCAGTGTAGTGTGTGTGATGTGGGGGTGTAGTATGTAGGGTCAGTGTAGTGTGTGTAATGTGGGGGGTGTAGTATGTAGGGTCAGTGTAGTGTGTGTGATGTGGGGTGTAGTATGTAGGGTCAGTGTAGTGTGTGTGATGTGGGGGTGTAGTATGTAGGGTCAGTGTAGTGTGTGATGTGGGGGTGTAGTATGTAGGGTCAGTGTAGTGTGTGTGATGTGGGGGTGTAGTATGTAGGGTCAGTGTAGTGTGTGTGATGTGGGGGTGTAGTATGTAGGGTCAGTGTAGTGTGTGATGTGGGGGTGTAGTATGTAGGGTCAGTGTAGTGTGTGTGATGTGGGGGGTGTAGTATGTAGGGTCAGTGTAGTGTGTGTGATGTGGGGTGTAGTATGTAGGGTCAGTGTAGTGTGTGTGATGTGGGAGTGTAGTATGTAGGGTCAGTGTAGTGAGTGTGATGTGGGGGTGTAGTATGTAGGGTCAGTGTAGTGTGTGTGATGTGGGAGTGTAGTATGTAGGGTCAGTGTAGTGTGTGTGATGTGGGGGTGTAGTATGTAGGGTCAGTGTAGTGTGTGTGATGTGTGGGGTGTAGTATGTAGGGTCAGTGTAGTGTGTGATGTGGGGGTGTAGTATGTAGGGTCAGTGTAGTGTGTGATGTGGGGGTGTAGTATGTAGGGTCAGTGTAGTGTGTGATGTGGGGGTGTAGTATGTAGGGTCAGTGTAGTGTGTGTGATGTGGGGGGTGTAGTATGTAGGGTCAGTGTAGTGTGTGTGATGTGGGGGTGTAGTATGTAGGGTCAGTGTAGTGTGTGTGATGTGGGGGTGTAGTATGTAGGGTCAGTGTAGTGTGTGTGATGTGGGGGTGTAGTATGTAGGGTCAGTGTAGTGTGTATGATGTGGGGGTGTAGTATGTAGGGTCAGTGTAGTGTGTGATGTGGGGGTGTAGTATGTAGGGTCAGTGTAGTGTGTGTGATGTGGGGGGTGTAGCATGTAGGGTCAGTGTAGTGTGTGATGTGGGGGTGTAGTATGTAGGGTCAGTGTAGTGTGTGTGATGTGGGGTGTAGTATGTAGGGTCAGTGTAGTGTGTGTGATGTGGGTGTAGTATGTAGGGTCAGTGTAGTGTGTGTGATGTGGGGGGTGTAGTATGTAGGGTCAGTGTAGTGTGTGTGATGTGGGGGGTGTAGTATGTAGGGTCAGTGTAGTGTGTGTGATGTGGGGGTGTAGTATGTAGGGTCAGTGTAGTGTGTGTGATGTGGGGGTGTAGTATGTAGGGTCAGTGTAGTGTGTGATGTGGGGGGTGTAGTATGTAGGGTCAGTGTAGTGTGTGATGTGGGGGTGTAGTATGTAGGGTCAGTGTAGTGTGTGATGTGGGGGTGTAGTATGTAGGGTCAGTGTAGTGTGTGTGATGTGGGGGGTGTAGTATGTAGGGTCAGTGTAGTATGTGATGTGGGGGTGTAGTATGTAGGGTCAGTGTAGTGTGTGTGATGTGGGGTGTAGTATGTAGGGTCAGTGTAGTGTGTGTGATGTGGGGGTGTAGTATGTAGGGTCAGTGTAGTGTGTGTGATGTAGGGGTGTAGTATGTAGGGTCAGTGTAGTGTGTGTGATGTGGGGGTGTAGTATGTAGGGTCAGTGTAGTGTGTGTGATGTAGGGGTGTAGTATGTAGGGTCAGTGTAGTGTGTGTAATGTGGGGGTGTAGTATGTAGGGTCAGTGTAGTGTGTGTGTGATGAGGGGTCAGTGTAGTGTGTGTGATGTGGGGGTGTAGTATGTAGGGTCAGTGTAGTGTGTGTGATGTGGGGTGTAGTATGTAGGGTCAGTGTAGTGTGTGTGATGTGGGGGTGTAGTATGTAGGGTCAGTGTAGTGTGTGTGACGTGGGGGTGTAGTATGTAGGGTCAGTGTAGTGTGTGTGATGTGGGGTGTAGTATGTAGGGTCAGTGTAGTGTGTGTGATGTGGGGGGTGTAGTATGTAGGGTCAGTGTAGTGTGTGATGTGGGGGTGTAGTATGTAGGGTCAGTGTAGTGTGTGTGATGTGGGGGTGTAGTATGTAGGGTCAGTGTAGTGTGTGTGATGTGGGGGGTGTAGTATGTAGGGTCAGTGTAGTGTGTGTGATGTGGGGGTGTAGTATGTAGGGTCAGTGTAGTGTGTGTGATGTGGGGGTGTAGTATGTAGGGTCAGTGTAGTGTGTGTGATGTGGGGTGTAGTATGTAGGGTCAGTGTAGTGTGTGTGATGTGGGGGTGTAGTATGTAGGGTCAGTGTAGTGTGTGTGATGTGGGGTGTAGTATGTAGGGTCAGTGTAGTGTGTGATGTGGGGGTGTAGTATGTAGGGTCAGTGTAGTGTGTGTGATGTGGGGTGTAGTATGTAGGGTCAGTGTAGTGTGTGTGATGTGGGGGTGTAGTATGTAGGGTCAGTGTAGTGTGTGATGTGGGGGTGTAGTATGTAGGGTCAGTGTAGTGTGTGTGATGTGGGGGTGTAGTATGTAGGGTCACTGTAGTGTGTGTGATGTAGGGGTGTAGTATATAGGGTCAGTGTAGTGTGTGTGATGTGGGGGGTGTAGTATATAGAGTCAGTGTAGTGTGTGTGATGTGGGGGTGTAGTATGTAGGGTCAGTGTAGTGTGTGTGATGTGGGGGTGTAGTATGTAGGGTCAGTGTAGTGTGTGTGATGTAGGGGTGTAGTATGTAGGGTCAGTGTAGTGTGTGTGATGTGGGGTGTAGTATGTAGGGTCAGTGTAGTGTGTGTGATGTGGGGGTGTAGTATGTAGGGTCAGTGTAGTGTGTGTGATGTGGGGTGTAGTATGTAAGGTCAGTGTAGTGTGTGTGATGTGGGGGTGTAGTATGTAGGGTCAGTGTAGTGTGTGTGATGTGGGGGTGTAGTATGTAGTGTCAGTGTAGTGTGTGTGATGTGGGGGTGTAGTATGTAGGGTCAGTGTAGTGTGTGTGATGTGGGGTGTAGTATGTAGGGTCAGTGTGGTGTGTGTGATGTGGGGGTGTAGTATGTAGGGTCAGTGTAGTGTGTGTGATGTGGGGGTGTAGTATGTAGGGTCAGTGTAGTGTGTGTGATGTGGGGTGTAGTATGTAGGGTCAGTGTAGTGTGTGTGATGTGGGGGTGTAGTATGTAGGGTCAGTGTAGTGTGTGTGATGTGGGGGTGTAGTATGTAGGGTCAGTGTAGTGTGTGATGTGGGGGTGTAGTATGTAGGGTCAGTGTAGTGTGTGATGTGGGGGTGTAGTATGTAGGGTCAGTGTAGTGTGTGATGTGGGGGTGTAGTATGTAGGGTCAGTGTAGTGTGTGTGATGTGGGGGTGTAGTATGTAGGGTCAGTGTAGTGTGTGTGATGTGGGGGTGTAGTATGTAGGGTCAGTGTAGTGTGTGTGATGTGGGGGTGTAGTATGTAGGGTCAGTGTAGTGTGTGATGTGGGGGGTGTAGTATGTAGGGTCAGTGTAGTGTGTGATGTGGGGGTTTAGTATGTAGGGTCAGTGTAGTGTGTGTGATGTGGGGGTGTAGTATGTAGGGTCAGTGTAGTGTGTGATGTGGGGGTGTAGTATGTAGGGTCAGTGTAGTGTGTGATGTGGGGGTGTAGTATGTAGGGTCAGTGTAGTGTGTGTGATGTGGGGGTGTAGTATGTAGGGTCAGTGTAGTGTGTGTGATGTGGGGGGTGTAGTATGTAGGGTCAGTGTAGTGTGTGATGTGGGGTGTAGTATGTAGGGTCAGTGTAGTGTGTGTGATGTGGGGGTGTAGTATGTAGGGTCAGTGTAGTATGTGTGATGTGGGGGTGTAGTATGTAGGGTCAGTGTAGTGTGTGTAATGTGGGGGTGTAGTATGTAGGGTCAGTGTAGTGTGTGATGTGGGGGTGTAGTATGTAGGGTCAGTGTAGTGTGTGATGTGGGGGTGTAGTATGTAGGGTCAGTGTAGTGTGTGTGATGTGTAGTGTAGTATGTAGGGTCAGTGTAGTGTGTGAGATGTGGGGGTGTAGTATGTAGGGTCAGTGTAGTGTGTGATGTGGGGGTGTAGTATGTAGGGTCAGTGTAGTGTGTGATGTGGGGGTGTAGTATGTAGGGTCAGTGTAGTGTGTGTGATGTGGGGGGTGTAGTATGTAGGGTCAGTGTAGTGTGTGATGTGGGGGTGTAGTATGTAGGGTCAGTGTAGTGTGTGTGATGTGGGGGTGTAGTATGTAGGGTCAGTGTAGTGTGTGATGTGGGGGTGTAGTATGTAGGGTCAGTGTAGTGTGTGTGATGTGGGGGTGTAGTATGTAGGGTCAGTGTAGTGTGTGATGTGGGGGTGTAGTATGTAGGGTCAGTGTAGTGTGTGATGTGGGGGTGTAGTATGTAGGGTCAGTGTAGTGTGTGTGATGTGGGGGTGTAGTATGTAGGGTCAGTGTAGTGTGTGTGATGTGGGGGTGTAGTATGTAGGGTCAGTGTAGTGTGTGTGATGTGGGGGTGTAGTATGTAGGGTCAGTGTAGTGTGTGATGTGGGGGGTGTAGTATGTAGGGTCAGTGTAGTGTGTGATGTGGGGGTTTAGTATGTAGGGTCAGTGTAGTGTGTGTGATGTGGGGGTGTAGTATGTAGGGTCAGTGTAGTGTGTGATGTGGGGGTGTAGTATGTAGGGTCAGTGTAGTGTGTGATGTGGGGGTGTAGTATGTAGGGTCAGTGTAGTGTGTGTGATGTGTAGTGTAGTATGTAGGGTCAGTGTAGTGTGTGTGATGTGGGGGTGTAGTATGTAGGGTCAGTGTAGTGTGTGTGATGTGGGGGTGTAGTATGTAGGGTCAGTGTAGTGTGTGTGATGTGGGGGTGTAGTATGTAGGGTCAGTGTAGTGTGTGTGATGTGGGGTGTAGTATGTAGGGTCAGTGTAGTGTGTGTGATGTGGGGGTGTAGTATGTAGGGTCAGTGTAGTGTGTGATGTGGGGGTGTAGTATGTAGGGTCAGTGTAGTGTGTGTGATGTGGGGGTGTAGTATGTAGGGTCAGTGTAGTGTGTGTGATGTGGGGGTGTAGTATGTAGGGTCAGTGTAGTGTGTGATGTGGGGGTGTAGTATGTAGGGTCAGTGTAGTGTGTGTGATGTGGGGGTGTAGTATGTAGGGTCAGTGTAGTGTGTGTGATGTGGGGTTTAGTATGTAGGGTCAGTGTAGTGTGTGTGATGTGGGGGTGTAGTATGTAGGGTCAGTGTAGTGTGTGATGTGGGGGTGTAGTATGTAGGGTCAGTGTAGTGTGTGTGATGTGGGGGTGTAGTATGTAGGGTCAGTGTAGTGTGTGTGATGTGGGGGTGTAGTATGTAGGGTCAGTGTAGTGTGTGATGTGGGGGGTGTAGTATGTAGGGTCAGTGTAGTGTGTGATGTGGGGGTGTAGTATGTAGGGTCAGTGTAGTGTGTGATGTGGGGGTGTAGTATGTAGGGTCAGTGTAGTGTGTGTGATGTGGGGGTGTAGTATGTAGGGTCAGTGTAGTGTGTGTGATGTGGGGGTGTAGTATGTAGGGTCATTGTAGTGTGTGTGATGTGGGGGTGTAGTATGTAGGGTCAGTGTAGTGTGTGTGATGTGGGGGTGTAGTATGTAGGGTCAGTGTAGTGTGTGTAATGTGGGGGTATAGTATGTAGGGTCAGTGTAGTGTGTATGATGTGGGGGTGTAGTATGTAGGGTCAGTGTAGTGTGTGTGATGTGGGGGGTGTAGTATGTAGGGTCAGTGTAGTATGTGTGATGTGGGGTGTAGTATGTAGGGTCAGTGTAGTGTGTGATGTGGGGGTGTAGTATGTAGGGTCAGTGTAGTGTGTGTGATGTGGGGGTGTAGTATGTAGGGTCAGTGTAGTATGTGTGATGTGGGGTGTAGTATGTAAGGTCAGTGTAGTGTGTGTGATGTGGGGGTGTAGTATGTAGGGTCAGTGTAGTGTGTGATGTGGGGGTGTAGTATGTAGGGTCAGTGTAGTGTGTGATGTGGGGGTGTAGTATGTAGGGTCAGTGTAGTGTGTGTGATGTGGGGGGTGTAGTATGTAGGGTCAGTGTAGTGTGTGATGTGGGGGTGTAGTATGTAGGGTCAGTGTAGTGTGTGATGTGGGGGTGTAGTATGTAGGGTCAGTGTAGTGTGTGTGATGTGGGGGGTGTAGTATGTAGGGTCAGTGTAGTGTGTGTAATGTGGGGGTGTAGTATGTAGGGTCAGTGTAGTGTGTGTGTGATGTGGGGTCAGTGTAGTGTGTGTGATGTGGGGGTGTAGTATGTAGGGTCAGTGTAGTGTGTGATGTGGGGGTGTAGTATGTAGGGTCAGTGTAGTGTGTGTGATGTGGGGGTGTAGTATGTAGGGTCAGTGTAGTGTGTGTGTGATGTGGGGGTGTAGTATGTAGGGTCAGTGTAGTGTGTGTGATGTGGGGGGTGTAGTATGTAGGGTCAGTGTAGTGTGTGTGATGTGGGGGTGTAGTATGTAGGGTCAGTGTAGTGTGTGTGATGTGGGGGTGTAGTATGTAGGGTCAGTGTAGTGTGTGTGATGTGGGGGTGTAGTATGTAGGGTCAGTGTAGTATATGTGATGTGGGGGTGTAGTATGTAGGGTCAGTGTAGTGTGTGTGATGTGGGGGTGTAGTATGTAGGGTCAGTGTAGTGTGTGTGATGTGGGGGTGTAGTATGTAGGGTCAGTGTAGTGTGTGATGTGGGGGTGTAGTATGTAGGGTCAGTGTAGTGTGTGATGTGGGGGTGTAGTATGTAGGGTCAGTGTAGTGTGTGTGATGTGGGGTTTAGTATGTAGGGTCAGTGTAGTGTGTGATGTGGGGGTGTAGTATGTAGGGTCAGTGTAGTGTGTGTGATGTGGGGGGTGTAGTATGTAGGGTCAGTGTAGTGTGTGTGATGTGGGAGTGTAGTATGTAGGGTCAGTGTAGTGTGTGATGTTGGGGTGTAGTATGTAGGGTCAGTGTAGTGTGTATGATGTGGGGGTGTAGTATGTAGGGTCAGTGTAGTGTGTGATGTTGGGGTGTAGTATGTAGGGTCAGTGTAGTGTGTGTGATGTGAGGGTGTAGTATGTAGGGTCAGTGTAGTGTGTGTAATGTGGGGGTGAAGTATGTAGGGTCAGTGTAGTGTGTGTAATGTGGGGGTGAAGTATGTAGGGTCAGTGTAGTGTGTGTAATGTGGGGGTGTAGTATGTAGGGTCAGTGTAGTGTGTGTGTGATGTGGGGTCAGTGTAGTGTGTGTGATGTGGGGGTGTAGTATGTAGGGTCAGTGTAGTGTGTGATGTGGGGGTGTAGTATGTAGGGTCAGTGTAGTGTGTGTGATGTGGGGGTGTAGTATGTAGGGTCAGTGTAGAGTGTGTGTGATGTGGGGGTGTAGTATGTAGGGTCAGTGTAGTGTGTGTGATGTGGGGGTGTAGTATGTAGGGTCAGTGTAGTGTGTGTGATGTGGGGGTGTAGTATGTAGGGTCAGTGTAGTATATGTGATGTGGGGGTGTAGTATGTAGGGTCAGTGTAGTGTGTGTGATGTGGGGGTGTAGTATGTAGGGTCAGTGTAGTGTGTGTGATGTGGGGGTGTAGTATGTAGGGTCAGTGTAGTGTGTGATGTGGGGGTGTAGTATGTAGGGTCAGTGTAGTGTGTGATGTGGGGGTGTAGTATGTAGGGTCAGTGTAGTGTGTGTGATGTGGGGTTTAGTATGTAGGGTCAGTGTAGTGTGTGATGTGGGGGTGTAGTATGTAGGGTCAGTGTAGTGTGTGTGATGTGGGGGGTGTAGTATGTAGGGTCAGTGTAGTGTGTGTGATGTGGGAGTGTAGTATGTAGGGTCAGTGTAGTGTGTGATGTTGGGGTGTAGTATGTAGGGTCAGTGTAGTGTGTATGATGTGGGGGTGTAGTATGTAGGGTCAGTGTAGTGTGTGATGTTGGGGTGTAGTATGTAGGGTCAGTGTAGTGTGTGTGATGTGAGGGTGTAGTATGTAGGGTCAGTGTAGTGTGTGTAATGTGGGGGTGAAGTATGTAGGGTCAGTGTAGTGTGTGTGATGTGGGGGTGTAGTATGTAGGGTCAGTGTAGTGTGTGTGATGTGGGGGTGTAGTATGTAGGGTCACTGTAGTGTGTGTGATGTAGGGGTGTAGTATGTAGGGTCAGTGTAGCGTGTGTGATGTGGGGTGTAGTATGTAGGGTCAGTGTAGTGTGTGATGTGGGGGTGTAGTATGTAGGGTCAGTGTAGTGTGTGTGATGTGGGGGGTGTAGTATGTAGAGTCAGTGTAGTGTGTGTGATGTGGGGGGTGTAGTATGTAGGGTCAGTGTAGTGTGTGTGATGTGGGGTGTAGTATGTAGGGTCAGTGTAGTGTGTGATGTAGGGGTGTAGTATGTAGGGTCAGTGTAGTGTGTGTGATGTGGGGTGTAGTATGTAGGGTCAGTGTAGTGTGTGATGTGGGGGTGTAGTATGTAGGGTCAGTGTAGTGTGTGTGATGTGGGGGTGTAGTATGTAGGGTCAGTGTAGTGTGTAATGTGGGGGTGTAGTATGTAGGGTCAGTGTAGTGTGTGTGATGTGGGGGTGTAGTATGTAGGGTCAGTGTAGTGTGTGTGATGTGGGGGTGTAGTATGTAGGGTCAGTGTAGTGTGTGATGTGGGGGTGTAGTATGTAGGGTCAGTGTAGTGTGTGATGTGGGGGTGTAGTATGTAGGGTCAGTGTAGTGTGTGTGATGTGGGGTGTAGTATGTAGGGTCAGTGTAGTGTGTGATGTGGGGGTGTAGTATGTAGGGTCAGTGTAGTGTGTGTGATGTGGGGGGTGTAGTATGTAGGGTCAGTGTAGTGTGTGTGATGTGGGGTGTAGTATGTAGGGTCAGTGTAGTGTGTGATGTAGGGGTGTAGTATGTAGGGTCAGTGTAGTGTGTGTGATGTGGGGTGTAGTATGTAGGGTCAGTGTAGTGTGTGATGTGGGGGTGTAGTATGTAGGGTCAGTGTAGTGTGTGTGATGTGGGGGTGTAGTATGTAGGGTCAGTGTAGTGTGTGATGTGGAGGTGTAGTATGTAGGGTCAGTGTAGTGTGTAATGTGGGGGTGTAGTATGTAGGGTCAGTGTAGTGTGTGTGATGTGGGGGTGTAGTATGTAGGGTCAGTGTAGTGTGTGTGATGTGGGGGTGTAGTATGTAGGGTCAGTGTAGTGTGTGATGTGGAGGTGTAGTATGTAGGGTCAGTGTAGTGTGTAATGTGGGGGTGTAGTATGTAGGGTCAGTGTAGTGTGTGTGATGTGGGGTGTAGTATGTAGGGTCAGTGTAGTGTGTGATGTGGGGGTGTAGTATGTAGGGTCAGTGTAGTGTGTGTGATGTGGGGGTGTAGTATGTAGGGTCAGTGTAGTGTGTGTGATGTGGGGGTGTAGTATGTAGGGTCAGTGTAGTATGTGTGATGTGGAGGTGTAGTATGTAGGGTCAGTGTAGTGTGTAATGTGGGGGTGTAGTATGTAGGGTCAGTGTAGTGTGTGTGATGTGGGGGGTGTAGTATGTAGGGTCAGTGTAGTGTGTGATGTGGGGGTGTAGTATGTAGGGTCAGTGTAGTGTGTGTGATGTGGGGGTGTAGTATGTAGGGTCAGTGTAGTGTGTGTGATGTGGGGGTGTAGTATGTAGGGTCAGTGTAGTGTGTGATGTGGGGGGTGTAGTATGTAGGGTCAGTGTAGTGTGTGTGTGATGTGGGGGGTGTAGTATGTAGGGTCAGTGTAGTGTGTGATGTGGGGGTGTAGTATGTAGGGTCAGTGTAGTGTGTGATGTGGGGGTGTAGTATGTAGGGTCAGTGTAGTGTGTGTGATGTGGGGGGTGTAGCATGTAGGGTCAGTGTAGTGTGTGTGATGTGGGGTGTAGTATGTAGGGTCAGTGTAGTGTGTGTGATGTGGGGGTGTAGTATGAAGGGTCAGTGTAGTGTGTGTGATGTGGGGGTGTAGTATGTAGGGTCAGTGTAGTGTGTGTGATGTGGGGGGTGTAGTATGTAGGGTCAGTGTAGTGTGTGTGATGTGGGGGTGTAGTATGTAGGGTCAGTGTAGTGTGTGTGATGTGGGGTGTAGTATGTAGGGTCAGTGTAGTGTGTGTGATGTGGGGGTGTAGTATGTAGGGTCAGTGTAGTGTGTGATGTGGGGGTGTAGTATGTAGGGTCAGTGTAGTGTGTGATGTGGGGGGTGTAGTATGTAGGGTCAGTGTAGTGTGTGATGTGGGGGGTGTAGTATGTAGGGTCAGTGTAGTGTGTGTGATGTGGGGGTGTAGTATGTAGGGTCAGTGTAGTGTGTGTGATGTGTAGTGTAGTATGTAGGGTCAGTGTAGTGTGTGTGATGTGGGGGGTGTAGTATGTAGGGTCAGTGTAGTGTGTGTAATGTGGGGGTGTAGTATGTAGGGTCAGTGTAGTGTGTGATGTGGGGGTGTAGTATGTAGGGTCAGTGTAGTGTGTGTGATGTGGGGGTGTAGTATGTAGGGTCAGTGTAGTGTGTGATGTTGGGGTGTAGTATGTAGGGTCAGTGTAGTGTGTGTGATGTTGGGGTGTAGTATGTAGGGTCAGTGTAGTGTGTCTGATGTGGGGGTGTAGTATGTAGGGTCAGTGTAGTGTGTGTGATGTGGGGGTGTAGTATGTAGGGTCAGTGTAGTGTGTGTGATGTGGGGGGTGTAGTATGTAGGGTCAGTGTAGTGTGTGTGATGTGGGGATGTAGTATGTAGGGTCAGTGTAGTGTGTGTGATGTGGGGGTGTAGTATGTAGGGTCAGTGTAGTGTGTGTGATGTGGGGGTGTAGTATGTAGGGTCAGTGTAGTGTGTGTGATGTGGGGGGTGTAGTATGTAGGGTCAGTGTAGTGTGTGTGATGTGGGGGGTGTAGTATGTAGGGTCAGTGTAGTGTGTGTGATGTGGGGGGTGTAGTATGTAGGGTCAGTGTAGTGTGTGTGATGTGGGGTGTAGTATGTAGGGTCAGTGTAGTGTGTGTGATGTGGGGGTGTAGTATGTAGGGTCAGTGTAGTGTGTGTGATGTGGGGGTGTAGTATGTAGGGTCAGTGTAGTGTGTGTGATGTGGGGGTGTAGTATGTAGGGTCAGTGTAGTGTGTGTGATGTGGGGGGTGTAGTATGTAGGGTCAGTGTAGTGTGTGTGATGTGGGGGTGTAGTATGTAGGGTCAGTGTAGTGTGTGTGATGTGGGGGTGTAGTATGTAGGGTCAGTGTAGTGTGTGATGTGGGGGTGTAGTATGTAGGGTCAGTGTAGTGTGTGTGATGTGGGGGTGTAGTATGTAGGGTCAGTGTAGTGTGTGTGATGTGGGGGTGTAGTATGTAGGGTCAGTGTAGTGTGTGTGATGTGGGGTGTAGTATGTAGGGTCAGTGTAGTGTGTGTGATGTGGGGGTGTAGTATGTAGGGTCAGTGTAGTGTGTGTGATGTGGGGGGTGTAGTATGTAGGGTCAGTGTAGTGTGTGTGATGTGGGGGTGTAGTATGTAGTGTCAGTGTAGTGTGTGTGATGTGGGGTGTAGTATGTAGGGTCAGTGTAGTGTGTGTGATGTGGGGGTGTAGTATGTAGGGTCAGTGTACTGTGTGTGAAGTGGGGGTGTAGTATGTAGGGTCAGTGTAGTGTGTGATGTGGGGGTGTAGTATGTAGGGTCAGTGTAGTGTGTGTGATGTGGGGGTGTAGTATGTAAGGTCAGTGTAGTGTGTGTGATGTGGGGGTGTAGTATGTAGGGTCAGTGTAGTGTGTGTGATGTGGGGGTGTAGTATGTAGTGTCAGTGTAGTGTGTGTGATGTGGGGGTGTAGTATGTAGGGTCAGTGTAGTGTGTGATGTGGGGTGTAGTATGTAGGGTCAGTGTAGTGTGTGTGATGTGGGGGTGTAGTATGTAAGGTCAGTGTAGTGTGTGTGATGTGGGGGTGTAGTATGTAGGGTCAGTGTAGTGTGTGTGACGTGGGGGTGTAGTATGTAGTGTCAGTGTAGTGTGTGTGATGTGGGGGTGTAGTATGTAGGGTCAGTGTAGTGTGTGATGTGGGGGTGTAGTATGTAGGGTCAGTGTAGTGTGTGTGATGTGGGGGTGTAGTATGTAGGGTCAGTGTAGTGTGTGTGACGTGGGGGTGTAGTATGTAGGGTCAGTGTATTGTGTGTGATGTGGGGGTGTAGTATGTAGGGTCAGTGTAGTGTGTGTGATGTGGGGGTGTAGTATGTAGGGTCAGTGTAGTGTGTGTGACGTGGGGGTGTAGTATGTAGTGTCAGTGTAGTGTGTGTGATGTGGGGGTGTAGTATGTAGGGTCAGTGTAGTGTGTGATGTGGGGTGTAGTATGTAGGGTCAGTGTAGTGTGTGTGATGTGGGGGTGTAGTATGTAAGGTCAGTGTAGTGTGTGTGATGTGGGGGTGTAGTATGTAGGGTCAGTGTAGTGTGTGTGATGTGGGGGTGTAGTATGTAGTGTCAGTGTAGTGTGTGTGATGTGGGGGTGTAGTATGTAGGGTCAGTGTAGTGTGTGTGATGTGGGGGTGTAGTATGTAGGGTCAGTGTAGTGTGTGATGTGGGGGTGTAGTATGTAGGGTCAGTGTAGTGTGTGTGACGTGGGGGTGTAGTATGTAGGGTCAGTGTAGTGTGTGTGATGTGGGGGTGTAGTATGTAGGGTCAGTGTAGTGTGTGTGATGTGGGGGTGTAGTATGTAGGGTCAGTGTAGTGTGTGTGATGTGGGGGGTGTAGTATGTAGGGTCAGTGTAGTGTGTGTGATGTGGGGGTGTAGTATGTAGGGTCAGTGTAGTGTGTGTGATGTGGGGGGTGTAGTATGTAGGGTCAGTGTAGTGTGTGTGATGTGGGGGTGTAGTATGTAGGGTCAGTGTAGTGTGTGTGATGTGGGGGTGTAGTATGTAGGGTCAGTGTAGTGTGTGTGATGTGGGGGTGTAGTATGTAGGGTCAGTGTAGTGTGTGTGATGTGGGGGTGTAGTATGTAGGGTCAGTGTAGTGTGTGTGATGTGGGGTGTAGTATGTAGGGTCAGTGTAGTGTGTGTGATGTGGGGGTGTAGTATGTAGGGTCAGTGTAGTGTGTGATGTGGGGGTGTAGTATGTAGGGTCAGTGTAGTGTGTGATGTGGGGGTGTAGTATGTAGGGTCAGTGTAGTGTGTGATGTGGGGGTGTAGTATGTAGGGTCAGTGTAGTGTGTGATGTGGGGGTGTAGTATGTAGGGTCAGTGTAGTGTGTGATGTGGGGGTGTAGTATGTAGGGTCAGTGTAGTGTGTGTGATGTGGGGGTGTAGTATGTAGGGTCAGTGTAGTGTGTGTGATGTGGGGGTGTAGTATGTAGGGTCAGTGTAGTATATGTGATGTGGGAGTGTAGTATGTAGGGTCAGTGTAGTGTGTGATGTGGGGGTGTAGTATGTAGGGTCAGTGTAGTGTGTGTGATGTGGGGGTGTAGTATGTAGGGTCAGTGTAGTGTGTGATGTGGGGGTGTAGTATGTAGGGTCAGTGTAGTGTGTGTGATGTGGGGGTGTAGTATGTAGGGTCAGTGTAGTGTGTGTGATGTGGGGGTGTAGTATGTAGGGTCAGTGTAGTGGGGGGTGTAGTATGTAGGGTCAGTGTAGTGTGTGTGATGTGGGGGTGTAGTATGTAGGGTCAGTGTAGTGTGTGTGATGTGGGGGTGTAGTATGTAGGGTCAGTGTAGTGTGTGTGATGTGGGGGGTGTAGTATGTAGGGTCAGTGTAGTGTGTGTGATGTGGGGGTGTAGTATGTAGGGTCAGTGTAGTGTGTGATGTGGGGGTGCAGTATGTAGGGTCAGTGTAGTGTGTGTGATGTGGGGGGTGTAGTATGTAGGGTCAGTGTAGTGTGTGATGTGGGGGTGTAGTATGTAGGGTCAGTGTAGTGTGGGTGATGTGGGGGTGTAGTATGTAGGGTCAGTGTAGTGTGTGTGATGTGGGGGGTGTAGTATGTAGGGTCAGTGTAGTGTGTGATGTGGGGGTGCAGTATGTAGGGTCAGTGTAGTGTGTGATGTGGGGTTTAGTATGTAGGGTCAGTGTAGTGTGTGTGATGTGGGGGTGTAGTATGTAGGGTCAGTGTAGTGTGTGTGATGTGGGGTGTAGTATGTAGGGTCAGTGTAGTGTGTGATGTGGGGGTGTAGTATGTAGGGTCAGTGTACTGTGTGTGATGTGGGGGTGTAGTATGTAGGGTCAGTGTAGTGTGTGTGATGTGGGGTGTAGTATGTAGGGTCAGTGTAGTGTGTGTGATGTGGGGTGTAGTATGTAGGGTCAGTGTAGTGTGTGTGATGTGGGGGTGTAGTATGTAGGGTCAGTGTAGTGTGTGTGATGTGGGGGTGTAGTATGTAGGGTCAGTGTAGTGTGTGTGACGTGGGGGTGTAGTATGTAGGGTCAGTGTAGTGTGTGATGTGGGGGTGTAGTATGTAGGGTCAGTGTAGTGTGTGATGTGGGGTTGTAGTATGTAGGGTCAGTGTAGTGTGTGTGATGTGGGGGTGTAGTATGTAGGGTCAGTGTAGTGTGTGTGATGTGGGGGTGTAGTATGTAGGGTCAGTGTAGTGTGTGTGATGTGGGGGTGTAGTATGTAGGGTCAGTGTAGTGTGTGTGATGTGGGGGTGTAGTATGTAGGGTCAGTGTAGTGTGTGTGATGTGGGGGTGTAGTATGTAGGGTCAGTGTAGTGTGTGTGATGTGGGGGTGTAGTATGTAGGGTCAGTGTAGTGTGTGATGTGGGGGGTGTAGTATGTAGGGTCAGTGTAGTGTGTGATGTGGGGGTGTAGTATGTAGGGTCAGTGTAGAGTGTGTGATGTGGGGGTGTAGTATGTAGGGTCAGTGTAGTGTGTGTGATGTGGGGGTGTAGTATGTAGGGTCAGTGTAGTGTGTGTGATGTGGGGGTGTAGTATGTAGGGTCAGTGTAGTGTGTGTGATGTGGGGGTGTAGTATGTAGGGTCAGTGTAGTGTGTGTGATGTGGGGGTGTAGTATGTAGGGTCAGTGTAGAATATGTGATGTGGGGGTGTAGTATGTAGGGTCAGTGTAGTGTGTGTGATGTGTAGTGTAGTATGTAGGGTCAGTGTAGAGTGTGTGATGTGGGGGTGTAGTATGTAGGGTCAGTGTAGTGTGTGTGATGTGGGGGTGTAGTATGTAGGGTCAGTGTAGTGTGTGATGTGGGGGTGTAGTATGTAGGGTCAGTGTAGTGTGTGTGATGTGGGGTGTAGTATGTAGGGTCAGTGTAGTGTGTGTGATGTAGGGGTGTAGTATGTAGGGTCAGTGTAGTGTGTGATGTGGGGTTTAGTATGTAGGGTCAGTGTAGTGTGTGTGATGTGGGGGTGTAGTATGTAGGGTCAGTGTAGTGTGTGTGATGTGGGGGTGTAGTATGTAGGGTCACTGTAGTGTGTGTGATGTGGGGGTGTAGTATGTAGGGTCAGTGTAGTGTGTGTGTGTGATGTGGGGTCAGTGTAGTGTGTGTGATGTTGGGGTGTAGTATGTAGGGTCAGTGTAGTGTGTCTGATGTGGGGGTGTAGTATGTAGGGTCAGTGTAGTGAGTGTGATGTGGGGGTGTAGTATGTAGGATCAGTGTAGTGTGTGTGTGATGTGGGGTCAGTGTAGTGTGTGTGATGTGGGGGGTATAGTATGTAGGGTCAGTGTAGTGTGTGTGATGTGGGGGTGTAGTATGTAGGGTCAGTGTAGTGTGTGTGATGTGGGGGGTGTAGTATGTAGGGTCAGTGTAGTGTGTGTGATGTGGGGGGTGTAGTATGTAGGGTCAGTGTAGTGTGTGTGATGTGGGGGTGTAGTATGTAGGGTCAGTGTAGTGTGTGTGATGTGGGGGTGTAGTATGTAGGGTCAGTGTAGTGTGTGTGATGTGGGGGTGTAGTATGTAGGGTCAGTGTAGTGTGTGATGTGGGGGGTGTAGTATGTAGGGTCAGTGTAGTGTGTGTGTGATGTGGGGGGTGTAGTATGTAGGGTCAGTGTAGTGTGTGTGATGTGGGGGTGTAGTATGTAGGGTCAGTGTAGTGTGTAATGTGGGGGTGTAGTATGTAGGGTCACTGTAGTGTGTGTGATGTGGGGGTGTAGTATGTAGGGTCAGTGTAGTGTGTGTGTGATGTGGGGTCAGTGTAGTGTGTGTGATGTGGGGGTGTAGTATGTAGGGTCAGTGTAGTGTGTGATGTGGGGGTGTAGTATGTAGGGTCAGTGTAGTGTGTGATGTGGGGGTGTAGTATGTAGGGTCAGTGTAGTGTGTGTGATGTGGGGGGTGTAGCATGTAGGGTCAGTGTAGTGTGTGTGATGTGGGGTGTAGTATGTAGGGTCAGTGTAGTGTGTGTGATGTGGGGGTGTAGTATGAAGGGTCAGTGTAGTGTGTGATGTGGGGGGTGTAGTATGTAGGGTCAGTGTAGTGTGTGATGTTGGGGTGTAGTATGTAGGGTCAGTGTAGTGTGTGTGATGTGGGGGTGTAGTATGTAGGGTCAGTGTAGTGTGTGTGATGTGGGGGGTGTAGTATGTAGGGTCAGTGTAGTGTGTGATGTGGGGGTGTAGTATGTAGGGTCAGTGTAGTGTGTGTGATGTGGGGGTGTAGTATGTAGGGTCAGTGTAGTGTGTGTGATGTGGGGGTGTAGTATGTAGGGTCAGTGTAGTGTGTGTGATGTGGGGGTGTAGTATGTAGGGTCAGTGTAGTGTGTGTGATGTGGGGGTGTAGTATGTAGGGTCAGTGTAGTGTGTGTGACGTGGGGGTGTAGTATGTAGGGTCAGTGTAGTGTGTGTGATGTGGGGGTGTAGTATGTAGGGTCAGTGTAGTGTGTGTGATGTGGGGGTGTAGTATGTAGGGTCAGTGTAGTGTGTGTGATGTGGGGGTGTAGTATGTAGGGTCAGTGTAGTGTGTGTGATGTGGGGGTGTAGTATGTAGGGTCAGTGTAGTGTGTGTGATGTGGGGGTGTAGTATGTAGGGTCAGTGTAGTGTGTGTGATGTGGGGGGTGTAGTATGTAGGGTCAGTGTAGTGTGTGTGATGTGGGGGTGTAGTATGTAGTGTCAGTGTAGTGTGTGTGATGTGGGGTGTAGTATGTAGGGTCAGTGTAGTGTGTGTGATGTGGGGGTGTAGTATGTAGGGTCAGTGTAGTGTGTGTGATGTGGGGGGTGTAGTATGTAGGGTCAGTGTAGTGTGTGATGTGGGGGGTGTAGTATGTAGGGTCAGTGTAGTGTGTGTGATGTGGGGGTGTAGTATGTAGGGTCAGTGTAGTGTGTGTGATGTGGGGGTGTAGTATGTAGTGTCAGTGTAGTGTGTGTGATGTGGGGGTGTAGTATGTAGGGTCAGTGTAGTGTGTGTGATGTGGGGGTGTAGTATGTAGGGTCAGTGTAGTGTGTGATGTGGGGGTGTAGTATGTAGGGTCAGTGTAGTGTGTGTGACGTGGGGGTGTAGTATGTAGGGTCAGTGTAGTGTGTGTGATGTGGGGGTGTAGTATGTAGGGTCAGTGTAGTGTGTGTGATGTGGGGGTGTAGTATGTAAGGTCAGTGTAGTGTGTGTGATGTGGGGGTGTAGTATGTAGGGTCAGTGTAGTGTGTGTGATGTGGGGGTGTAGTATGTAGTGTCAGTGTAGTGTGTGTGATGTGGGGGTGTAGTATGTAGGGTCAGTGTAGTGTGTGATGTGGGGTGTAGTATGTAGGGTCAGTGTAGTGTGTGTGATGTGGGGGTGTAGTATGTAAGGTCAGTGTAGTGTGTGTGATGTGGGGGTGTAGTATGTAGGGTCAGTGTAGTGTGTGTGATGTGGGGGTGTAGTATGTAGTGTCAGTGTAGTGTGTGTGATGTGGGGGTGTAGTATGTAGGGTCAGTGTAGTGTGTGTGATGTGGGGGTGTAGTATGTAGGGTCAGTGTAGTGTGTGATGTGGGGGTGTAGTATGTAGGGTCAGTGTAGTGTGTGTGACGTGGGGGTGTAGTATGTAGGGTCAGTGTAGTGTGTGTGATGTGGGGGTGTAGTATGTAGGGTCAGTGTAGTATATGTGATGTGGGGGTGTAGTATGTAGGGTCAGTGTAGTGTGTGATGTGGGGGTGTAGTATGTAGGGTCAGTGTAGTGTGTGTGATGTGGGGGTGTAGTATGTAGGGTCAGTGTAGTGTGTGTGATGTGGGAGTGCAGTATGTAGGGTCAGTGTAGTATATGTGATGTGGGGGTGTAGTATGTAGGGTCAGTGTAGTGTGTGTGATGTGGGGGTGTAGTATGTAGGGTCAGTGTAGTGTGTGTAATGTGGGGGTGTAGTATGTAGGGTCACTGTAGTGTGTGTGATGTAGGGGTGTAGTATGTAGGGTCAGTGTAGTGTGTGTGATGTGGGGGTGTAGTATGTAGGGTCAGTGTAGTGTGTGTGATGTGGGGGGTGTAGTATGTAGGGTCAGTGTAGTGTGTGTGATGTGGGGGGTGTAGTATGTAGGGTCAGTGTAGTGTGTGTGATGTGGGGTGTAGTATGTAGGGTCAGTGTAGTGTGTGATGTGGGGTGTAGTATGTAGGGTCAGTGTAGTGTGTGTGATGTGGGGGTGTAGTATGTAGGGTCAGTGTAGTGTGTGATGTGGGGGTGTAGTATGTAGGGTCAGTGTAGTGTGTGTGATGTAGGGGTGTAGTATGTAGGGTCAGTGTAGTGTGTGATGTGGGGGTGTAGTATGTAGGGTCAGTGTAGTGTGTGTGATGTGGGGTGTAGTATGTAGGGTCAGTGTAGTGTGTGTGATGTGGGGTGTAGTATGTAGGGTCAGTGTAGTGTGTGTGATGTGGGGTGTAGTATGTAGGGTCAGTGTAGTGTGTGTGATGTGGGGGTGTAGTATGTAGGGTCAGTGTAGTGTGTGTGATGTGGGGTGTAGTATGTAGGGTCAGTGTAGTGTGTGATGTAGGCGTGTAGTATGTAGGGTCAGTGTAGTGTGTGTGATGTGGGGGTGTAGTATGTAGGGTCAGTGTAGTGTGTGTGATGTGGGGGTGTAGTATGTAGGGTCAGTGTAGTGTGTGTGACGTGGGGGTGTAGTATGTAGGGTCAGTGTAGTGTGTGTGATGTGGGGGTGTAGTATGTAGGGTCAGTGTAGTGTGTGTGATGTGGGGGGTGTAGTATGTAGGGTCAGTGTAGTGTGTGTGATGTGGGGTGTAGTATGAAGGGTCAGTGTAGTGTGTGTGATGTGGGGGTGTAGTATGTAGGGTCAGTGTAGTGTGTGTGATGTGGGGTGTAGTATGTAGGGTCAGTGTAGTGTGTGTGTGATGTGGGGGTGTAGTATGTAGGGTCAGTGTAGAATATGTGATGTGGGGGTGTAGTATGTAGGGTCAGTGTAGTGTGTGTGATGTGGGGGTGTAGTATGTAGGGTCAGTGTAGTGTGTGTGATGTGGGGTGTAGTATGTAGGGTCAGTGTAGAATATGTGATGTGGGGGTGTAGTATGTAGGGTCAGTGTAGTGTGTGTGATGTGGGGGTGTAGTATGTAGGGTCAGTGTAGTGTGTGTGATGTGGGGGTGTAGTATGTAGGGTCAGTGTAGTGTGTGTGATGTGGGGGTGTAGTATGTAGGGTCAGTGTAGTGTGTGTGATGTGGGGGTGTAGTATGTAGGGTCAGTGTAGTGTGTGTGATGTGGGGGTGTAGTATGTAGGGTCAGTGTAGTGTGTGTGATGTGGGGGTGTAGTATGTAGGGTCAGTGTAGTGTGTGTGATGTGGGGGTGTAGTATGTAGGGTCAGTGTAGTGTGTGATGTGGGGGTGTAGTATGTAGGGTCAGTGTAGTGTGTGTGATGTAGGGGTGTAGTATGTAGGGTCAGTGTAGTGTGTGTGATGTGGGGGTGTAGTATGTAGGGTCAGTGTAGTGTGTGTGATGTGGGGGTGTAGTGTGTGTGATGTGGGGGGTGTAGTATGTAGGGTCAGTGTAGTGTGTGTGATGTGGGGGTGTAGTATGTAGGGTCAGTGTAGTGTGTGATGTGGGGGTGTAGTATGTAGGGTCAGTGTAGTGTGTGTGATGTGGGGGTGTAGTATGTAGGGTCAGTGTAGTGTGTGTGATGTGGGGGTGTAGTATGTAGGGTCAGTGTAGTGTGTGATGTGGGGGTGTAGTATGTAGGGTCAGTGTAGTGTGTGTGATGTGGGGGTGTAGTATGTAGGGTCAGTGTAGTGTGTGTGATGTGGGGGTGTAGTATGTAGGGTCAGTGTAGTGTGTGATGTGGGGGTGTAGTATGTAGGGTCAGTGTAGTGTGTGTGATGTAGGGGTGTAGTATGTAGGGTCAGTGTAGTGTGTGTGATGTGGGGGTGTAGTATGTAGGGTCAGTGTAGTGTGTGTGATGTGGGGGTGTAGTGTGTGTGATGTGGGGGGTGTAGTATGTAGGGTCAGTGTAGTGTGTGTGATGTGGGGGTGTAGTATGTAGGGTCAGTGTAGTGTGTGTGATGTGGGGGTGTAGTGTGTGTGATGTGGGGGGTGTAGTATGTAGGGTCAGTGTAGTGTGTGTGATGTGGGGGTGTAGTATGTAGGGTCAGTGTAGTGTGTGATGTGGGGGTGTAGTATGTAGGGTCAGTGTAGTGTGTGTGATGTGGGGGTGTAGTATGTAGGGTCAGTGTAGTGTGTGTGATGTGGGGGTGTAGTATGTAGGGTCAGTGTAGTGTGTGATGTGGGGGTGTAGTATGTAGGGTCAGTGTAGTGTGTGTGATGTGGGGGTGTAGTATGTAGGGTCAGTGTAGTGTGTGTGATGTGGGGGTGTAGTATGTAGGGTCAGTGTAGTGTGTGATGTGGGGGTGTAGTATGTAGGGTCAGTGTAGTGTGTGTGATGTAGGGGTGTAGTATGTAGGGTCAGTGTAGTGTGTGTGATGTGGGGGTGTAGTATGTAGGGTCAGTGTAGTGTGTGTGATGTGGGGGTGTAGTGTGTGTGATGTGGGGGGTGTAGTATGTAGGGTCAGTGTAGTGTGTGTGATGTGGGGGTGTAGTATGTAGGGTCAGTGTAGTGTGTGATGTGGGGGTGTAGTATGTAGGGTCAGTGTAGTGTGTGATGTGGGGGTGTAGTATGTAGGGTCAGTGTAGTGTGTATGATGTGGGGGTGTAGTATGTAGGGTCAGTGTAGTGTGTGTGATGTGGGGGTGTAGTATGTAGGGTCAGTGTAGTGTGTGTGATGTGGGGGGTGTAGTATGTAGGGTCAGTGTAGTGTGTGTGATGTGGGGGTGTAGTATGTAGGTTCAGTGTAGTGTGTGTGATGTGGGGTGTAGTATGTAGGGTCAGTGTAGTGTGTGTGATGTGGGGGTGTAGTATGTAGGGTCAGTGTAGTGTATGATGTGGGGGTGTAGTATGAAGGGTCAGTGTAGTGTGTGTGATGTGGGGGGTGTAGTATGTAGGGTCAGTGTAGTATGTGTGATGTGGGGGTGTAGTATGTAGGGTCAGTGTAGTGTGTGATGTGGGGTGTAGTATGTAGGGTCAGTGTAGGTGTGTGTGATGTGGGGGTGTAGTATGTAGGGTCAGTGTAGTGTGTGTGATGTGGGGTGTAGTATGTAGGGTCAGTGTAGTGTGTGTGATGTGGGGGTGTAGTATGTAGGGTCAGTGTAGTGTGTGATGTGGGGGGTGTAGTATGTAGGGTCAGTGTAGTGTGTGATGTGGGGGTGTAGTATGTAGGGTCAGTGTAGTGTGTGATGTGGGGGTGTAGTATGTAGGGTCAGTGTAGTGTGTGTGATGTGGGGGTGTAGTATGTAGGGTCAGTGTAGTGTGTGATGTGGGGGTGTAGTATGTAGGGTCAGTGTAGTGTGTGATGTGGGGGTGTAGTATGTAGGGTCAGTGTAGTGTGTGATGTGGGGGGTGTAGTATGTAGGGTCAGTGTAGTGTGTGTGATGTGGGGGTGTAGTATGTAGGGTCAGTGTAGTGTATGATGTGGGGGTGTAGTATGAAGGGTCAGTGTAGTGTGTGTGATGTGGGGGGTGTAGTATGTAGGGTCAGTGTAGTATGTGTGATGTGGGGGTGTAGTATGTAGGGTCAGTGTAGTGTGTGATGTGGGGTGTAGTATGTAGGGTCAGTGTAGTGTGTGTGATGTGGGGGTGTAGTATGTAGGGTCAGTGTAGTGTGTGTGATGTGGGGTGTAGTATGTAGGGTCAGTGTAGTGTGTGTGATGTGGGGGTGTAGTATGTAGGGTCAGTGTAGTGTGTGATGTGGGGGGTGTAGTATGTAGGGTCAGTGTAGTGTGTGATGTGGGGGTGTAGTATGTAGGGTCAGTGTAGTGTGTGATGTGGGGGTGTAGTATGTAGGGTCAGTGTAGTGTGTGTGATGTGGGGGTGTAGTATGTAGGGTCAGTGTAGTGTGTGATGTGGGGGTGTAGTATGTAGGGTCAGTGTAGTGTGTGTGATGTGGGGGTGTAGTATGTAGGGTCAGTGTAGTGTGTGATGTGGGGGGTGTAGTATGTAGGGTCAGTGTAGTGTGTGTGATGTGGGGGTGTAGTATGTAGGGTCAGTGTAGTGTGTGTGATGTGGGGGTGTAGTATGTAGGGTCAGTGTAGTGTGTGATGTGGGGGTGTAGTATGTAGGGTCAGTGTAGTGTGTGATGTGGGGGTGTAGTATGTAGGGTCAGTGTAGTGTGTGATGTGGGGGTGTAGTATGTAGGGTCAGTGTAGTGTGTGTGATGTGGGGTGTAGTATGTAGGGTCAGTGTAGTGTGTGATGTGGGGGTGTAGTATGTAGGGTCAGTGTAGTGTGTGATGTGGGGGTGTAGTATGTAGGGTCAGTGTAGTGTGTGTGATGTGGGGGTGTAGTATGTAGGGTCAGTGTAGTGTGTGATGTGGGGGTGTAGTATGTAGGGTCAGTGTAGTGTGTGATGTGGGGGTGTAGTATGTAGGGTCAGTGTAGTGTGTGTGTAATGTGGGGGTGTAGTATGTAGGGTCAGTGTAGTGTGTGTGATGTGGGGTGTAGTATGTAGGGTCAGTGTAGTGTGTGATGTGGGGTGTAGTATGTAGGGTCAGTGTAGTGTGTGTGATGTGGGGGTGTAGTATGTAGGGTCAGTGTAGTGTGTGTAATGTGGGGGTGTAGTATGTAGGGTCAGTGTAGTGTGTGATGTGGGGGTGTAGTATGTAGGGTCAGTGTAGTGTGTGATGTGGGGGTGTAGTATGTAGGGTCAGTGTAGTGTGTGTGATGTGGGGGTGTAGTATGTAGGGTCAGTGTAGTGTGTGTGATGTGGGGGTGTAGTATGTAGGGTCAGTGTAGTGTGTGTGATGTGGGGGTGTAGTATGTAGGGTCACTGTAGTGTGTGTGATGTGGGGGTGTAGTATGTAGGGTCAGTGTAGTGTGTGATGTGGGGGTGTAGTATGTAGGGTCAGTGTAGTGTGTGTGATGTGGGGTGTAGTATGTAGGGTCAGTGTAGTGTGTGTGATGTAGGGGTGTAGTATGTAGGGTCAGTGTAGTGTGTGATGTGGGGTTTAGTATGTAGGGTCAGTGTAGTGTGTGTGATGTAAGGGTGTAGTATGTAGGGTCAGTGTAGTATGTGTGATGTGGGGTGTAGTATGTAGGGTCAGTGTAGTGTGTGTGATGTGGGGGTGTAGTATGTAGGGTCAGTGTAGTGTGTGTGTGATGTGGGGGTGTAGTATGTAGGGTCAGTGTAGTGTGTGATGTGGGGGTGTAGTATGTAGGGTCAGTGTAGTGTGTGTGATGTGGGGGTGTAGTATGTAGGGTCAGTGTAGTGTGTGTGATGTGGGGGTGTAGTATGTAGGGTCAGTGTAGTGTGTGTGATGTGGGGGTGTAGTATGTAGGGTCAGTGTAGTGTGTGTGATGTGGGGGTGTAGTATGTAGGGTCAGTGTAGTGTGTATGATGTGGGGGTGTAGTATGTAGGGTCAGTGTAGTGTGTGTGATGTGGGGGTGTAGTATGTAGGGTCAGTGTAGTGTGTGTGATGTGGGGTGTAGTATGTAGGGTCAGTGTAGTGTGTGTGATGTGGGGATGTAGTATGTAGGGTCAGTGTAGTGTGTGTGATGTGGGGGTGTAGTATGTAGGGTCAGTGTAGTGTGTGTGATGTGGGGGTGTAGTATGTAGGGTCAGTGTAGTGTGTGATGTGGGGGTGTAGTATGTAGGGTCAGTGTAGTGTGTGTGATGTGGGGGTGTAGTATGTAGGGTCAGTGTAGTGTGTGTGTGATGTGGGGGTGTAGTATGTAGGGTCAGTGTAGTGTGTGTGATGTGGGGGTGTAGTATGTAGGGTCAGTGTAGTGTGTGTGATGTGGGGGTGTAGTATGAAGGGTCAGTGTAGTGTGTGATGTGGGGGTGTAGTATGTAGGGTCAGTGTAGTGTGTGTGATGTGGGGGTGTAGTATGTAGGGTCAGTGTAGTGTGTGATGTGGGGGTGTAGTATGTAGGGTCAGTGTAGTGTGTGTGTGATGTGGGGGTGTAGTATGTAGGGTCAGTGTAGTGTGTGATGTGGGGGTGTAGTATGTAGGGTCAGTGTAGTGTGTGTGATGTGGGGGTGTAGTATGTAGGGTCAGTGTAGTGTGTGTGATGTGGGGGTGTAGTGTGTGTGATGTGGGGGGTGTAGTATGTAGGGTCAGTGTAGTGTGTGTGATGTGGGGGTGTAGTATGTAGGGTCAGTGTAGTGTGTGATGTGGGGGTGTAGTATGTAGGGTCAGTGTAGTGTGTGTGATGTGGGGGTGTAGTATGTAGGGTCAGTGTAGTGTGTGTGATGTGGGGGTGTAGTATGTAGGGTCAGTGTAGTGTGTGATGTGGGGGTGTAGTATGTAGGGTCAGTGTAGTGTGTGTGATGTTGGGGTGTAGTATGTAGGGTCAGTGTAGTGTGTGTGATGTGGGGGGTGTAGTATGTAGGGTCAGTGTAGTATGTGTGATGTGGGGGTGTAGTATGTAGGGTCAGTGTAGTGTGTGTGATGTGGGGGTGTAGTATGTAGGGTCAGTGTAGTGTGTGTGATGTGGGGGTGTAGTATGTAGGGTCAGTGTAGTGTGTGTGATGTGGGGGTGTAGTATGTAGGGTCAGTGTAGTGTGTGTGATGTGGGGGTGTAGTATGTAGGGTCAGTGTAGTGTGTGTGATGTGGGGGTGTAGTATGTAGGGTCAGTGTAGTGTGTGTGATGTGGGGGTGTAGTATGTAGGGTCAGTGTAGTGTGTGTGATGTGGGGGTGTAGTATGTAGGGTCAGTGTAGTGTGTGTGATGTGGGGGTGTAGTATGTAGGGTCAGTGTAGTGTGTGTGATGTGGGGGTGTAGTATGTAGGGTCAGTGTAGTGTGTGTGATGTGGGGGTGTAGTATGTAGGGTCAGTGTAGTGTGTGTGATGTGGGGGTGTAGTATGTAGGGTCAGTGTAGTGTGTGTGATGTGGGGGGGTGTAGTATGTAGGGTCAGTGTAGTGTGTGTGATGTGGGGGTGTAGTATGTAGGGTCAGTGTAGTGTGTGATGTGGGGGGTGTAGTATGTAGGGTCAGTGTAGTGTGTGATGTGGGGGTGTAGTATGTAGGGTCAGTGTAGTGTGTGTGATGTGGGGGTGTAGTATGTAGGGTCAGTGTAGTGTGTGTGATGTGGGGGTGTAGTATGTAGGGTCAGTGTAGTGTGTGTGATGTGGGGGTGTAGTATGTAGGGTCAGTGTAGTGTGTGATGTGGGGGTGTAGTATGTAGGGTCAGTGTAGTGTGTGATGTGGGGGTGTAGTATGTAGGGTCAGTGTAGTGTGTGTGATGTGGGGGTGTAGTATGTAGGGTCAGTGTAGTGTGTGATGTGGGGGGTGTAGTATGTAGGGTCAGTGTAGTGTGTGTGATGTGGGGGTGTAGTATGTAGGGTCAGTGTAGTGTGTGTGATGTGGGGGTGTAGTATGTAGGGTCAGTGTAGTGTGTGTGACGTGGGGGTGTAGTATGTAGGGTCAGTGTAGTGAGTGTGATGTGGGGGTGTAGTATGTAGGGTGTGTGATGTGGGGGTGTAGTATGTAGGGTCAGTGTAGTGTGTGTGATGTGGGGGTGTAATATGTAGGGTCAGTGTAGTGTGTGTGATGTGGGGGGTGTAGTATGTAGGGTCAGTGTAGTGTGTGATGTGGGGGTGTAGTATGTAGGGTCAGTGTAGTGTGTGTGATGTGGGGGTGTAGTATGTAGGGTCAGTGTAGTGTGTGTGATGTGGGGGTGTAGTATGTAGGGTCAGTGTAGTGTGTGTGATGTGGGGGTGTAGTATGTAGGGTCAGTGTAGTGTGTGATGTGGGGGTGTAGTATGTAGGGTCAGTGTAGTGTGTGATGTGGGGGTGTAGTATGTAGGGTCAGTGTAGTGTGTGATGTGGGGGTGTAGTATGTAGGGTCAGTGTAGTGTGTGTGATGTGGGGGTGTAGTATGTAGGGTCAGTGTAGTGTGTGATGTGGGGGTGTAGTATGTAGGGTCAGTGTAGTGTGTGATGTGGGGGTGTAGTATGTAGGGTCAGTGTAGTGTGTGTGATGTGGGGGTGTAGTATGTAGGGTCAGTGTAGTGTGTGTGACGTGGGGGTGTAGTATGTAGGGTCAGTGTAGTGAGTGTGATGTGGGGGTGTAGTATGTAGGGTGTGTGATGTGGGGGTGTAGTATGTAGGGTCAGTGTAGTGTGTGTGATGTGGGGGGTGTAATATGTAGGGTCAGTGTAGTGTGTGTGATGTGGGGGTGTAGTATGTAGGGTCAGTGTAGTGTGTGATGTGGGGGTGTAGTATGTAGGGTCAGTGTAGTGTGTGATGTGGGGGTGTAGTATGTAGGGTCAGTGTAGTGTGTGTGATGTGGGGTGTAGTATGTAGGGTCAGTGTAGTGTGTGTGATGTGGGGGTGTAGTATGTAGGGTCAGTGTAGTGTGTGTGATGTGGGGTGTAGTATGTAGGGTCAGTGTAGTGTGTGTGATGTGGGGGTGTAGTATGTAGGGTCAGTGTAGTGTGTGTGATGTGGGGGTGTAGTATGTAGGGTCAGTGTAGTGTGTGTGATGTGGGGGTGTAGTATGTAGGGTCAGTGTAGTGTGTGTGATGTGGGGGGTGTAGTATGTAGGGTCAGTGTAGTGTGTGTGATGTGGGGGTGTAGTATGTAGGGTCAGTGTAGTGTGTGTGATGTGGGGGGGTGTAGTATGTAGGGTCAGTGTAGTGTGTGATGTGGGGGTGTAGTATGTAGGGTCAGTGTAGTGTGTGTGATGTGGGGGTGTAGTATGTAGGGTCAGTGTAGTGTGTGTGATGTGGGGGTGTAGTATGTAGGGTCAGTGTAGTGTGTGTGATGTGGGGGGTGTAGTATATAGGGTCAGTGTAGTGTGTGTGATGTGGGGGTGTAGTATGTAGGGTCAGTGTAGTGTGTGTGATGTGGGGTGTAGTATGTAGGGTCAGTGTAGTGTGTGTGATGTGGGGGGTGTAGTATGTAGGGTCAGTGTAGTGTGTGTGATGTGGGGGTGTAGTATGTAGGGTCAGTGTAGTGTGTGATGTGGGGGTGTAGTATGTAGGGTCAGTGTAGTGTGTGTGATGTGGGGGTGTAGTATGTAGGGTCAGTGTAGTGTGTGATGTGGGGGTGTAGTATGTAGGGTCAGTGTAGTGTGTGTGATGTGGGGGTGTAGTATGTAGGGTCAGTGTAGTGTGTGTGATGTGGGGGGTGTAGTATGTAGGGTCAGTGTAGTGTGTGTGATGTGGGGGTGTAGTATGTAGGGTCAGTGTAGTGTGTGTGATGTGGGTGTAGTATGTAGGGTCAGTGTAGTGTGTGTGATGTGGGGGTGTAGTATGTAGGGTCAGTGTAGTGTGTGATGTGGGTGTAGTAGTATGTAGGATCAGTGTAGTGTGTGTGATGTGGGGTGTAGTATGTAGGGTCAGTGTAGTGTGTGTGATGTGGGGTGTAGTATGTAGGGTCAGTGTAGTGTGTGTGATGTGGGGGGTGTAGTATGTAGGGTCAGTGTAGTGTGTGTGATGTGGGGGTGTAGTATGTAGGGTCAGTGTGTGTGATGTGGGGGTGTAGTATGTAGGGTCAGTGTAGTGTGTGATGTGGGGGTGTAGTATGTAGGGTCAGTGTAGTGTGTGTGATGTGGGGGTGTAGTATGTAGGGTCAGTGTAGTGTGTGTGACGTGGGGGTGTAGTATGTAGTGTCAGTGTAGTGTGTGTGATGTGGGGGGTGTAGTATGTAGGGTCAGTGTAGTGTGTAATGTGGGGGTGTAGTATGTAGGGTCAGTGTAGTGTGTAATGTGGGGGTGTAGTATGTAGGGTCAGTGTAGTGTGTGTGATGTGGGGGTGTAGTATGTAGGGTCAGTGTAGTGTGTGATGTGGGGGGTGTAGTATGTAGGGTCAGTGTAGTGTGT
This sequence comes from Rana muscosa, assembly GCA_029206835.1. Taxonomy (NCBI): domain Eukaryota; kingdom Metazoa; phylum Chordata; class Amphibia; order Anura; family Ranidae; genus Rana; species Rana muscosa. The sequence goes on along the minus strand of CM055117.1, from coordinate 3,666,941 downwards.
AATGTGGGGGTGTAGTATGTAGGGTCAGTGTAGTGTGTAATGTGGGGGTGTAGTATGTAGGGTCAGTGTAGTGTGTGTGATGTGGGGGTGTAGTATGTAGGGTCAGTGTAGTGTGTGATGTGGGGGGTGTAGTATGTAGGGTCAGTGTAGTGTGTGTGATGTGGGGGTGTAGTATGTAGGGTCACTGTAGTGTGTGTGATGTGGGGGGTGTAGTATGTAGGGTCAGTGTAGTGTGTGATGTGGGGGTGTAGTATGTAGGGTCAGTGTAGTGTGTGATGTGGGGGGTGTAGTATGTAGGGTCAGTGTAGTGTGTGTGATGTAGGGGTGTAGTATGTAGGGTCAGTGTAGTGTGTGATGTGGGGGTGTAGTATGTAGGGTCAGTGTAGTGTGTGTGATGTGGGGGTGTAGTATGTAGGGTCAGTGTAGTGTGTGATGTGGGGGTGTAGTATGTAGGGTCACTGTAGTGTGTGTAATGTGGGGGTGTAGTATGTAGAGTCAGTGTAGTGTGTGTGATGTGGGGGTGTAGTATGTAGGGTCAGTGCAGTGTGTAATGTGGGGGTGTAGTATGTATGGTCAGTGTAGTGTGTGTGATGTGGGGTGTAGTATGTAGGGTCAGTGTAGTGTGTGTAATGTGGGGGTGTAGTATATAGAGTCAGTGTAGTGTGTTTGATGTGGGGGTGTAGTATGTAGGGTCAGTGTAGTGTGTGATGTGGGGGTGTAGTATGTAGGGTCAGTGTAGTGTGTGTGATGTGGGGGTGTAGTATGTAGGGTCAGTGTAGTGTGTGTGATGTGGGGGTGTAGTATGTAGGGTCAGTGTAGTGTGTGATGTGGGGGTGTAGTATGTAGGGTCAGTGTAGTGTGTGTGATGTGGGGGTGTAGTATGTAGGGTCAGTGTAGTGTGTGTGATGTGGGGTGTAGTATGTAGGGTCACTGTAGTGTGTGTGATGTGGGTGTAGTATGTAGGGTCAGTGTAGTGTGTGTGATGTGGGGTGTAGTATGTAGGGTCAGTGTAGTGTGTGATGTGGGGGTGTAGTATGTAGGGTCAGTGTAGTGTGTGTGATGTGGGGTGTAGTATGTAGGGTCAGTGTAGTGTGTGTGATGTGGGTGTAGTATGTAGGGTCAGTGTAGTATGTGTGATGTGGGGGTGTAGTATGTAGGGTCAGTGTAGTATGTGTGATGTGGGGGGTGTACTATGTAGGGTCAGTGTAGTGTGTGTGATGTGGGGGTGTAGTATGTAGGGTCAGTGTAGTGTGTGTGATGTGGGGGTGTAGTATGTAGGGTCAGTGTAGTGTGTGTGATGTGGGGGGTGTAGTATGTAGGGTCAGTGTAGTGTGTGTGATGTGGGGGTGTAGTATGTAGGGTCAGTGTAGTGTGTGTGATGTGGGGGTGTAGTATGTAGGGTCAGTGTAGTGTGTGTGATGTGGGGGTGTAGTATGAAGGGTCAGTGTAGTGTGTGATGTGGGGGTGTAGTATGTAGGGTCAGTGTAGTGTGTGATGTGGGGGTGTAGTATGTAGGGTCAGTGTAGTGTGTAATGTGGGGGTGTAGTATGTAGGGTCAGTGTAGTGTGTGTGATGTGGGGGTGTAGTATGTAGGGTCAGTGTAGTGTGTGTGATGTGGGGTGTAGTATGTAGGGTCAGTGTAGTGTGTGTGATGTGGGTGTAGTATGTAGGGTCAGTGTAGTGTGTGTGATGTGGGGGTGTAGTATGTAGGGTCAGTGTAGTGTGTGTGATGTGGGGTGTAGTATGTAGGGTCAGTGTAGTGTGTGTGATGTGGGGGTGTAGTATGTAGGGTCAGTGTAGTGTGTGATGTGGGGGTGTAGTATGTAGGGTCAGTGTAGTGTGTGATGTGGGGGTGTAGTATGTAGGGTCAGTGTAGTGTGTGTAATGTGGGGGGTGTAGTATGTAGGGTCAGTGTAGTGTGTGTGATGTGGGGGTGTAGTATGTAGGGTCAGTGTAGTGTGTGTGATGTGGGGGTGTAGTATGTAGGGTCAGTGTAGTGTGTGATGTGGGGGTGTAGTATGTAGGGTCAGTGTAGTGTGTGTGATGTGGGGGTGTAGTATGTAGGGTCAGTGTAGTGTGTGTGATGTGGGGGTGTAGTATGTAGGGTCAGTGTAGTGTGTGATGTGGGGGTGTAGTATGTAGGGTCAGTGTAGTGTGTGTGATGTGGGGTGTAGTATGTAGGGTCAGTGTAGTGTGTGTAATGTGGGGGGTGTAGTATGTAGGGTCAGTGTAGTGTGTGTGATGTGGGGTGTAGTATGTAGGGTCAGTGTAGTGTGTGTGATGTGGGGGTGTAGTATGTAGGGTCAGTGTAGTGTGTGATGTGGGGTGTAGTATGTAGGGTCAGTGTAGTGTGTGATGTGGGGGTGTAGTATGTAGGGTCAGTGTAGTGTGTGATGTGGGGGTGTAGTATGTAGGGTCAGTGTAGTGTGTGTGATGTGGGGGTGTAGTATGTAGGGTCAGTGTAGTGTGTGTGATGTGGGGGTGTAGTATGTAGGGTCAGTGTAGTGTGTGATGTGGGGGTGTAGTATGTAGGGTCAGTGTAGTGTGTGTGATGTGGGGGTGTAGTATGTAGGGTCAGTGTAGTGTGTGTGATGTGGGGTGTAGTATGTAGGGTCAGTGTAGTGTGTGATGTGGGGGTGTAGTATGTAGGGTCAGTGTAGTGTGTGTGATGTGGGGGTGTAGTATGTAGGGTCAGTGTAGTGTGTGATGTGGGGGTGTAGTATGTAGGGTCAGTGTAGTGTGTGTGATGTGGGGGTGTAGTATGTAGGGTCAGTGTAGTGTGTGTGATGTGGGGGGTGTAGTATGTAGGGTCAGTGTAGTGTGTGTGATGTGGGGGTGTAGTATGTAGGGTCAGTGTAGTGTGTGTGACGTGGGGGTGTAGTATGTAGGGTCAGTGTAGTGTGTGTGATGTGGGGGTGTAGTATGTAGGGTCACTGTAGTGTGTGTGATGTAGGGGTGTAGTATGTAGGGTCAGTGTAGTGTGTGTGATGTGGGGGGTGTAGTATATAGAGTCAGTGTAGTGTGTGTGATGTGGGGGTGTAGTATGTAGGGTCAGTGTAGTGTGTGTGATGTGGGGGTGTAGTATGTAGGGTCAGTGTAGTGTGTGTGATGTGGGGTGTAGTATGTAGGGTCAGTGTAGTGTGTGTGATGTGGGGGTGTAGTATGTAGGGTCAGTGTAGTGTGTGTGATGTGGGGTGTAGTATGTAGGGTCAGTGTAGTGTGTGATGTGGGGGTGTAGTATGTAGGGTCAGTGTAGTGTGTGATGTGGGGGTGTAGTATGTAGGGTCAGTGTAGTGTGTGTGATGTGGGGGTGTAGTATGTAGGGTCAGTGTAGTGTGTGTGATGTGGGGGTGTAGTATGTAGGGTCAGTGTAGTGTGTGTGATGTGGGGTGTAGTATGTAGGGTCAGTGTAGTGTGTGTAATGTGGGGGTGTAGTATGTAGGGTCAGTGTAGTGTGTGTGATGTGGGGGTGTAGTATGTAGGGTCAGTGTAGTGTGTGTGATGTGGGGGTGTAGTATGTAGGGTCAGTGTAGTATATGTGATGTGGGGGTGTAGTATGTAGGGTCAGTGTAGTGTGTGTGATGTGGGGGTGTAGTATGTAGGGTCAGTGTAGTGTGTGTGATGTGGGGGGTGTAGTATGTAGGGTCAGTGTAGTGTGTGTGATGTGGTGGTGTAGTATGTAGGGTCAGTGTAGTGTGTGTGATGTGGGGGTGTAGTATGTAGGGTCAGTGTAGTGTGTGTGATGTGGGGGTGTAGTATGTAGGGTCAGTGTAGTGTGTGTGATGTGGGGGTGTAGTATGTAGGGTCAGTGTAGTGTGTGTGATGTGGGGGGTGTAGTATGTAGGGTCAGTGTAGTGTGTGTGATGTGGGGGTGTAGTATGTAGGGTCAGTGTAGTGTGTGATGTGGGGGTGTAGTATGTAGGGTCAGTGTAGTGTGTGTGATGTGGGGTTTAGTATGTAGGGTCAGTGTAGTGTGTGATGTGGGGGTGTAGTATGTAGGGTCAGTGTAGTGTGTGTGATGTGGGGGTGTAGTATGTAGGGTCAGTGTAGTGTGTGTGATGTGGGGTGTAGTATGTAGGGTCAGTGTAGTGTGTGTGATGTGGGGGTGTAGTATGTAAGGTCAGTGTAGTGTGTGATGTGGGGGGTGTAGTATGAAGGGTCAGTGTAGTGTGTGTGATGTGGGGGTGTAGTATGTAGGGTCAGTGTAGTGTGTGTGATGTGGGGGTGTAGTATGTAGGGTCAGTGTAGTGTGTGTGATGTGGGTGTAGTATGTAGGGTCAGTGTAGTGTGTGTGATGTGGGGGTGTAGTATGTAGGGTCAGTGTAGTGTGTGTGACGTGGGGGTGTAGTATGTAGGGTCAGTGTAGTGTGTGTGATGTGGGGGTGTAGTATGTAGGGTCACTGTAGTGTGTGTGATGTAGGGGTGTAGTATGTAGGGTCAGTGTAGTGTGTGTGATGTGGGGGGTGTAGTATATAGAGTCAGTGTAGTGTGTGTGATGTGGGGGTGTAGTATGTAGGGTCAGTGTAGTGTGTGTGATGTGGGGGTGTAGTATGTAGGGTCAGTGTAGTGTGTGTGATGTGGGGGTGTATTATGTAGGGTCAGTGTAGTGTGTGTGATGTGGGGGTGTAGTATGTAGGGTCAGTGTAGTGTGTGTGATGTGGGGGTGTAGTATGTAGGGTCAGTGTAGTGTGTGATGTGGGGGGTGTAGTATGTAGGGTCAGTGTAGTGTGTGATGTGGGGGGTGTAGTATGTAGGGTCAGTGTAGTGTGTGATGTGGGGGTGTAGTATGTAGGGTCAGTGTAGTGTGTGTGATGTGGGGGGTGTAGTATGTAGGGTCAGTGTAGTGTGTGATGTGGGGGTGTAGGGTGTAGGGTCAGTGTAGTGTGTGTGATGTGGGGTGTAGTATGTAGGGTCAGTGTAGTGTGTGTGATGTGGGGTGTAGTATGTAGGGTCAGTGTAGTGTGTGATGTGGGGGTGTAGTATGTAGGGTCAGTGTAGTATATGTGATGTGGGGGTGTAGTATGTAGGGTCAGTGTAGTGTGTGATGTGGGGGTGTAGTATGTAGGGTCAGTGTAGTGTGTGTGATGTGGGGGTGTAGTATGTAGGGTCAGTGTAGTGTGTGATGTGGGGGTGTAGTATGTAGGGTCAGTGTAGTGTGTGTGATGTGGGGGGTGTAGTATGTAGGGTCAGTGTAGTGTGTGATGTGGGGGTGTAGGGTGTAGGGTCAGTGTAGTGTGTGTGATGTGGGGTGTAGTATGTAGGGTCAGTGTAGTGTGTGTGATGTGGGGTGTAGTATGTAGGGTCAGTGTAGTGTGTGATGTGGGGGTGTAGTATGTAGGGTCAGTGTAGTGTGTGTGATGTGGGGTGTAGTATGTAGGGTCAGTGTAGTGTGTGTGATGTGGGTGTAGTATGTAGGGTCAGTGTAGTGTGTGTGATGTGGGGGTGTAGTATGTAGGGTCAGTGTAGTGTGTGTGATGTGGGGGTGTAGTATGAAGGGTCAGTGTAGTGTGTGATGTGGGGGGTGTAGTATGTAGGGTCAGTGTAGTGTGTGATGTTGGGGTGTAGTATGTAGGGTCAGTGTAGTGTGTGTGATGTGGGGGTGTAGTATGTAGGGTCAGTGTAGTGTGTGTGATGTGGGGGTGTAGTATGTAGGGTCAGTGTAGTGTGTGTAATGTGGGGGGTGTAGTATGTAGGGTCAGTGTAGTGTGTGTGATGTGGGGTGTAGTATGTAGGGTCAGTGTAGTGTGTGTGATGTGGGGGTGTAGTATGTAGGGTCAGTGTAGTGTGTGATGTGGGGGTGTAGTATGTAGGGTCAGTGTAGTGTGTGTGATGTGGGGGTGTAGTATGTAGGGTCAGTGTAGTGTGTGTGATGTGGGGGTGTAGTATGTAGGGTCAGTGTAGTGTGTGATGTGGGGGTGTAGTATGTAGGGTCAGTGTAGTGTGTGTGATGTGGGGTGTAGTATGTAGGGTCAGTGTAGTGTGTGTGATGTGGGAGTGTAGTATGTAGGGTCAGTGTAGTGAGTGTGATGTGGGGGTGTAGTATGTAGGGTCAGTGTAGTGTGTGTGATGTGGGAGTGTAGTATGTAGGGTCAGTGTAGTGTGTGTGATGTGGGGGTGTAGTATGTAGGGTCAGTGTAGTGTGTGTGATGTGTGGGGTGTAGTATGTAGGGTCAGTGTAGTGTGTGATGTGGGGGTGTAGTATGTAGGGTCAGTGTAGTGTGTGATGTGGGGGTGTAGTATGTAGGGTCAGTGTAGTGTGTGATGTGGGGGTGTAGTATGTAGGGTCAGTGTAGTGTGTGTGATGTGGGGGGTGTAGTATGTAGGGTCAGTGTAGTGTGTGTGATGTGGGGGTGTAGTATGTAGGGTCAGTGTAGTGTGTGTGATGTGGGGGTGTAGTATGTAGGGTCAGTGTAGTGTGTGTGATGTGGGGGTGTAGTATGTAGGGTCAGTGTAGTGTGTATGATGTGGGGGTGTAGTATGTAGGGTCAGTGTAGTGTGTGATGTGGGGGTGTAGTATGTAGGGTCAGTGTAGTGTGTGTGATGTGGGGGGTGTAGCATGTAGGGTCAGTGTAGTGTGTGATGTGGGGGTGTAGTATGTAGGGTCAGTGTAGTGTGTGTGATGTAGGGGTGTAGTATGTAGGGTCAGTGTAGTGTGTGTGATGTGGGGTGTAGTATGTAGGGTCAGTGTAGTGTGTGTGATGTGGGTGTAGTATGTAGGGTCAGTGTAGTGTGTGTGATGTGGGGGGTGTAGTATGTAGGGTCAGTGTAGTGTGTGTGATGTGGGGGGTGTAGTATGTAGGGTCAGTGTAGTGTGTGTGATGTGGGGGTGTAGTATGTAGGGTCAGTGTAGTGTGTGTGATGTGGGGGTGTAGTATGTAGGGTCAGTGTAGTGTGTGATGTGGGGGGTGTAGTATGTAGGGTCAGTGTAGTGTGTGATGTGGGGGTGTAGTATGTAGGGTCAGTGTAGTGTGTGATGTGGGGGTGTAGTATGTAGGGTCAGTGTAGTGTGTGTGATGTGGGGGGTGTAGTATGTAGGGTCAGTGTAGTATGTGATGTGGGGGTGTAGTATGTAGGGTCAGTGTAGTGTGTGTGATGTGGGGTGTAGTATGTAGGGTCAGTGTAGTGTGTGTGATGTGGGGGTGTAGTATGTAGGGTCAGTGTAGTGTGTGTGATGTAGGGGTGTAGTATGTAGGGTCAGTGTAGTGTGTGTGATGTAGGGGTGTAGTATGTAGGGTCAGTGTAGTGTGTGTAATGTGGGGGTGTAGTATGTAGGGTCAGTGTAGTGTGTGTGTGATGTGGGGTCAGTGTAGTGTGTGTGATGTGGGGGTGTAGTATGTAGGGTCAGTGTAGTGTGTGTGATGTGGGGTGTAGTATGTAGGGTCAGTGTAGTGTGTGTGATGTGGGGGTGTAGTATGTAGGGTCAGTGTAGTGTGTGTGACGTGGGGGTGTAGTATGTAGGGTCAGTGTAGTGTGTGTGATGTGGGGGTGTAGTATGTAGGGTCACTGTAGTGTGTGTGATGTAGGGGTGTAGTATATAGGGTCAGTGTAGTGTGTGTGATGTGGGGGGTGTAGTATATAGAGTCAGTGTAGTGTTTGTGATGTGGGGGTGTAGTATGTAGGGTCAGTGTAGTGTGTGTGATGTGGGGGTGTAGTATGTAGGGTCAGTGTGGTGTGTGTGATGTGGGGGTGTAGTATGTAGGGTCAGTGTAGTGTGTGTGATGTGGGGGTGTAGTATGTAGGGTCAGTGTAGTGTGTGTGATGTGGGGTGTAGTATGTAGGGTCAGTGTAGTGTGTGTGATGTGGGGGTGTAGTATGTAGGGTCAGTGTAGTGTGTGTGATGTGGGGGTGTAGTATGTAGGGTCAGTGTAGTGTGTGATGTGGGGGTGTAGTATGTAGGGTCAGTGTAGTGTGTGATGTGGGGGTGTAGTATGTAGGGTCAGTGTAGTGTGTGATGTGGGGGTGTAGTATGTAGGGTCAGTGTAGTGTGTGTGATGTGGGGGTGTAGTATGTAGGGTCAGTGTAGTGTGTGTGATGTGGGGGTGTAGTATGTAGGGTCAGTGTAGTGTGTGTGATGTGGGGGTGTAGTATGTAGGGTCAGTGTAGTGTGTGATGTGGGGGGTGTAGTATGTAGGGTCAGTGTAGTGTGTGATGTGGGGGTTTAGTATGTAGGGTCAGTGTAGTGTGTGTGATGTGGGGGTGTAGTATGTAGGGTCAGTGTAGTGTGTGATGTGGGGGTGTAGTATGTAGGGTCAGTGTAGTGTGTGATGTGGGGGTGTAGTATGTAGGGTCAGTGTAGTATGTGTGATGTGGGGGTGTAGTATGTAGGGTCAGTGTAGTGTGTGTAATGTGGGGGTGTAGTATGTAGGGTCAGTGTAGTGTGTGATGTGGGGGTGTAGTATGTAGGGTCAGTGTAGTGTGTGATGTGGGGGTGTAGTATGTAGGGTCAGTGTAGTGTGTGATGTGGGGGTGTAGTATGTAGGGTCAGTGTAGTGTGTGATGTGGGGGTGTAGTATGTAGGGTCAGTGTAGTGTGTGTGATGTGGGGGGTGTAGTATGTAGGGTCAGTGTAGTGTGTGATGTGGGGGTGTAGTATGTAGGGTCAGTGTAGTGTGTGTGATGTGGGGGTGTAGTATGTAGGGTCAGTGTAGTGTGTGTGATGTGGGGGTGTAGTATGTAGGGTCAGTGTAGTGTGTGTGATGTGGGGGTGTAGTATGTAGGGTCAGTGTAGTGTGTGTGATGTGGGGGTGTAGTATGTAGGGTCAGTGTAGTGTGTGTGATGTGGGGGTGTAGTATGTAGGGTCAGTGTAGTGTGTGTGATGTGGGGGTGTAGTATGTAGGGTCAGTGTAGTGTGTGATGTGGGGGGTGTAGTATGTAGGGTCAGTGTAGTGTGTGATGTGGGGGTTTAGTATGTAGGGTCAGTGTAGTGTGTGTGATGTGGGGGTGTAGTATGTAGGGTCAGTGTAGTGTGTGATGTGGGGGTGTAGTATGTAGGGTCAGTGTAGTGTGTGATGTGGGGGTGTAGTATGTAGGGTCAGTGTAGTGTGTGTGATGTGTAGTGTAGTATGTAGGGTCAGTGTAGTGTGTGTGATGTGGGGGTGTAGTATGTAGGGTCAGTGTAGTGTGTGTGATGTGGGGGTGTAGTATGTAGGGTCAGTGTAGTGTGTGTGATGTGGGGGTGTAGTATGTAGGGTCAGTGTAGTGTGTGTGATGTGGGGTGTAGTATGTAGGGTCAGTGTAGTGTGTGTGATGTGGGGGTGTAGTATGTAGGGTCAGTGTAGTGTGTGATGTGGGGGTGTAGTATGTAGGGTCAGTGTAGTGTGTGTGATGTGGGGGTGTAGTATGTAGGGTCAGTGTAGTGTGTGTGATGTGGGGGTGTAGTATGTAGGGTCAGTGTAGTGTGTGATGTGGGGGTGTAGTATGTAGGGTCAGTGTAGTGTGTGTGATGTGGGGGTGTAGTATGTAGGGTCAGTGTAGTGTGTGTGATGTGGGGTTTAGTATGTAGGGTCAGTGTAGTGTGTGTGATGTGGGGGTGTAGTATGTAGGGTCAGTGTAGTGTGTGTGATGTGGGGGTGTAGTATGTAGGGTCAGTGTAGTGTGTGTGATGTGGGGGTGTAGTATGTAGGGTCAGTGTAGTGTGTGTGATGTGGGGGTGTAGTATGTAGGGTCAGTGTAGTGTGTGATGTGGGGGTGTAGTATGTAGGGTCAGTGTAGTGTGTGTGATGTGGGGGTGTAGTATGTAGGGTCAGTGTAGTGTGTATGATGTGGGGGGTGTAGTATGTAGGGTCAGTGTAGTGTGTGTGATGTGGGGGTGTAGTATGTAGGGTCAGTGTAGTGTGTGTGATGTGGGGGTGTAGTATGTAGGGTCAGTGTAGTGTGTGTGATGTAGGGTGTAGTATGTAGGGTCAGTGTAGTGTGTGTGATGTGGGGGTGTAGTATGTAGGGTCAGTGTAGTGTGTGTGATGTGGGGGTGTAGTATGTAGGGTCAGTGTAGTGTGTGTGATGTGGGGGTGTAGTATGTAGGGTCAGTGTAGTGTGTGATGTGGGGGGTGTAGTATGTAGGGTCAGTGTAGTGTGTGATGTGGGGGTGTAGTATGTAGGGTCAGTGTAGTGTGTGATGTGGGGGTGTAGTATGTAGGGTCAGTGTAGTGTGTGTGATGTGGGGGTGTAGTATGTAGGGTCAGTGTAGTGTGTGTGATGTGGGGGTGTAGTATGTAGGGTCATTGTAGTGTGTGTGATGTGGGGGTGTAGTATGTAGGGTCAGTGTAGTGTGTGTGATGTGGGGGTGTAGTATGTAGGGTCAGTGTAGTGTGTGTAATGTGGGGGTATAGTATGTAGGGTCAGTGTAGTGTGTATGATGTGGGGGTGTAGTATGTAGGGTCAGTGTAGTGTGTGTGATGTGGGGGGTGTAGTATGTAGGGTCAGTGTAGTATGTGTGATGTGGGGTGTAGTATGTAGGGTCAGTGTAGTGTGTGATGTGGGGGTGTAGTATGTAGGGTCAGTGTAGTGTGTGTGATGTGGGGGTGTAGTATGTAGGGTCAGTGTAGTATGTGTGATGTGGGGTGTAGTATGTAAGGTCAGTGTAGTGTGTGTGATGTGGGGGTGTAGTATGTAGGGTCAGTGTAGTGTGTGATGTGGGGGTGTAGTATGTAGGGTCAGTGTAGTGTGTGATGTGGGGGTGTAGTATGTAGGGTCAGTGTAGTGTGTGTGATGTGGGGGGTGTAGTATGTAGGGTCAGTGTAGTGTGTGATGTGGGGGTGTAGTATGTAGGGTCAGTGTAGTGTGTGATGTGGGGGTGTAGTATGTAGGGTCAGTGTAGTGTGTGTGATGTGGGGGGTGTAGTATGTAGGGTCAGTGTAGTGTGTGTAATGTGGGGGTGTAGTATGTAGGGTCAGTGTAGTGTGTGTGTGATGTGGGGTCAGTGTAGTGTGTGTGATGTGGGGGTGTAGTATGTAGGGTCAGTGTAGTGTGTGATGTGGGGGTGTAGTATGTAGGGTCAGTGTAGTGTGTGTGATGTGGGGGTGTAGTATGTAGGGTCAGTGTAGTGTGTGTGTGATGTGGGGGTGTAGTATGTAGGGTCAGTGTAGTGTGTGTGATGTGGGGGGTGTAGTATGTAGGGTCAGTGTAGTGTGTGTGATGTGGGGGTGTAGTATGTAGGGTCAGTGTAGTGTGTGTGATGTGGGGGTGTAGTATGTAGGGTCAGTGTAGTGTGTGTGATGTGGGGGTGTAGTATGTAGGGTCAGTGTAGTATATGTGATGTGGGGGTGTAGTATGTAGGGTCAGTGTAGTGTGTGTGATGTGGGGGTGTAGTATGTAGGGTCAGTGTAGTATATGTGATGTGGGGGTGTAGTATGTAGGGTCAGTGTAGTGTGTGTGATGTGGGGGGGTGTAGTATGTAGGGTCACTGTAGTGTGTGATGTGGGGGTGTAGTATGTAGGGTCAGTGTAGTGTGTGTGATGTGGGGGTGTAGTATGTAGGGTCAGTGTAGTGTGTGTGATGTGGGGGTGTAGTATGTAGGGTCAGTGTAGTGTGTGTGATGTGGGGTTTAGTATGTAGGGTCAGTGTAGTGTGTGATGTGGGGGTGTAGTATGTAGGGTCAGTGTAGTGTGTGATGTGGGGGTGTAGTATGTAGGGTCAGTGTAGTGTGTGTGATGTGTAGTGTAGTATGTAGGGTCAGTGTAGTGTGTGTGATGTGGGGGTGTAGTATGTAGGGTCAGTGTAGTGTGTGTGATGTGGGGGTGTAGTATGTAGGGTCAGTGTAGTGTGTGTGATGTGGGGGGTGTAGTATGTAGGGTCAGTGTAGTGTGTGTGATGTGGGAGTGTAGTATGTAGGGTCAGTGTAGTGTGTGATGTTGGGGTGTAGTATGTAGGGTCAGTGTAGTGTGTATGATGTGGGGGTGTAGTATGTAGGGTCAGTGTAGTGTGTGATGTTGGGGTGTAGTATGTAGGGTCAGTGTAGTGTGTGTGATGTGAGGGTGTAGTATGTAGGGTCAGTGTAGTGTGTGTAATGTGGGGGTGAAGTATGTAGGGTCAGTGTAGTGTGTGTGATGTGGGGGTGTAGTATGTAGGGTCAGTGTAGTGTGTGTGATGTGGGGGTGTAGTATGTAGGGTCACTGTAGTGTGTGTGATGTAGGGGTGTAGTATGTAGGGTCAGTGTAGCGTGTGTGATGTGGGGTGTAGTATGTAGGGTCAGTGTAGTGTGTGATGTGGGGGTGTAGTATGTAGGGTCAGTGTAGTGTGTGTGATGTGGGGGGTGTAGTATGTAGAGTCAGTGTAGTGTGTGTGATGTGGGGGGTGTAGTATGTAGGGTCAGTGTAGTGTGTGTGATGTGGGGTGTAGTATGTAGGGTCAGTGTAGTGTGTGATGTAGGGGTGTAGTATGTAGGGTCAGTGTAGTGTGTGTGATGTGGGGTGTAGTATGTAGGGTCAGTGTAGTGTGTGATGTGGGGGTGTAGTATGTAGGGTCAGTGTAGTGTGTGTGATGTGGGGGTGTAGTATGTAGGGTCAGTGTAGTGTGTGTGATGTGGGGGGTGTAGTATGTAGGGTCAGTGTAGTGTGTGATGTGGGGGTGTAGTATGTAGGGTCAGTGTAGTGTGTGTGATGTGGGGGTGTAGTATGTAGGGTCAGTGTAGTGTGTGTGATGTGGGGGTGTAGTATGTAGGGTCAGTGTAGTGTGTGATGTGGGGGTGTAGTATGTAGGGTCAGTGTAGTGTGTGATGTGGGGGGTGTAGTATGTAGGGTCAGTGTAGTGTGTGTGTAATGTGGGGGGTGTAGTATGTAGGGTCAGTGTAGTGTGTGATGTGGGGGTGTAGTATGTAGGGTCAGTGTAGTGTGTGATGTGGGGGTGTAGTATGTAGGGTCAGTGTAGTGTGTGTGATGTGGGGGGTGTAGCATGTAGGGTCAGTGTAGTGTGTGTGATGTGGGGTGTAGTATGTAGGGTCAGTGTAGTGTGTGTGATGTGGGGGTGTAGTATGAAGGGTCAGTGTAGTGTGTGTGATGTGGGGGTGTAGTATGTAGGGTCAGTGTAGTGTGTGTGTGATGTGGGGGGTGTAGTATGTAGGGTCAGTGTAGTGTGTGATGTTGGGGTGTAGTATGTAGGGTCAGTGTAGTGTGTGTGATGTTGGGGTGTAGTATGTAGGGTCAGTGTAGTGTGTCTGATGTGGGGGTGTAGTATGTAGGGTCAGTGTAGTGTGTGTGATGTGGGGGTGTAGTATGTAGGGTCAGTGTAGTGAGTGTGATGTGGGGTGTAGTATGTAGGGTCAGTGTAGTGAGTGTGATGTGGGGGTGTAGTATGTAGGGTCAGTGTAGTGTGTGATGTGGGGGGTGTAGTATGTAGGGTCAGTGTAGTGTGTGTGATGTGGGGGGTGTAGTATGTAGGGTCAGTGTAGTGTGTGTGATGTGGGGATGTAGTATGTAGGGTCAGTGTAGTGTGTGTGATGTGGGGGTGTAGTATGTAGGGTCAGTGTAGTGTGTGTGATGTGGGGGGTGTAGTATGTAGGGTCAGTGTAGTGTGTGTGATGTGGGGGGTGTAGTATGTAGGGTCAGTGTAGTGTGTGTGATGTGGGGGGTGTAGTATGTAGGGTCAGTGTAGTGTGTGTGATGTGGGGGGTGTAGTATGTAGGGTCAGTGTAGTGTGTGTGATGTGGGGGGTGTAGTATGTAGGGTCAGTGTAGTGTGTGTGATGTGGGGGTGTAGTATGTAGGGTCAGTGTAGTGTGTGTGATGTGGGGGTGTAGTATGTAGGGTCAGTGTAGTGTGTGTGATGTGGGGATGTAGTATGTAGGGTCAGTGTAGTGTGTGTGATGTGGGGGTGTAGTATGTAGGGTCAGTGTAGTGTGTGTGATGTGGGGGGTGTAGTATGTAGGGTCAGTGTAGTGTGTGTGATGTGGGGGGTGTAGTATGTAGGGTCAGTGTAGTGTGTGTGATGTGGGGGGTGTAGTATGTAGGGTCAGTGTAGTGTGTGTGATGTGGGGATGTAGTATGTAGGGTCAGTGTAGTGTGTGTGATGTGGGGGTGTAGTATGTAGGGTCAGTGTAGTGTGTGTGATGTGGGGGTGTAGTATGTAGGGTCAGTGTAGTGTGTGTGATGTGGGGGGTGTAGTATGTAGGGTCAGTGTAGTGTGTGTGATGTGGGGGGTGTAGTATGTAGGGTCAGTGTAGTGTGTGTGATGTGGGGGGTGTAGTATGTAGGGTCAGTGTAGTGTGTGTGATGTGGGGTGTAGTATGTAGGGTCAGTGTAGTGTGTGTGATGTGGGGGTGTAGTATGTAGGGTCAGTGTAGTGTGTGTGATGTGGGGGTGTAGTATGTAGGGTCAGTGTAGTGTGTGTGATGTGGGGGTGTAGTATGTAGGGTCAGTGTAGTGTGTGTGATGTGGGGGGTGTAGTATGTAGGGTCAGTGTAGTGTGTGTGATGTGGGGGTGTAGTATGTAGGGTCAGTGTAGTGTGTGTGATGTGGGGGTGTAGTATGTAGGGTCAGTGTAGTGTGTGATGTGGGGGTGTAGTATGTAGGGTCAGTGTAGTGTGTGTGATGTGGGGGTGTAGTATGTAGGGTCAGTGTAGTGTGTGTGATGTGGGGGTGTAGTATGTAGGGTCAGTGTAGTGTGTGTGATGTGGGGTGTAGTATGTAGGGTCAGTGTAGTGTGTGTGATGTGGGGGTGTAGTATGTAGGGTCAGTGTAGTGTGTGTGATGTGGGGGGTGTAGTATGTAGGGTCAGTGTAGTGTGTGTGATGTGGGGGTGTAGTATGTAGTGTCAGTGTAGTGTGTGTGATGTGGGGTGTAGTATGTAGGGTCAGTGTAGTGTGTGTGATGTGGGGGTGTAGTATGTAGGGTCAGTGTACTGTGTGTGAAGTGGGGGTGTAGTATGTAGGGTCAGTGTAGTGTGTGATGTGGGGGTGTAGTATGTAGGGTCAGTGTAGTGTGTGTGATGTGGGGGTGTAGTATGTAAGGTCAGTGTAGTGTGTGTGATGTGGGGGTGTAGTATGTAGGGTCAGTGTAGTGTGTGTGATGTGGGGGTGTAGTATGTAGTGTCAGTGTAGTGTGTGTGATGTGGGGGTGTAGTATGTAGGGTCAGTGTAGTGTGTGTGATGTGGGGGTGTAGTATGTAGGGTCAGTGTAGTGTGTGATGTGGGGGTGTAGTATGTAGGGTCAGTGTAGTGTGTGTGACGTGGGGGTGTAGTATGTAGTGTCAGTGTAGTGTGTGTGATGTGGGGGTGTAGTATGTAGGGTCAGTGTAGTGTGTGATGTGGGGTGTAGTATGTAGGGTCAGTGTAGTGTGTGTGATGTGGGGGTGTAGTATGTAAGGTCAGTGTAGTGTGTGTGATGTGGGGGTGTAGTATGTAGGGTCAGTGTAGTGTGTGTGATGTGGGGGTGTAGTATGTAGTGTCAGTGTAGTGTGTGTGATGTGGGGGTGTAGTATGTAGGGTCAGTGTAGTGTGTGTGATGTGGGGGTGTAGTATGTAGGGTCAGTGTAGTGTGTGATGTGGGGGTGTAGTATGTAGGGTCAGTGTAGTGTGTGTGACGTGGGGGTGTAGTATGTAGGGTCAGTGTAGTGTGTGTGATGTGGGGGTGTAGTATGTAGGGTCAGTGTAGTGTGTGTGATGTGGGGGTGTAGTATGTAGGGTCAGTGTAGTGTGTGTGATGTGGGGGGTGTAGTATGTAGGGTCAGTGTAGTGTGTGTGATGTGGGGGTGTAGTATGTAGGGTCAGTGTAGTGTGTGTGATGTGGGGGGTGTAGTATGTAGGGTCAGTGTAGTGTGTGTGATATGGGGGGTGTAGTATGTAGGGTCAGTGTAGTGTGTGTGATGTGGGGGTGTAGTATGTAGGGTCAGTGTAGTGTGTGTGATGTGGGGTTTAGTATGTAGGGTCAGTGTAGTGTGTGATGTGGGGGTGTAGTATGTAGGGTCAGTGTAGTGTGTGATGTGGGGGTGTAGTATGTAGGGTCAGTGTAGTGTGTGTGATGTGTAGTGTAGTATGTAGGGTCAGTGTAGTGTGTGTGATGTGGGGGTGTAGTATGTAGGGTCAGTGTAGTGTGTGTGATGTGGGGTGTAGTATGTAGGGTCAGTGTAGTGTGTGTGATGTGGGGGTGTAGTATGTAGGGTCAGTGTAGTGTGTGTGATGTGGGGGTGTAGTATGTAGGGTCAGTGTAGTGTGTGTGATGTGGGGGTGTAGTATGTAGGGTCAGTGTAGTGTGTGTGATGTGGGGGTGTAGTATGTAGGGTCAGTGTAGTGTGTGTGATGTGGGGTGTAGTATGTAGGGTCAGTGTAGTGTGTGTGATGTGGGGGTGTAGTATGTAGGGTCAGTGTAGTGTGTGTGATGTGGGGTGTAGTATGTAGGGTCAGTGTAGTGTGTGTGATGTGGGGGTGTAGTATGTAGGGTCAGTGTAGTGTGTGTGATGTGGGGGTGTAGTATGTAGGGTCAGTGTAGTGTGTGTGATGTGGGGGGTGTAGTATGTAGTGTCAGTGTAGTGTGTGTGATGTGGGGGGTGTAGTATGTAGGGTCAGTGTAGTGTGTGTGATGTGGGGGTGTAGTATGTAGGGTCAGTGTAGTGTGTGTGATGTGGGGGTGTAGTATGTAGGGTCAGTGTAGTGTGTGATGTGGGGGTGTAGTATGTAGGGTCAGTGTAGTGTGTGTGATGTGGGGGTGTAGTATGTAGGGTCAGTGTAGTGTGTGTGATGTGGGGGTGTAGTATGTAGGGTCAGTGTAGTGTGTGATGTGGGGGTGTAGTATGTAGGGTCAGTGTAGTGTGTGTGATGTGGGGGTGTAGTATGTAGGGTCAGTGTAGTGTGTGTGATGTGGGGGTGTAGTATGTAGGGTCAGTGTAGTGTGTGTGATGTGGGGTGTAGTATGTAGGGTCAGTGTAGTGTGTGTGATGTGGGGGTGTAGTATGTAGGGTCAGTGTAGTGTGTGTGATGTGGGGGGTGTAGTATGTAGGGTCAGTGTAGTGTGTGTGATGTGGGGGTGTAGTATGTAGTGTCAGTGTAGTGTGTGTGATGTGGGGTGTAGTATGTAGGGTCAGTGTAGTGTGTGTGATGTGGGGGTGTAGTATGTAGGGTCAGTTGTACTGTGTGTGAAGTGGGGGTGTAGTATGTAGGGTCAGTGTAGTGTGTGATGTGGGGGTGTAGTATGTAGGGTCAGTGTAGTGTGTGATGTGGGGGTGTAGTATGTAGGGTCAGTGTAGTGTGTGATGTGGGGTGTAGTATGTAGGGTCAGTGTAGTGTGTGTGACGTGGGGGTGTAGTATGTAGGGTCAGTGTAGTGTGTGATGTGGGGGTGTAGTATGTAGGGTCAGTGTAGTGTGTGATGTGGGGGTGTAGTATGTAGGGTCAGTGTAGTGTGTGATGTGGGGGGTGTAGTATGTAGGGTCAGTGTAGTGTGTGATGTGGGGGTGTAGTATGTAGGGTCAGTGTAGTGTGTGATGTGGGGGTGTAGTATGTAGGGTCAGTGTAGAGTGTGTGATGTGGGGGGTGTAGTATGTAGGGTCAGTGTAGTGTGTGTGATGTGGGGGTGTAGTATGTAGGGTCAGTGTAGTGTGTGTGATGTGGGGGTGTAGTATGTAGGGTCAGTGTAGTGTGTGTGATGTGGGGGTGTAGTATGTAGGGTCAGTGTAGTATATGTGATGTGGGAGTGTAGTATGTAGGGTCAGTGTAGTGTGTGATGTGGGGGTGGTAGTATGTAGGGTCAGTGTAGTGTGTGTGATGTGGGGGTGTAGTATGTAGGGTCAGTGTAGTGTGTGATGTGGGGGTGTAGTATGTAGGGTCAGTGTAGTGTGTGTGATGTGGGGGTGTAGTATGTAGGGTCAGTGTAGTGTGTGTGATGTGGGGGGTGTAGTATGTAGGGTCAGTGTAGTGGGGGGGTGTAGTATGTAGGGTCAGTGTAGTGTGTGTGATGTGGGGGTGTAGTATGTAGGGTCAGTGTAGTGTGTGTGATGTGGGGGGTGTAGTATGTAGGGTCAGTGTAGTGTGTGTGATGTGGGGGTGTAGTATGTAGGGTCAGTGTAGTGTGTGATGTGGGGGGTGTAGTATGTAGGGTCAGTGTAGTGTGTGATGTGGGGGTGTAGTATGTAGGGTCAGTGTAGTGTGTGTGATGTGGGGGTGTAGTATGTAGGGTCAGTGTAGTGTGTGTGATGTAGGGGTGTAGTATGTAGGGTCAGTGTAGTGTGTGATGTGGGGGTGTAGTATGTAAGGTCAGTGTAGTGTGTGATGTGGGGGTGTAGTATGTAGGGTCAGTGTAGTGTGTGTGATGTGGGGGTGTAGTATGTAGGGTCAGTGTAGTGTGTGTGATGTGGGGTGTAGTATGTAGGGTCAGTGTAGTGTGTGATGTGGGGGTGCAGTATGTAGGGTCAGTGTAGTGTGTGTGATGTGGGGGGTGTAGTATGTAGGGTCAGTGTAGTGTGTGATGTGGGGGTGTAGTATGTAGGGTCAGTGTAGTGTGGGTGATGTGGGGGTGTAGTATGTAGGGTCAGTGTAGTGTGTGTGATGTGGGGGGTGTAGTATGTAGGGTCAGTGTAGTGTGTGATGTGGGGGTGCAGTATGTAGGGTCAGTGTAGTGTGTGATGTGGGGTTTAGTATGTAGGGTCAGTGTAGTGTGTGTGATGTGGGGGTGTAGTATGTAGGGTCAGTGTAGTGTGTGTGATGTGGGGTGTAGTATGTAGGGTCAGTGTAGTGTGTGATGTGGGGGTGTAGTATGTAGGGTCAGTGTACTGTGTGTGATGTGGGGGTGTAGTATGTAGGGTCAGTGTAGTGTGTGTGATGTGGGGTGTAGTATGTAGGGTCAGTGTAGTGTGTGTGATGTGGGGTGTAGTATGTAGGGTCAGTGTAGTGTGTGTGATGTGGGGGTGTAGTATGTAGGGTCAGTGTAGTGTGTGTGATGTGGGGGTGTAGTATGTAGGGTCAGTGTAGTGTGTGTGATGTGGGGGTGTAGTATGTAGGGTCAGTGTAGTGTGTGTGATGTGGGGGTGTAGTATGTAGGGTCAGTGTAGTGTGTGTGATGTGGGGGTGTAGTATGTAGGGTCAGTGTAGTGTGTGATGTGGGGGGTGTAGTATGTAGGGTCAGTGTAGTGTGTGATGTGGGGGTGTAGTATGTAGGGTCAGTGTAGTGTGTGTGATGTGGGGGTGTAGTATGTAGGGTCAGTGTAGTGTGTGTGATGTGGGGGTGTAGTATGTAGGGTCAGTGTAGTGTGTGTGATGTGGGGGTGTAGTATGTAGGGTCAGTGTAGTGTGTGTGATGTGGGGGTGTAGTATGTAGGGTCAGTGTAGAATATGTGATGTGGGGGTGTAGTATGTAGGGTCAGTGTAGTGTGTGTGATGTGTAGTGTAGTATGTAGGGTCAGTGTAGAGTGTGTGATGTGGGGGTGTAGTATGTAGGGTCAGTGTAGTGTGTGTGATGTGGGGGTGTAGTATGTAGGGTCAGTGTAGTGTGTGATGTGGGGGTGTAGTATGTAGGGTCAGTGTAGTGTGTGTGATGTGGGGTGTAGTATGTAGGGTCAGTGTAGTGTGTGTGATGTAGGGGTGTAGTATGTAGGGTCAGTGTAGTGTGTGATGTGGGGTTTAGTATGTAGGGTCAGTGTAGTGTGTGTGATGTGGGGGTGTAGTATGTAGGGTCAGTGTAGTGTGTGTGATGTGGGGGTGTAGTATGTAGGGTCACTGTAGTGTGTGTGATGTGGGGGTGTAGTATGTAGGGTCAGTGTAGTGTGTGTGTGTGATGTGGGGTCAGTGTAGTGTGTGTGATGTTGGGGTGTAGTATGTAGGGTCAGTGTAGTGTGTCTGATGTGGGGGTGTAGTATGTAGGGTCAGTGTAGTGAGTGTGATGTGGGGGTGTAGTATGTAGGATCAGTGTAGTGTGTGTGTGATGTGGGGTCAGTGTAGTGTGTGTGATGTGGGGGTGTAGTATGTAGGGTCAGTGTAGTGTGTGTGATGTGGGGGGTATAGTATGTAGGGTCAGTGTAGTGTGTGTGATGTGGGGTGTAGTATGTAGGGTCAGTGTAGTGTGTGTGATGTGGGGGTGTAGTATGTAGGGTCAGTGTAGTGTGTGATGTGGGGGTGTAGTATGTAGGGTCAGTGTAGTGTGTGTGTGATGTGGGGGTGTAGTATGTAGGGTCACTGTAGTGTGTGTGATGTAGGGGTGTAGTATGTAGGGTCAGTGTAGCGTGTGTGATGTGGGGTGTAGTATGTAGGGTCAGTGTAGTGTGTGATGTGGGGGTGTAGTATGTAGGGTCAGTGTAGTGTGTGTGATGTGGGGGGTGTAGTATGTAGGGTCAGTGTAGTGTGTGTGATGTGGGGGGTGTAGTATGTAGGGTCAGTGTAGTGTGTGTGATGTGGGGGTGTAGTATGTAGGGTCAGTGTAGTGTGTGTGATGTGGGGGTGTAGTATGTAGGGTCAGTGTAGTGTGTGTGATGTGGGGGTGTAGTATGTAGGGTCAGTGTAGTGTGTGATGTGGGGGGTGTAGTATGTAGGGTCAGTGTAGTGTGTGTGTGATGTGGGGGGTGTAGTATGTAGGGTCAGTGTAGTGTGTGTGATGTGGGGGTGTAGTATGTAGGGTCAGTGTAGTGTGTAATGTGGGGGTGTAGTATGTAGGGTCACTGTAGTGTGTGTGATGTGGGGGTGTAGTATGTAGGGTCAGTGTAGTGTGTGTGTGATGTGGGGTCAGTGTAGTGTGTGTGATGTGGGGGTGTAGTATGTAGGGTCAGTGTAGTGTGTGATGTGGGGGTGTAGTATGTAGGGTCAGTGTAGTGTGTGATGTGGGGGTGTAGTATGTAGGGTCAGTGTAGTGTGTGTGATGTGGGGGGTGTAGCATGTAGGGTCAGTGTAGTGTGTGTGATGTGGGGTGTAGTATGTAGGGTCAGTGTAGTGTGTGTGATGTGGGGGTGTAGTATGAAGGGTCAGTGTAGTGTGTGATGTGGGGGGTGTAGTATGTAGGGTCAGTGTAGTGTGTGATGTTGGGGTGTAGTATGTAGGGTCAGTGTAGTGTGTGTGATGTGGGGGTGTAGTATGTAGGGTCAGTGTAGTGTGTGTGATGTGGGGGGTGTAGTATGTAGGGTCAGTGTAGTGTGTGATGTGGGGGTGTAGTATGTAGGGTCAGTGTAGTGTGTGTGATGTGGGGGTGTAGTATGTAGGGTCAGTGTAGTGTGTGTGATGTGGGGGTGTAGTATGTAGGGTCAGTGTAGTGTGTGTGATGTGGGGGTGTAGTATGTAGGGTCAGTGTAGTGTGTGTGATGTGGGGGTGTAGTATGTAGGGTCAGTGTAGTGTGTGTGACGTGGGGGTGTAGTATGTAGGGTCAGTGTAGTGTGTGTGATGTGGGGGTGTAGTATGTAGGGTCAGTGTAGTGTGTGTGATGTGGGGGTGTAGTATGTAGGGTCAGTGTAGTGTGTGTGATGTGGGGGTGTAGTATGTAGGGTCAGTGTAGTGTGTGTGATGTGGGGGTGTAGTATGTAGGGTCAGTGTAGTGTGTGTGATGTGGGGGTGTAGTATGTAGGGTCAGTGTAGTGTGTGTGATGTGGGGGGTGTAGTATGTAGGGTCAGTGTAGTGTGTGTGATGTGGGGGTGTAGTATGTAGTGTCAGTGTAGTGTGTGTGATGTGGGGTGTAGTATGTAGGGTCAGTGTAGTGTGTGTGATGTGGGGGTGTAGTATGTAGGGTCAGTGTAGTGTGTGTGATGTGGGGGGTGTAGTATGTAGGGTCAGTGTAGTGTGTGATGTGGGGGTGTAGTATGTAGGGTCAGTGTAGTGTGTGTGATGTGGGGGTGTAGTATGTAGGGTCAGTGTAGTGTGTGTGATGTGGGGGGTGTAGTATGTAGGGTCAGTGTAGTGTGTGTGATGTGGGGGTGTAGTATGTAGTGTCAGTGTAGTGTGTGTGATGTGGGGTGTAGTATGTAGGGTCAGTGTAGTGTGTGTGATGTGGGGGTGTAGTATGTAGGGTCAGTGTAGTGTGTGTGATGTGGGGGGTGTAGTATGTAGGGTCAGTGTAGTGTGTGATGTGGGGGTGTAGTATGTAGGGTCAGTGTAGTGTGTGTGATGTGGGGGTGTAGTATGTAGGGTCAGTGTAGTGTGTGTGATGTAGGGGTTTAGTATGTAGGGTCAGTGTAGTGTGTGTGATGTGGGGGTATAGTATGTAAGGTCAGTGTAGTGTGTGTGATGTGGGGGTGTAGTATGTAGGGTCAGTGTAGTGTGTGTGATGTGGGGGTGTAGTATGTAGTGTCAGTGTAGTGTGTGTGATGTGGGGGTGTAGTATGTAGGGTCAGTGTAGTGTGTGTGATGTGGGGGTGTAGTATGTAGGGTCAGTGTAGTGTGTGATGTGGGGGTGTAGTATGTAGGGTCAGTGTAGTGTGTGTGACGTGGGGGTGTAGTATGTAGGGTCAGTGTAGTGTGTGTGATGTGGGGGTGTAGTATGTAGGGTCAGTGTAGTGTGTGTGATGTGGGGGTGTAGTATGTAAGGTCAGTGTAGTGTGTGTGATGTGGGGGTGTAGTATGTAGGGTCAGTGTAGTGTGTGTGATGTGGGGGTGTAGTATGTAGTGTCAGTGTAGTGTGTGTGATGTGGGGGTGTAGTATGTAGGGTCAGTGTAGTGTGTGATGTGGGGTGTAGTATGTAGGGTCAGTGTAGTGTGTGTGATGTGGGGGTGTAGTATGTAGGGTCAGTGTAGTGTGTGTGATGTGGGGGTGTAGTATGTAGGGTCAGTGTAGTGTGTGTGATGTGGGGTGTAGTATGTAGGGTCAGTGTAGTGTGTGTGATGTGGGGGTGTAGTATGTAGGGTCAGTGTAGTGTGTGTGATGTGGGGGGTGTAGTATGTAGGGTCAGTGTAGTGTGTGTGATGTGGGGGTGTAGTATGTAGTGTCAGTGTAGTGTGTGTGATGTGGGGTGTAGTATGTAGGGTCAGTGTAGTGTGTGTGATGTGGGGGTGTAGTATGTAGGGTCAGTGTACTGTGTGTGAAGTGGGGGTGTAGTATGTAGGGTCAGTGTAGTGTGTGATGTGGGGGTGTAGTATGTAGGGTCAGTGTAGTGTGTGATGTGGGGGTGTAGTATGTAGGGTCAGTGTAGTGTGTGATGTGGGGGTGTAGTATGTAGGGTCAGTGTAGTGTGTGTGACGTGGGGGTGTAGTATGTAGGGTCAGTGTAGTGTGTGATGTGGGGGTGTAGTATGTAGGGTCAGTGTAGTGTGTGATGTGGGGGTGTAGTATGTAGGGTCAGTGTAGTGTGTGATGTGGGGGTGTAGTATGTAGGGTCAGTGTAGTGTGTGATGTGGGGGTGTAGTATGTAGGGTCAGTGTAGTGTGTGATGTGGGGGTGTAGTATGTAGGGTCAGTGTAGAGTGTGTGATGTGGGGGTGTAGTATGTAGGGTCAGTGTAGTGTGTGTGATGTGGGGGTGTAGTATGTAGGGTCAGTGTAGTGTGTGTGATGTGGGGGTGTAGTATGTAGGGTCAGTGTAGTGTGTGTGATGTGGGGGTGTAGTATGTAGGGTCAGTGTAGTATATGTGATGTGGGAGTGTAGTATGTAGGGTCAGTGTAGTGTGTGATGTGGGGGTGTAGTATGTAGGGTCAGTGTAGTGTGTGTGATGTGGGGGTGTAGTATGTAGGGTCAGTGTAGTGTGTGATGTGGGGGTGTAGTATGTAGGGTCAGTGTAGTGTGTGTGATGTGGGGGTGTAGTATGTAGGGTCAGTGTAGTGTGTGTGATGTGGGGGTGTAGTATGTAGGGTCAGTGTAGTGGGGGGTGTAGTATGTAGGGTCAGTGTAGTGTGTGTGATGTGGGGGTGTAGTATGTAGGGTCAGTGTAGTGTGTGTGATGTGGGGGTGTAGTATGTAGGGTCAGTGTAGTGTGTGTGATGTGGGGGGTGTAGTATGTAGGGTCAGTGTAGTGTGTGTGATGTGGGGGTGTAGTATGTAGGGTCAGTGTAGTGTGTGTGATGTGGGGTGTAGTATGTAGGGTCAGTGTAGTGTGTGATGTGGGGGTGCAGTATGTAGGGTCAGTGTAGTGTGTGTGATGTGGGGGGTGTAGTATGTAGGGTCAGTGTAGTGTGTGATGTGGGGGTGTAGTATGTAGGGTCAGTGTAGTGTGGGTGATGTGGGGGTGTAGTATGTAGGGTCAGTGTAGTGTGTGTGATGTGGGGGGTGTAGTATGTAGGGTCAGTGTAGTGTGTGATGTGGGGGTGCAGTATGTAGGGTCAGTGTAGTGTGTGATGTGGGGTTTAGTATGTAGGGTCAGTGTAGTGTGTGTGATGTGGGGGTGTAGTATGTAGGGTCAGTGTAGTGTGTGTGATGTGGGGTGTAGTATGTAGGGTCAGTGTAGTGTGTGATGTGGGGGTGTAGTATGTAGGGTCAGTGTACTGTGTGTGATGTGGGGGTGTAGTATGTAGGGTCAGTGTAGTGTGTGTGATGTGGGGTGTAGTATGTAGGGTCAGTGTAGTGTGTGTGATGTGGGGTGTAGTATGTAGGGTCAGTGTAGTGTGTGTGATGTGGGGGTGTAGTATGTAGGGTCAGTGTAGTGTGTGTGATGTGGGGGTGTAGTATGTAGGGTCAGTGTAGTGTGTGTGATGTGGGGGTGTAGTATGTAGGGTCAGTGTAGTGTGTGTGATGTGGGGGTGTAGTATGTAGGGTCAGTGTAGTGTGTGTGATGTGGGGGTGTAGTATGTAGGGTCAGTGTAGTGTGTGATGTGGGGGGTGTAGTATGTAGGGTCAGTGTAGTGTGTGATGTGGGGGTGTAGTATGTAGGGTCAGTGTAGTGTGTGTGATGTGGGGGTGTAGTATGTAGGGTCAGTGTAGTGTGTGTGATGTGGGGGTGTAGTATGTAGGGTCAGTGTAGTGTGTGTGATGTGGGGGTGTAGTATGTAGGGTCAGTGTAGTGTGTGTGATGTGGGGGTGTAGTATGTAGGGTCAGTGTAGAATATGTGATGTGGGGGTGTAGTATGTAGGGTCAGTGTAGTGTGTGTGATGTGTAGTGTAGTATGTAGGGTCAGTGTAGAGTGTGTGATGTGGGGGTGTAGTATGTAGGGTCAGTGTAGTGTGTGTGATGTGGGGGTGTAGTATGTAGGGTCAGTGTAGTGTGTGATGTGGGGGTGTAGTATGTAGGGTCAGTGTAGTGTGTGTGATGTGGGGTGTAGTATGTAGGGTCAGTGTAGTGTGTGTGATGTAGGGGTGTAGTATGTAGGGTCAGTGTAGTGTGTGATGTGGGGTTTAGTATGTAGGGTCAGTGTAGTGTGTGTGATGTGGGGGTGTAGTATGTAGGGTCAGTGTAGTGTGTGTGATGTGGGGGTGTAGTATGTAGGGTCACTGTAGTGTGTGTGATGTGGGGGTGTAGTATGTAGGGTCAGTGTAGTGTGTGTGTGTGATGTGGGGTCAGTGTAGTGTGTGTGATGTTGGGGTGTAGTATGTAGGGTCAGTGTAGTGTGTCTGATGTGGGGGTGTAGTATGTAGGGTCAGTGTAGTGTGTGTGATGTGGGGGGTATAGTATGTAGGGTCAGTGTAGTGTGTGTGATGTGGGGTGTAGTATGTAGGGTCAGTGTAGTGTGTGTGATGTGGGGGTGTAGTATGTAGGGTCAGTGTAGTGTGTGATGTGGGGGTGTAGTATGTAGGGTCAGTGTAGTGTGTGTGTGATGTGGGGGTGTAGTATGTAGGGTCACTGTAGTGTGTGTGATGTAGGGGTGTAGTATGTAGGGTCAGTGTAGCGTGTGTGATGTGGGGTGTAGTATGTAGGGTCAGTGTAGTGTGTGATGTGGGGGTGTAGTATGTAGGGTCAGTGTAGTGTGTGTGATGTGGGGGGTGTAGTATGTAGGGTCAGTGTAGTGTGTGTGATGTGGGGGGTGTAGTATGTAGGGTCAGTGTAGTGTGTGTGATGTGGGGGTGTAGTATGTAGGGTCAGTGTAGTGTGTGTGATGTGGGGGTGTAGTATGTAGGGTCAGTGTAGTGTGTGTGATGTGGGGGTGTAGTATGTAGGGTCAGTGTAGTGTGTGATGTGGGGGGTGTAGTATGTAGGGTCAGTGTAGTGTGTGTGTGATGTGGGGGGTGTAGTATGTAGGGTCAGTGTAGTGTGTGTGATGTGGGGGTGTAGTATGTAGGGTCAGTGTAGTGTGTAATGTGGGGGTGTAGTATGTAGGGTCACTGTAGTGTGTGTGATGTGGGGGTGTAGTATGTAGGGTCAGTGTAGTGTGTGTGTGATGTGGGGTCAGTGTAGTGTGTGTGATGTGGGGGTGTAGTATGTAGGGTCAGTGTAGTGTGTGATGTGGGGGTGTAGTATGTAGGGTCAGTGTAGTGTGTGATGTGGGGGTGTAGTATGTAGGGTCAGTGTAGTGTGTGTGATGTGGGGGGTGTAGCATGTAGGGTCAGTGTAGTGTGTGTGATGTGGGGTGTAGTATGTAGGGTCAGTGTAGTGTGTGTGATGTGGGGGTGTAGTATGAAGGGTCAGTGTAGTGTGTGATGTGGGGGGTGTAGTATGTAGGGTCAGTGTAGTGTGTGATGTTGGGGTGTAGTATGTAGGGTCAGTGTAGTGTGTGTGATGTGGGGGTGTAGTATGTAGGGTCAGTGTAGTGTGTGTGATGTGGGGGGTGTAGTATGTAGGGTCAGTGTAGTGTGTGATGTGGGGGTGTAGTATGTAGGGTCAGTGTAGTGTGTGTGATGTGGGGGTGTAGTATGTAGGGTCAGTGTAGTGTGTGTGATGTGGGGGTGTAGTATGTAGGGTCAGTGTAGTGTGTGTGATGTGGGGGTGTAGTATGTAGGGTCAGTGTAGTGTGTGTGATGTGGGGGTGTAGTATGTAGGGTCAGTGTAGTGTGTGTGACGTGGGGGTGTAGTATGTAGGGTCAGTGTAGTGTGTGTGATGTGGGGGTGTAGTATGTAGGGTCAGTGTAGTGTGTGTGATGTGGGGGTGTAGTATGTAGGGTCAGTGTAGTGTGTGTGATGTGGGGGTGTAGTATGTAGGGTCAGTGTAGTGTGTGTGATGTGGGGGTGTAGTATGTAGGGTCAGTGTAGTGTGTGTGATGTGGGGGTGTAGTATGTAGGGTCAGTGTAGTGTGTGTGATGTGGGGGGTGTAGTATGTAGGGTCAGTGTAGTGTGTGTGATGTGGGGGTGTAGTATGTAGTGTCAGTGTAGTGTGTGTGATGTGGGGTGTAGTATGTAGGGTCAGTGTAGTGTGTGTGATGTGGGGGTGTAGTATGTAGGGTCAGTGTAGTGTGTGTGATGTGGGGGGTGTAGTATGTAGGGTCAGTGTAGTGTGTGATGTGGGGGTGTAGTATGTAGGGTCAGTGTAGTGTGTGTGATGTGGGGGTGTAGTATGTAGGGTCAGTGTAGTGTGTGTGATGTGGGGGGTGTAGTATGTAGGGTCAGTGTAGTGTGTGTGATGTGGGGGTGTAGTATGTAGTGTCAGTGTAGTGTGTGTGATGTGGGGTGTAGTATGTAGGGTCAGTGTAGTGTGTGTGATGTGGGGGTGTAGTATGTAGGGTCAGTGTAGTGTGTGTGATGTGGGGGGTGTAGTATGTAGGGTCAGTGTAGTGTGTGATGTGGGGGTGTAGTATGTAGGGTCAGTGTAGTGTGTGTGATGTGGGGGTGTAGTATGTAGGGTCAGTGTAGTGTGTGTGATGTAGGGGTTTAGTATGTAGGGTCAGTGTAGTGTGTGTGATGTGGGGGTATAGTATGTAAGGTCAGTGTAGTGTGTGTGATGTGGGGGTGTAGTATGTAGGGTCAGTGTAGTGTGTGTGATGTGGGGGTGTAGTATGTAGTGTCAGTGTAGTGTGTGTGATGTGGGGGTGTAGTATGTAGGGTCAGTGTAGTGTGTGTGATGTGGGGGTGTAGTATGTAGGGTCAGTGTAGTGTGTGATGTGGGGGTGTAGTATGTAGGGTCAGTGTAGTGTGTGTGACGTGGGGGTGTAGTATGTAGGGTCAGTGTAGTGTGTGTGATGTGGGGGTGTAGTATGTAGGGTCAGTGTAGTGTGTGTGATGTGGGGGTGTAGTATGTAAGGTCAGTGTAGTGTGTGTGATGTGGGGGTGTAGTATGTAGGGTCAGTGTAGTGTGTGTGATGTGGGGGTGTAGTATGTAGTGTCAGTGTAGTGTGTGTGATGTGGGGGTGTAGTATGTAGGGTCAGTGTAGTGTGTGATGTGGGGTGTAGTATGTAGGGTCAGTGTAGTGTGTGTGATGTGGGGGTGTAGTATGTAAGGTCAGTGTAGTGTGTGTGATGTGGGGGTGTAGTATGTAGGGTCAGTGTAGTGTGTGTGATGTGGGGGTGTAGTATGTAGTGTCAGTGTAGTGTGTGTGATGTGGGGGTGTAGTATGTAGGGTCAGTGTAGTGTGTGTGATGTGGGGGTGTAGTATGTAGGGTCAGTGTAGTGTGTGATGTGGGGGTGTAGTATGTAGGGTCAGTGTAGTGTGTGTGACGTGGGGGTGTAGTATGTAGGGTCAGTGTAGTGTGTGTGATGTGGGGGTGTAGTATGTAGGGTCAGTGTAGTATATGTGATGTGGGGGTGTAGTATGTAGGGTCAGTGTAGTGTGTGATGTGGGGGTGTAGTATGTAGGGTCAGTGTAGTGTGTGTGATGTGGGGGTGTAGTATGTAGGGTCAGTGTAGTGTGTGTGATGTGGGAGTGCAGTATGTAGGGTCAGTGTAGTATATGTGATGTGGGGGTGTAGTATGTAGGGTCAGTGTAGTGTGTGTGATGTGGGGGTGTAGTATGTAGGGTCAGTGTAGTGTGTGTAATGTGGGGGTGTAGTATGTAGGGTCACTGTAGTGTGTGTGATGTAGGGGTGTAGTATGTAGGGTCAGTGTAGTGTGTGTGATGTGGGGGTGTAGTATGTAGGGTCAGTGTAGTGTGTGTGATGTGGGGGGTGTAGTATGTAGGGTCAGTGTAGTGTGTGTGATGTGGGGGGTGTAGTATGTAGGGTCAGTGTAGTGTGTGTGATGTGGGGTGTAGTATGTAGGGTCAGTGTAGTGTGTGATGTGGGGTGTAGTATGTAGGGTCAGTGTAGTGTGTGTGATGTGGGGGTGTAGTATGTAGGGTCAGTGTAGTGTGTGATGTGGGGGTGTAGTATGTAGGGTCAGTGTAGTGTGTGTGATGTAGGGGTGTAGTATGTAGGGTCAGTGTAGTGTGTGATGTGGGGGTGTAGTATGTAGGGTCAGTGTAGTGTGTGTGATGTGGGGTGTAGTATGTAGGGTCAGTGTAGTGTGTGTGATGTGGGGTGTAGTATGTAGGGTCAGTGTAGTGTGTGTGATGTGGGGTGTAGTATGTAGGGTCAGTGTAGTGTGTGTGATGTGGGGGTGTAGTATGTAGGGTCAGTGTAGTGTGTGTGATGTGGGGTGTAGTATGTAGGGTCAGTGTAGTGTGTGATGTAGGCGTGTAGTATGTAGGGTCAGTGTAGTGTGTGTGATGTGGGGGTGTAGTATGTAGGGTCAGTGTAGTGTGTGTGATGTGGGGGTGTAGTATGTAGGGTCAGTGTAGTGTGTGTGATGTGGGGGTGTATTATGTAGGGTCAGTGTAGTGTGTGTGATGTGGGGGTGTAGTATGTAGGGTCAGTGTAGTGTGTGATGTGGGGGGTGTAGTATGTAGGGTCAGTGTAGTGTGTGTAATGTGGGGGTGTAGTATGTAGGGTCAGTGTAGTGTGTGTGATGTGGGGTGTAGTATGTAGGGTCAGTGTAGTGTGTGTGATGTGGGGGTGTAGTATGTAGGGTCAGTGTAGTGTGTGTGATGTGGGGTGTAGTATGTAGGGTCAGTGTAGTGTGTGTGATGTGGGGTGTAGTATGTAGGGTCAGTGTAGTATGTGTGATGTGGGGTGTAGTATGTAGGGTCAGTGTAGTGTGTGTGATGTGGGGGTGTAGTATGTAGGGTCAGTGTAGTGTGTGTGATGTGGGGGTGTAGTATGTAGGGTCAGTGTAGTGTGTGTAATGTGGGGGTGTAGTATGTAGGGTCAGTGTAGTGTGTGTGTGATGTGGGGTCAGTGTAGTGTGTGTGATGTGGGGGTGTAGTATGTAGGGTCAGTGTAGTGTGTGTGATGTGGGGTGTAGTATGTAGGGTCAGTGTAGTGTGTGATGTGGGGGTGTAGTATGTAGGGTCAGTGTAGTGTGTGTGATGTGGGGGTGTAGTATGTAGGGTCAGTGTAGTGTGTGATGTGGGGGTGTAGTATGTAGGGTCAGTGTAGTGTGTGTGATGTGGGGGTGTAGTATGTAGGGTCAGTGTAGTGTGTGTGATGTGGGGGGTGTAGTATGTAGGGTCAGTGTAGTGTGTGTGATGTGGGGGTGTAGTATGTAGGGTCAGTGTAGTGTGTGTGACGTGGGGGTGTAGTATGTAGGGTCACTGTAGTGTGTGTGATGTAGGGGTGTAGTATGTAGGGTCAGTGTAGTGTGTGTGATGTGGGGGGTGTAGTATATAGAGTCAGTGTAGTGTGTGTGATGTGGGGGTGTAGTATGTAGGGTCAGTGTAGTGTGTGTGATGTGGGGGTGTAGTATGTAGGGTCAGTGTAGTGTGTAATGTGGGGGTGTAGTATGTAGGGTCAGTGTAGTGTGTGTGATGTGGGGGTGTAGTATGTAGGGTCACTGTAGTGTGTGTGATGTAGGGGTGTAGTATGTAGGGTCAGTGTAGTGTGTGTGATGTGGGGGGTGTAGTATATAGAGTCAGTGTAGTGTGTGTGATGTGGGGGTGTAGTATGTAGGGTCAGTGTAGTGTGTGTGATGTGGGGGTGTAGTATGTAGGGTCAGTGTAGTGTGTGTGATGTGGGGTGTAGTATGTAGGGTCAGTGTAGTGTGTGTGATGTGGGGGTGTAGTATGTAGGGTCAGTGTAGTGTGTGTGATGTGGGGTGTAGTATGTAGGGTCAGTGTAGTGTGTGATGTGGGGGTGTAGTATGTAGGGTCAGTGTAGTGTGTGATGTGGGGGTGTAGTATGTAGGGTCAGTGTAGTGTGTGTGATGTGGGGGTGTAGTATGTAGGGTCAGTGTAGTGTGTGTGATGTGGGGGTGTAGTATGTAGGGTCAGTGTAGTGTGTGTGATGTGGGGTGTAGTATGTAGGGTCAGTGTAGTGTGTGTAATGTGGGGGTGTAGTATGTAGGGTCAGTGTAGTGTGTGTGATGTGGGGGTGTAGTATGTAGGGTCAGTGTAGTGTGTGTGATGTGGGGGTGTAGTATGTAGTGTCAGTGTAGTGTGTGTGATGTGGGGGTGTAGTATGTAGGGTCAGTGTAGTGTGTGTGATGTGGGGGTGTAGTATGTAGGGTCAGTGTAGTGTGTGATGTGGGGGTGTAGTATGTAGGGTCAGTGTAGTGTGTGTGACGTGGGGGTGTAGTATGTAGGGTCAGTGTAGTGTGTGTGATGTGGGGGTGTAGTATGTAGGGTCAGTGTAGTATATGTGATGTGGGGGTGTAGTATGTAGGGTCAGTGTAGTGTGTGATGTGGGGGTGTAGTATGTAGGGTCAGTGTAGTGTGTGTGATGTGGGGGTGTAGTATGTAGGGTCAGTGTAGTGTGTGTGATGTGGGAGTGCAGTATGTAGGGTCAGTGTAGTATATGTGATGTGGGGGTGTAGTATGTAGGGTCAGTGTAGTGTGTGTGATGTGGGGGTGTAGTATGTAGGGTCAGTGTAGTGTGTGTAATGTGGGGGTGTAGTATGTAGGGTCACTGTAGTGTGTGTGATGTAGGGGTGTAGTATGTAGGGTCAGTGTAGTGTGTGTGATGTGGGGGTGTAGTATGTAGGGTCAGTGTAGTGTGTGTGATGTGGGGGGTGTAGTATGTAGGGTCAGTGTAGTGTGTGTGATGTGGGGGGTGTAGTATGTAGGGTCAGTGTAGTGTGTGTGATGTGGGGTGTAGTATGTAGGGTCAGTGTAGTGTGTGATGTGGGGTGTAGTATGTAGGGTCAGTGTAGTGTGTGTGATGTGGGGGTGTAGTATGTAGGGTCAGTGTAGTGTGTGATGTGGGGGTGTAGTATGTAGGGTCAGTGTAGTGTGTGTGATGTAGGGGTGTAGTATGTAGGGTCAGTGTAGTGTGTGATGTGGGGGTGTAGTATGTAGGGTCAGTGTAGTGTGTGTGATGTGGGGTGTAGTATGTAGGGTCAGTGTAGTGTGTGTGATGTGGGGTGTAGTATGTAGGGTCAGTGTAGTGTGTGTGATGTGGGGTGTAGTATGTAGGGTCAGTGTAGTGTGTGTGATGTGGGGGTGTAGTATGTAGGGTCAGTGTAGTGTGTGTGATGTGGGGTGTAGTATGTAGGGTCAGTGTAGTGTGTGATGTAGGCGTGTAGTATGTAGGGTCAGTGTAGTGTGTGTGATGTGGGGGTGTAGTATGTAGGGTCAGTGTAGTGTGTGTGATGTGGGGGTGTAGTATGTAGGGTCAGTGTAGTGTGTGTGATGTGGGGGTGTATTATGTAGGGTCAGTGTAGTGTGTGTGATGTGGGGGTGTAGTATGTAGGGTCAGTGTAGTGTGTGATGTGGGGGGTGTAGTATGTAGGGTCAGTGTAGTGTGTGTAATGTGGGGGTGTAGTATGTAGGGTCAGTGTAGTGTGTGTGATGTGGGGTGTAGTATGTAGGGTCAGTGTAGTGTGTGTGATGTGGGGGTGTAGTATGTAGGGTCAGTGTAGTGTGTGTGATGTGGGGTGTAGTATGTAGGGTCAGTGTAGTGTGTGTGATGTGGGGTGTAGTATGTAGGGTCAGTGTAGTATGTGTGATGTGGGGTGTAGTATGTAGGGTCAGTGTAGTGTGTGTGATGTGGGGGTGTAGTATGTAGGGTCAGTGTAGTGTGTGTGATGTGGGGGTGTAGTATGTAGGGTCAGTGTAGTGTGTGTAATGTGGGGGTGTAGTATGTAGGGTCAGTGTAGTGTGTGTGTGATGTGGGGTCAGTGTAGTGTGTGTGATGTGGGGGTGTAGTATGTAGGGTCAGTGTAGTGTGTGTGATGTGGGGTGTAGTATGTAGGGTCAGTGTAGTGTGTGATGTGGGGGTGTAGTATGTAGGGTCAGTGTAGTGTGTGTGATGTGGGGGTGTAGTATGTAGGGTCAGTGTAGTGTGTGATGTGGGGGTGTAGTATGTAGGGTCAGTGTAGTGTGTGTGATGTGGGGGTGTAGTATGTAGGGTCAGTGTAGTGTGTGTGATGTGGGGGGTGTAGTATGTAGGGTCAGTGTAGTGTGTGTGATGTGGGGGTGTAGTATGTAGGGTCAGTGTAGTGTGTGTGACGTGGGGGTGTAGTATGTAGGGTCAGTGTAGTGTGTGTGATGTGGGGGTGTAGTATGTAGGGTCACTGTAGTGTGTGTGATGTAGGGGTGTAGTATGTAGGGTCAGTGTAGTGTGTGTGATGTGGGGGGTGTAGTATATAGAGTCAGTGTAGTGTGTGTGATGTGGGGGTGTAGTATGTAGGGTCAGTGTAGTGTGTGTGATGTGGGGGTGTAGTATGTAGGGTCAGTGTAGTGTGTGTGATGTGGGGTGTAGTATGTAGGGTCAGTGTAGTGTGTGTGATGTGGGGGTGTAGTATGTAGGGTCAGTGTAGTGTGTGTGATGTGGGGTGTAGTATGTAGGGTCAGTGTAGTGTGTGATGTGGGGGTGTAGTATGTAGGGTCAGTGTAGTGTGTGATGTGGGGGTGTAGTATGTAGGGTCAGTGTAGTGTGTGTGATGTGGGGGTGTAGTATGTAGGGTCAGTGTAGTGTGTGTGATGTGGGGGTGTAGTATGTAGGGTCAGTGTAGTGTGTGTGATGTGGGGTGTAGTATGTAGGGTCAGTGTAGTGTGTGTAATGTGGGGGTGTAGTATGTAGGGTCAGTGTAGTGTGTGTGATGTGGGGGTGTAGTATGTAGGGTCAGTGTAGTGTGTGTGATGTGGGGGTGTAGTATGTAGGGTCAGTGTAGTATATGTGATGTGGGGGTGTAGTATGTAGGGTCAGTGTAGTGTGTGTGATGTGGGGGTGTAGTATGTAGGGTCAGTGTAGTGTGTGTGATGTGGGGGGTGTAGTATGTAGGGTCAGTGTAGTGTGTGTGATGTGGTGGTGTAGTATGTAGGGTCAGTGTAGTGTGTGTGATGTGGGGGTGTAGTATGTAGGGTCAGTGTAGTGTGTGTGATGTGGGGGTGTAGTATGTAGGGTCAGTGTAGTGTGTGATGTGGGGGTGTAGTATGTAGGGTCAGTGTAGTGTGTGTGATGTGGGGGTGTAGTATGTAGGGTCAGTGTAGTGTGTGTGATGTGGGGGTGTAGTATGTAGGGTCAGTGTAGTGTGTGTGATGTGGGGGGTGTAGTACGTAGGGTCAGTGTAGTGTGTGATGTGGGTGTAGTATGTAGGGTCAGTGTAGTGTGTGATGTGGGGGTGTAGTATGTAGGGTCAGTGTAGTGTGTGTGATGTGGGGGTGTAGTATGTAGGGTCAGTGTAGTGTGTGTGATGTGGGGGTGTAGTATGTAGGGTCAGTGTAGTGTGTGTGATGTGGGGGTGTAGTATGTAGGGTCAGTGTAGTGTGTGTGATGTGGGGGGTGTAGTATGTAGGGTCAGTGTAGTGTGTGTGATGTGGTGGTGTAGTATGTAGGGTCAGTGTAGTGTGTAATGTGGGGGTGTAGTATGTAGGGTCAGTGTAGTGTGTGTGATGTGGGGGTGTAGTATGTAGGGTCAGTGTAGTGTGTGATGTGGGGGTGTAGTATGTAGGGTCAGTGTAGTGTGTGTGATGTGGGGGTGTAGTATGTAGGGTCAGTGTAGTGTGTGTGATGTGAGGGTGTAGTATGTAGGGTCAGTGTAGTGTGTGTGATGTGGGGTGTAGTATGTAGGGTCAGTGTAGTGTGTGTGATGTGGGGGGTGTAGTATGTAGGGTCAGTGTAGTGTGTGTGATGTGGGGGTGTAGTATGTAGGGTCAGTGTAGTGTGTGATGTGGGGGTGTAGTATGTAGGGTCAGTGTAGTGTGTGTGATGTGGGGTGTAGTATGTAGGGTCAGTGTAGTGTGTGTGATGTGGGGGTGTAGTATGTAGGGTCAGTGTAGTGTGTGATGTGGGGGGTGTAGTATGTAGGGTCAGTGTAGTGTGTGATGTGAGGGTGTAGTATGTAGGGTCAGTGTAGTGTGTGTGATGTGGGGGTGTAGTATGTAGGGTCAGTGTAGTGTGTGTGATGTGGGGGTGTAGTATGTAGGGTCAGTGTAGTGTGTGTGATGTGGGGTGTAGTATGTAGGGTCAGTGTAGTGTGTGTGATGTGGGGGTGTAGTATGTAAGGTCAGTGTAGTGTGTGATGTGGGGGGTGTAGTATGAAGGGTCAGTGTAGTGTGTGTGATGTGGGGGTGTAGTATGTAGGGTCAGTGTAGTGTGTGTGATGTGGGGGTGTAGTATGTAGGGTCAGTGTAGTGTGTGTGATGTGGGTGTAGTATGTAGGGTCAGTGTAGTGTGTGTGATGTGGGGGTGTAGTATGTAGGGTCAGTGTAGTGTGTGTGACGTGGGGGTGTAGTATGTAGGGTCAGTGTAGTGTGTGTGATGTGGGGGTGTAGTATGTAGGGTCACTGTAGTGTGTGTGATGTAGGGGTGTAGTATGTAGGGTCAGTGTAGTGTGTGTGATGTGGGGGGTGTAGTATATAGAGTCAGTGTAGTGTGTGTGATGTGGGGGTGTAGTATGTAGGGTCAGTGTAGTGTGTGTGATGTGGGGTGTAGTATGTAGGGTCAGTGTAGTGTGTGTGATGTGGGGGTGTAGTATGTAGGGTCAGTGTAGTGTGTGATGTGGGGGTGTAGTATGTAGGGTCAGTGTAGTATATGTGATGTGGGGGTGTAGTATGTAGGGTCAGTGTAGTGTGTGATGTGGGGGTGTAGTATGTAGGGTCAGTGTAGTGTGTGTGATGTGGGGGTGTAGTATGTAGGGTCAGTGTAGTGTGTGATGTGGGGGTGTAGTATGTAGGGTCAGTGTAGTGTGTGTGATGTGGGGGGTGTAGTATGTAGGGTCAGTGTAGTGTGTGATGTGGGGGTGTAGGGTGTAGGGTCAGTGTAGTGTGTGTGATGTGGGGTGTAGTATGTAGGGTCAGTGTAGTGTGTGTGATGTGGGGTGTAGTATGTAGGGTCAGTGTAGTGTGTGATGTGGGGGTGTAGTATGTAGGGTCAGTGTAGTGTGTGTGATGTGGGGTGTAGTATGTAGGGTCAGTGTAGTGTGTGTGATGTGGGTGTAGTATGTAGGGTCAGTGTAGTGTGTGTGATGTGGGGGTGTAGTATGTAGGGTCAGTGTAGTGTGTGTGATGTGGGGGTGTAGTATGAAGGGTCAGTGTAGTGTGTGATGTGGGGGGTGTAGTATGTAGGGTCAGTGTAGTGTGTGATGTTGGGGTGTAGTATGTAGGGTCAGTGTAGTGTGTGTGATGTGGGGGTGTAGTATGTAGGGTCAGTGTAGTGTGTGTGATGTGGGGGTGTAGTATGTAGGGTCAGTGTAGTGTGTGTAATGTGGGGGGTGTAGTATGTAGGGTCAGTGTAGTGTGTGTGATGTGGGGTGTAGTATGTAGGGTCAGTGTAGTGTGTGTGATGTGGGGGTGTAGTATGTAGGGTCAGTGTAGTGTGTGATGTGGGGGTGTAGTATGTAGGGTCAGTGTAGTGTGTGTGATGTGGGGGTGTAGTATGTAGGGTCAGTGTAGTGTGTGTGATGTGGGGGTGTAGTATGTAGGGTCAGTGTAGTGTGTGATGTGGGGGTGTAGTATGTAGGGTCACTGTAGTGTGTGTGATGTAGGGGTGTAGTATGTAGGGTCAGTGTAGTGTGTGTGATGTGGGGGGTGTAGTATATAGAGTCAGTGTAGTGTGTGTGATGTGGGGGTGTAGTATGTAGGGTCAGTGTAGTGTGTGTGATGTGGGGGTGTAGTATGTAGGGTCAGTGTAGTGTGTGTGATGTGGGGGTGTATTATGTAGGGTCAGTGTAGTGTGTGTGATGTGGGGGTGTAGTATGTAGGGTCAGTGTAGTGTGTGATGTGGGGGGTGTAGTATGTAGGGTCAGTGTAGTGTGTGTGATGTGGGGGTGTAGTATGTAGGGTCAGTGTAGTGTGTGTGATGTGGGGGTGTAGTATGTAGGGTCAGTGTAGTGTGTGATGTGGGGGGTGTAGTATGTAGGGTCAGTGTAGTGTGTGATGTGGGGGGTGTAGTATGTAGGGTCAGTGTAGTGTGTGATGTGGGGGTGTAGTATGTAGGGTCAGTGTAGTGTGTGTGATGTGGGGGGTGTAGTATGTAGGGTCAGTGTAGTGTGTGATGTGGGGGTGTAGGGTGTAGGGTCAGTGTAGTGTGTGTGATGTGGGGTGTAGTATGTAGGGTCAGTGTAGTGTGTGTGATGTGGGGTGTAGTATGTAGGGTCAGTGTAGTGTGTGATGTGGGGGTGTAGTATGTAGGGTCAGTGTAGTATATGTGATGTGGGGGTGTAGTATGTAGGGTCAGTGTAGTGTGTGATGTGGGGGTGTAGTATGTAGGGTCAGTGTAGTGTGTGTGATGTGGGGGTGTAGTATGTAGGGTCAGTGTAGTGTGTGATGTGGGGGTGTAGTATGTAGGGTCAGTGTAGTGTGTGTGATGTGGGGGGTGTAGTATGTAGGGTCAGTGTAGTGTGTGATGTGGGGGTGTAGGGTGTAGGGTCAGTGTAGTGTGTGTGATGTGGGGTGTAGTATGTAGGGTCAGTGTAGTGTGTGTGATGTGGGGTGTAGTATGTAGGGTCAGTGTAGTGTGTGATGTGGGGGTGTAGTATGTAGGGTCAGTGTAGTGTGTGTGATGTGGGGTGTAGTATGTAGGGTCAGTGTAGTGTGTGTGATGTGGGTGTAGTATGT
This sequence comes from Rana muscosa, assembly GCA_029206835.1. NCBI lineage: Eukaryota > Metazoa > Chordata > Amphibia > Anura > Ranidae > Rana > Rana muscosa. The sequence continues at coordinate 3,629,290 of CM055117.1, read as the reverse complement.
AGGGTCAGTGTAGTGTGTGTGATGTGGGGGTGTAGTATGTAGGGTCAGTGTAGTGTGTGTGATGTGGGGGTGTAGTATGAAGGGTCAGTGTAGTGTGTGATGTGGGGGGTGTAGTATGTAGGGTCAGTGTAGTGTGTGATGTTGGGGTGTAGTATGTAGGGTCAGTGTAGTGTGTGTGATGTGGGGGTGTAGTATGTAGGGTCAGTGTAGTGTGTGTGATGTGGGGGTGTAGTATGTAGGGTCAGTGTAGTGTGTGTAATGTGGGGGGTGTAGTATGTAGGGTCAGTGTAGTGTGTGTGATGTGGGGTGTAGTATGTAGGGTCAGTGTAGTGTGTGTGATGTGGGGGTGTAGTATGTAGGGTCAGTGTAGTGTGTGATGTGGGGGTGTAGTATGTAGGGTCAGTGTAGTGTGTGTGATGTGGGGGTGTAGTATGTAGGGTCAGTGTAGTGTGTGTGATGTGGGGGTGTAGTATGTAGGGTCAGTGTAGTGTGTGATGTGGGGGTGTAGTATGTAGGGTCAGTGTAGTGTGTGTGATGTGGGGTGTAGTATGTAGGGTCAGTGTAGTGTGTGTGATGTGGGAGTGTAGTATGTAGGGTCAGTGTAGTGAGTGTGATGTGGGGGTGTAGTATGTAGGGTCAGTGTAGTGTGTGTGATGTGGGAGTGTAGTATGTAGGGTCAGTGTAGTGTGTGTGATGTGGGGGTGTAGTATGTAGGGTCAGTGTAGTGTGTGTGATGTGTGGGGTGTAGTATGTAGGGTCAGTGTAGTGTGTGATGTGGGGGTGTAGTATGTAGGGTCAGTGTAGTGTGTGATGTGGGGGTGTAGTATGTAGGGTCAGTGTAGTGTGTGATGTGGGGGTGTAGTATGTAGGGTCAGTGTAGTGTGTGTGATGTGGGGGGTGTAGTATGTAGGGTCAGTGTAGTGTGTGTGATGTGGGGGTGTAGTATGTAGGGTCAGTGTAGTGTGTGTGATGTGGGGGTGTAGTATGTAGGGTCAGTGTAGTGTGTGTGATGTGGGGGTGTAGTATGTAGGGTCAGTGTAGTGTGTATGATGTGGGGGTGTAGTATGTAGGGTCAGTGTAGTGTGTGATGTGGGGGTGTAGTATGTAGGGTCAGTGTAGTGTGTGTGATGTGGGGGGTGTAGCATGTAGGGTCAGTGTAGTGTGTGATGTGGGGGTGTAGTATGTAGGGTCAGTGTAGTGTGTGTGATGTAGGGGTGTAGTATGTAGGGTCAGTGTAGTGTGTGTGATGTGGGTGTAGTATGTAGGGTCAGTGTAGTGTGTGTGATGTGGGGGGTGTAGTATGTAGGGTCAGTGTAGTGTGTGTGATGTGGGGGGTGTAGTATGTAGGGTCAGTGTAGTGTGTGTGATGTGGGGGTGTAGTATGTAGGGTCAGTGTAGTGTGTGTGATGTGGGGGTGTAGTATGTAGGGTCAGTGTAGTGTGTGATGTGGGGGGTGTAGTATGTAGGGTCAGTGTAGTGTGTGATGTGGGGGTGTAGTATGTAGGGTCAGTGTAGTGTGTGATGTGGGGGTGTAGTATGTAGGGTCAGTGTAGTGTGTGTGATGTGGGGGGTGTAGTATGTAGGGTCAGTGTAGTATGTGATGTGGGGGTGTAGTATGTAGGGTCAGTGTAGTGTGTGTGATGTGGGGTGTAGTATGTAGGGTCAGTGTAGTGTGTGTGATGTGGGGGTGTAGTATGTAGGGTCAGTGTAGTGTGTGTGATGTAGGGGTGTAGTATGTAGGGTCAGTGTAGTGTGTGTGATGTGGGGGTGTAGTATGTAGGGTCAGTGTAGTGTGTGTGATGTAGGGGTGTAGTATGTAGGGTCAGTGTAGTGTGTGTAATGTGGGGGTGTAGTATGTAGGGTCAGTGTAGTGTGTGTGTGATGTGGGGTCAGTGTAGTGTGTGTGATGTGGGGGTGTAGTATGTAGGGTCAGTGTAGTGTGTGTGATGTGGGGTGTAGTATGTAGGGTCAGTGTAGTGTGTGTGATGTGGGGGTGTAGTATGTAGGGTCAGTGTAGTGTGTGTGACGTGGGGGTGTAGTATGTAGGGTCAGTGTAGTGTGTGTGATGTGGGGGTGTAGTATGTAGGGTCACTGTAGTGTGTGTGATGTAGGGGTGTAGTATATAGGGTCAGTGTAGTGTGTGTGATGTGGGGGGTGTAGTATATAGAGTCAGTGTAGTGTTTGTGATGTGGGGGTGTAGTATGTAGGGTCAGTGTAGTGTGTGTGATGTGGGGGTGTAGTATGTAGGGTCAGTGTGGTGTGTGTGATGTGGGGGTGTAGTATGTAGGGTCAGTGTAGTGTGTGTGATGTGGGGGTGTAGTATGTAGGGTCAGTGTAGTGTGTGTGATGTGGGGTGTAGTATGTAGGGTCAGTGTAGTGTGTGTGATGTGGGGGTGTAGTATGTAGGGTCAGTGTAGTGTGTGTGATGTGGGGGTGTAGTATGTAGGGTCAGTGTAGTGTGTGATGTGGGGGTGTAGTATGTAGGGTCAGTGTAGTGTGTGATGTGGGGGTGTAGTATGTAGGGTCAGTGTAGTGTGTGATGTGGGGGTGTAGTATGTAGGGTCAGTGTAGTGTGTGTGATGTGGGGGTGTAGTATGTAGGGTCAGTGTAGTGTGTGTGATGTGGGGGTGTAGTATGTAGGGTCAGTGTAGTGTGTGTGATGTGGGGGTGTAGTATGTAGGGTCAGTGTAGTGTGTGATGTGGGGGGTGTAGTATGTAGGGTCAGTGTAGTGTGTGATGTGGGGGTTTAGTATGTAGGGTCAGTGTAGTGTGTGTGATGTGGGGGTGTAGTATGTAGGGTCAGTGTAGTGTGTGATGTGGGGGTGTAGTATGTAGGGTCAGTGTAGTGTGTGATGTGGGGGTGTAGTATGTAGGGTCAGTGTAGTATGTGTGATGTGGGGGTGTAGTATGTAGGGTCAGTGTAGTGTGTGTAATGTGGGGGTGTAGTATGTAGGGTCAGTGTAGTGTGTGATGTGGGGGTGTAGTATGTAGGGTCAGTGTAGTGTGTGATGTGGGGGTGTAGTATGTAGGGTCAGTGTAGTGTGTGTGATGTGTAGTGTAGTATGTAGGGTCAGTGTAGTGTGTGATGTGGGGGGTGTAGTATGTAGGGTCAGTGTAGTGTGTGTGATGTGGGGGTGTAGTATGTAGTGTCAGTGTAGTGTGTGTGATGTGGGGGTGTAGTATGTAGGGTCAGTGTAGAATATGTGATGTGGGGGTGTAGTATGTAGGGTCAGTGTAGTATATGTGATGTGGGGGTGTAGTATGTAGGGTCAGTGTAGTGTGTGAGATGTGGGGGTGTAGTATGTAGGGTCAGTGTAGTGTGTGAGATGTGGGGGTGTAGTATGTAGGGTCAGTGTAGTGTGTGATGTGGGGGTGTAGTATGTAGGGTCAGTGTAGTGTGTGATGTGGGGGTGTAGTATGTAGGGTCAGTGTAGTGTGTGTGATGTGGGGGGTGTAGTATGTAGGGTCAGTGTAGTGTGTGATGTGGGGGTGTAGTATGTAGGGTCAGTGTAGTGTGTGATGTGGGGGTGTAGTATGTAGGGTCAGTGTAGTGTGTGATGTGGGGGTGTAGTATGTAGGGTCAGTGTAGTGTGTGATGTGGGGGTGTAGTATGTAGGGTCAGTGTAGTGTGTGTGATGTGGGGGGTGTAGTATGTAGGGTCAGTGTAGTGTGTGATGTGGGGGTGTAGTATGTAGGGTCAGTGTAGTGTGTGTGATGTGGGGGTGTAGTATGTAGGGTCAGTGTAGTGTGTGTGATGTGGGGGTGTAGTATGTAGGGTCAGTGTAGTGTGTGTGATGTGGGGGTGTAGTATGTAGGGTCAGTGTAGTGTGTGTGATGTGGGGGTGTAGTATGTAGGGTCAGTGTAGTGTGTGTGATGTGGGGGTGTAGTATGTAGGGTCAGTGTAGTGTGTGTGATGTGGGGGTGTAGTATGTAGGGTCAGTGTAGTGTGTGATGTGGGGGGTGTAGTATGTAGGGTCAGTGTAGTGTGTGATGTGGGGGTTTAGTATGTAGGGTCAGTGTAGTGTGTGTGATGTGGGGGTGTAGTATGTAGGGTCAGTGTAGTGTGTGATGTGGGGGTGTAGTATGTAGGGTCAGTGTAGTGTGTGATGTGGGGGTGTAGTATGTAGGGTCAGTGTAGTGTGTGTGATGTGTAGTGTAGTATGTAGGGTCAGTGTAGTGTGTGTGATGTGGGGGTGTAGTATGTAGGGTCAGTGTAGTGTGTGTGATGTGGGGGTGTAGTATGTAGGGTCAGTGTAGTGTGTGTGATGTGGGGGTGTAGTATGTAGGGTCAGTGTAGTGTGTGTGATGTGGGGTGTAGTATGTAGGGTCAGTGTAGTGTGTGTGATGTGGGGGTGTAGTATGTAGGGTCAGTGTAGTGTGTGATGTGGGGGTGTAGTATGTAGGGTCAGTGTAGTGTGTGTGATGTGGGGGTGTAGTATGTAGGGTCAGTGTAGTGTGTGTGATGTGGGGGTGTAGTATGTAGGGTCAGTGTAGTGTGTGATGTGGGGGTGTAGTATGTAGGGTCAGTGTAGTGTGTGTGATGTGGGGGTGTAGTATGTAGGGTCAGTGTAGTGTGTGTGATGTGGGGTTTAGTATGTAGGGTCAGTGTAGTGTGTGTGATGTGGGGGTGTAGTATGTAGGGTCAGTGTAGTGTGTGATGTGGGGGTGTAGTATGTAGGGTCAGTGTAGTGTGTGTGATGTGGGGGTGTAGTATGTAGGGTCAGTGTAGTGTGTGTGATGTGGGGGTGTAGTATGTAGGGTCAGTGTAGTGTGTGATGTGGGGGGTGTAGTATGTAGGGTCAGTGTAGTGTGTGATGTGGGGGTGTAGTATGTAGGGTCAGTGTAGTGTGTGATGTGGGGGTGTAGTATGTAGGGTCAGTGTAGTGTGTGTGATGTGGGGGTGTAGTATGTAGGGTCAGTGTAGTGTGTGTGATGTGGGGGTGTAGTATGTAGGGTCATTGTAGTGTGTGTGATGTGGGGGTGTAGTATGTAGGGTCAGTGTAGTGTGTGTGATGTGGGGGTGTAGTATGTAGGGTCAGTGTAGTGTGTGTAATGTGGGGGTATAGTATGTAGGGTCAGTGTAGTGTGTATGATGTGGGGGTGTAGTATGTAGGGTCAGTGTAGTGTGTGTGATGTGGGGGGTGTAGTATGTAGGGTCAGTGTAGTATGTGTGATGTGGGGTGTAGTATGTAGGGTCAGTGTAGTGTGTGATGTGGGGGTGTAGTATGTAGGGTCAGTGTAGTGTGTGTGATGTGGGGGTGTAGTATGTAGGGTCAGTGTAGTGTGTGATGTGGGGGGTGTAGTATGTAGGGTCAGTGTAGTGTGTGATGTGGGGGTTTAGTATGTAGGGTCAGTGTAGTGTGTGTGATGTGGGGGTGTAGTATGTAGGGTCAGTGTAGTGTGTGATGTGGGGGTGTAGTATGTAGGGTCAGTGTAGTGTGTGTGATGTGGGGGTGTAGTATGTAGGGTCAGTGTAGTATGTGTGATGTGGGGTGTAGTATGTAAGGTCAGTGTAGTGTGTGTGATGTGGGGGTGTAGTATGTAGGGTCAGTGTAGTGTGTGATGTGGGGGTGTAGTATGTAGGGTCAGTGTAGTGTGTGATGTGGGGGTGTAGTATGTAGGGTCAGTGTAGTGTGTGTGATGTGGGGGGTGTAGTATGTAGGGTCAGTGTAGTGTGTGATGTGGGGGTGTAGTATGTAGGGTCAGTGTAGTGTGTGATGTGGGGGTGTAGTATGTAGGGTCAGTGTAGTGTGTGTGATGTGGGGGGTGTAGTATGTAGGGTCAGTGTAGTGTGTGATGTGGGGGTGTAGTATGTAGGGTCAGTGTAGTGTGTGATGTGGGGGTGTAGTATGTAGGGTCAGTGTAGTGTGTGTGATGTGGGGGGTGTAGTATGTAGGGTCAGTGTAGTGTGTGTAATGTGGGGGTGTAGTATGTAGGGTCAGTGTAGTGTGTGTGTGATGTGGGGTCAGTGTAGTGTGTGTGATGTGGGGGTGTAGTATGTAGGGTCAGTGTAGTGTGTGATGTGGGGGTGTAGTATGTAGGGTCAGTGTAGTGTGTGTGATGTGGGGGTGTAGTATGTAGGGTCAGTGTAGTGTGTGTGTGATGTGGGGGTGTAGTATGTAGGGTCAGTGTAGTGTGTGTGATGTGGGGGGTGTAGTATGTAGGGTCAGTGTAGTGTGTGTGATGTGGGGGTGTAGTATGTAGGGTCAGTGTAGTGTGTGTGATGTGGGGGTGTAGTATGTAGGGTCAGTGTAGTGTGTGTGATGTGGGGGTGTAGTATGTAGGGTCAGTGTAGTATATGTGATGTGGGGGTGTAGTATGTAGGGTCAGTGTAGTGTGTGTGATGTGGGGGTGTAGTATGTAGGGTCAGTGTAGTATATGTGATGTGGGGGTGTAGTATGTAGGGTCAGTGTAGTGTGTGTGATGTGGGGGGGTGTAGTATGTAGGGTCACTGTAGTGTGTGATGTGGGGGTGTAGTATGTAGGGTCAGTGTAGTGTGTGTGATGTGGGGGTGTAGTATGTAGGGTCAGTGTAGTGTGTGTGATGTGGGGGTGTAGTATGTAGGGTCAGTGTAGTGTGTGTGATGTGGGGTTTAGTATGTAGGGTCAGTGTAGTGTGTGATGTGGGGGTGTAGTATGTAGGGTCAGTGTAGTGTGTGATGTGGGGGTGTAGTATGTAGGGTCAGTGTAGTGTGTGTGATGTGTAGTGTAGTATGTAGGGTCAGTGTAGTGTGTGTGATGTGGGGGTGTAGTATGTAGGGTCAGTGTAGTGTGTGTGATGTGGGGGTGTAGTATGTAGGGTCAGTGTAGTGTGTGTGATGTGGGGGGTGTAGTATGTAGGGTCAGTGTAGTGTGTGTGATGTGGGAGTGTAGTATGTAGGGTCAGTGTAGTGTGTGATGTTGGGGTGTAGTATGTAGGGTCAGTGTAGTGTGTATGATGTGGGGGTGTAGTATGTAGGGTCAGTGTAGTGTGTGATGTTGGGGTGTAGTATGTAGGGTCAGTGTAGTGTGTGTGATGTGAGGGTGTAGTATGTAGGGTCAGTGTAGTGTGTGTAATGTGGGGGTGAAGTATGTAGGGTCAGTGTAGTGTGTGTGATGTGGGGGTGTAGTATGTAGGGTCAGTGTAGTGTGTGTGATGTGGGGGTGTAGTATGTAGGGTCACTGTAGTGTGTGTGATGTAGGGGTGTAGTATGTAGGGTCAGTGTAGCGTGTGTGATGTGGGGTGTAGTATGTAGGGTCAGTGTAGTGTGTGATGTGGGGGTGTAGTATGTAGGGTCAGTGTAGTGTGTGTGATGTGGGGGGTGTAGTATGTAGAGTCAGTGTAGTGTGTGTGATGTGGGGGGTGTAGTATGTAGGGTCAGTGTAGTGTGTGTGATGTGGGGTGTAGTATGTAGGGTCAGTGTAGTGTGTGATGTAGGGGTGTAGTATGTAGGGTCAGTGTAGTGTGTGTGATGTGGGGTGTAGTATGTAGGGTCAGTGTAGTGTGTGATGTGGGGGTGTAGTATGTAGGGTCAGTGTAGTGTGTGTGATGTGGGGGTGTAGTATGTAGGGTCAGTGTAGTGTGTGTGATGTGGGGGGTGTAGTATGTAGGGTCAGTGTAGTGTGTGATGTGGGGGTGTAGTATGTAGGGTCAGTGTAGTGTGTGTGATGTGGGGGTGTAGTATGTAGGGTCAGTGTAGTGTGTGTGATGTGGGGGTGTAGTATGTAGGGTCAGTGTAGTGTGTGATGTGGGGGTGTAGTATGTAGGGTCAGTGTAGTGTGTGATGTGGGGGGTGTAGTATGTAGGGTCAGTGTAGTGTGTGTGTAATGTGGGGGGTGTAGTATGTAGGGTCAGTGTAGTGTGTGATGTGGGGGTGTAGTATGTAGGGTCAGTGTAGTGTGTGATGTGGGGGTGTAGTATGTAGGGTCAGTGTAGTGTGTGTGATGTGGGGGGTGTAGCATGTAGGGTCAGTGTAGTGTGTGTGATGTGGGGTGTAGTATGTAGGGTCAGTGTAGTGTGTGTGATGTGGGGGTGTAGTATGAAGGGTCAGTGTAGTGTGTGTGATGTGGGGGTGTAGTATGTAGGGTCAGTGTAGTGTGTGTGTGATGTGGGGGGTGTAGTATGTAGGGTCAGTGTAGTGTGTGATGTTGGGGTGTAGTATGTAGGGTCAGTGTAGTGTGTGTGATGTTGGGGTGTAGTATGTAGGGTCAGTGTAGTGTGTCTGATGTGGGGGTGTAGTATGTAGGGTCAGTGTAGTGTGTGTGATGTGGGGGTGTAGTATGTAGGGTCAGTGTAGCGTGTGTGATGTGGGGTGTAGTATGTAGGGTCAGTGTAGTGTGTGATGTGGGGGTGTAGTATGTAGGGTCAGTGTAGTGTGTGTGATGTGGGGTGTAGTATGTAGGGTCAGTGTAGTGTGTGTGATGTGGGGGGTGTAGTATGTAGGGTCAGTGTAGTGTGTGTGATGTGGGGGTGTAGTATGTAGGGTCAGTGTAGTGTGTGTGATGTGGGGGTGTAGTATGTAAGGTCAGTGTAGTGTGTGTGATGTAGGGGTGTAGTATGTAGGGTCAGTGTAGCGTGTGTGATGTGGGGTGTAGTATGTAGGGTCAGTGTAGTGTGTGATGTGGGGGTGTAGTATGTAGGGTCAGTGTAGTGTGTGTGATGTGGGGTGTAGTATGTAGGGTCAGTGTAGTGTGTGTGATGTGGGGGGTGTAGTATGTAGGGTCAGTGTAGTGTGTGTGATGTGGGGGTGTAGTATGTAGGGTCAGTGTAGTGTGTGTGATGTGGGGGTGTAGTATGTAGGGTCAGTGTAGTGAGTGTGATGTGGGGTGTAGTATGTAGGGTCAGTGTAGTGAGTGTGATGTGGGGGTGTAGTATGTAGGGTCAGTGTAGTGTGTGATGTGGGGGGTGTAGTATGTAGGGTCAGTGTAGTGTGTGTGATGTGGGGGGTGTAGTATGTAGGGTCAGTGTAGTGTGTGTGATGTGGGGATGTAGTATGTAGGGTCAGTGTAGTGTGTGTGATGTGGGGGTGTAGTATGTAGGGTCAGTGTAGTGTGTGTGATGTGGGGGGTGTAGTATGTAGGGTCAGTGTAGTGTGTGTGATGTGGGGGGTGTAGTATGTAGGGTCAGTGTAGTGTGTGTGATGTGGGGGGTGTAGTATGTAGGGTCAGTGTAGTGTGTGTGATGTGGGGGGTGTAGTATGTAGGGTCAGTGTAGTGTGTGTGATGTGGGGTGTAGTATGTAGGGTCAGTGTAGTGTGTGTGATGTGGGGGTGTAGTATGTAGGGTCAGTGTAGTGTGTGATGTGGGGGGTGTAGTATGTAGGGTCAGTGTAGTGTGTGTGATGTGGGGGGTGTAGTATGTAGGGTCAGTGTAGTGTGTGTGATGTGGGGATGTAGTATGTAGGGTCAGTGTAGTGTGTGTGATGTGGGGGTGTAGTATGTAGGGTCAGTGTAGTGTGTGTGATGTGGGGGGTGTAGTATGTAGGGTCAGTGTAGTGTGTGTGATGTGGGGGGTGTAGTATGTAGGGTCAGTGTAGTGTGTGATGTGGGGGGTGTAGTATGTAGGGTCAGTGTAGTGTGTGTGATGTGGGGGTGCAGTATGTAGGGTCAGTGTAGTGTGTGTGATGTGGGGATGTAGTATGTAGGGTCAGTGTAGTGTGTGTGATGTGGGGGTGTAGTATGTAGGGTCAGTGTAGTGTGTGTGATGTGGGGGGTGTAGTATGTAGGGTCAGTGTAGTGTGTGTGATGTGGGGGGTGTAGTATGTAGGGTCAGTGTAGTGTGTGTGATGTGGGGGGTGTAGTATGTAGGGTCAGTGTAGTGTGTGTGATGTGGGGGGTGTAGTATGTAGGGTCAGTGTAGTGTGTGTGATGTGGGGTGTAGTATGTAGGGTCAGTGTAGTGTGTGTGATGTGGGGGTGTAGTATGTAGGGTCAGTGTAGTGTGTGTGATGTGGGGGTGTAGTATGTAGGGTCAGTGTAGTGTGTGTGATGTGGGGGTGTAGTATGTAGGGTCAGTGTAGTGTGTGTGATGTGGGGGGTGTAGTATGTAGGGTCAGTGTAGTGTGTGTGATGTGGGGGTGTAGTATGTAGGGTCAGTGTAGTGTGTGTGATGTGGGGGTGTAGTATGTAGGGTCAGTGTAGTGTGTGATGTGGGGGTGTAGTATGTAGGGTCAGTGTAGTGTGTGTGATGTGGGGGTGTAGTATGTAGGGTCAGTGTAGTGTGTGTGATGTGGGGGTGTAGTATGTAGGGTCAGTGTAGTGTGTGTGATGTGGGGTGTAGTATGTAGGGTCAGTGTAGTGTGTGTGATGTGGGGGTGTAGTATGTAGGGTCAGTGTAGTGTGTGTGATGTGGGGGGTGTAGTATGTAGGGTCAGTGTAGTGTGTGTGATGTGGGGGTGTAGTATGTAGTGTCAGTGTAGTGTGTGTGATGTGGGGTGTAGTATGTAGGGTCAGTGTAGTGTGTGTGATGTGGGGGTGTAGTATGTAGGGTCAGTGTACTGTGTGTGAAGTGGGGGTGTAGTATGTAGGGTCAGTGTAGTGTGTGATGTGGGGGTGTAGTATGTAGGGTCAGTGTAGTGTGTGTGATGTGGGGGTGTAGTATGTAAGGTCAGTGTAGTGTGTGTGATGTGGGGGTGTAGTATGTAGGGTCAGTGTAGTGTGTGTGATGTGGGGGTGTAGTATGTAGTGTCAGTGTAGTGTGTGTGATGTGGGGGTGTAGTATGTAGGGTCAGTGTAGTGTGTGTGATGTGGGGGTGTAGTATGTAGGGTCAGTGTAGTGTGTGATGTGGGGGTGTAGTATGTAGGGTCAGTGTAGTGTGTGTGACGTGGGGGTGTAGTATGTAGTGTCAGTGTAGTGTGTGTGATGTGGGGGTGTAGTATGTAGGGTCAGTGTAGTGTGTGATGTGGGGTGTAGTATGTAGGGTCAGTGTAGTGTGTGTGATGTGGGGGTGTAGTATGTAAGGTCAGTGTAGTGTGTGTGATGTGGGGGTGTAGTATGTAGGGTCAGTGTAGTGTGTGTGATGTGGGGGTGTAGTATGTAGTGTCAGTGTAGTGTGTGTGATGTGGGGGTGTAGTATGTAGGGTCAGTGTAGTGTGTGTGATGTGGGGGTGTAGTATGTAGGGTCAGTGTAGTGTGTGATGTGGGGGTGTAGTATGTAGGGTCAGTGTAGTGTGTGTGACGTGGGGGTGTAGTATGTAGGGTCAGTGTAGTGTGTGTGATGTGGGGGTGTAGTATGTAGGGTCAGTGTAGTGTGTGTGATGTGGGGGTGTAGTATGTAGGGTCAGTGTAGTGTGTGTGATGTGGGGGGTGTAGTATGTAGGGTCAGTGTAGTGTGTGTGATGTGGGGGTGTAGTATGTAGGGTCAGTGTAGTGTGTGTGATGTGGGGGGTGTAGTATGTAGGGTCAGTGTAGTGTGTGTGATGTGGGGGTGTAGTATGTAGGGTCAGTGTAGTGTGTGTGATGTGGGGGTGTAGTATGTAGGGTCAGTGTAGTGTGTGTGATGTGGGGGTGTAGTATGTAGGGTCAGTGTAGTGTGTGTGATGTGGGGGTGTAGTATGTAGGGTCAGTGTAGTGTGTGTGATGTGGGGTGTAGTATGTAGGGTCAGTGTAGTGTGTGTGATGTGGGGGTGTAGTATGTAGGGTCAGTGTAGTGTGTGTGATGTGGGGTGTAGTATGTAGGGTCAGTGTAGTGTGTGTGATGTGGGGGTGTAGTATGTAGGGTCAGTGTAGTGTGTGTGATGTGGGGGTGTAGTATGTAGGGTCAGTGTAGTGTGTGTGATGTGGGGGTGTAGTATGTAGGGTCAGTGTAGTGTGTGTGATGTGGGGGGTGTAGTATGTAGGGTCAGTGTAGTGTGTGTGATGTGGGGGTGTAGTATGTAGGGTCAGTGTAGTGTGTGTGATGTGGGGGTGTAGTATGTAGGGTCAGTGTAGTGTGTGATGTGGGGGTGTAGTATGTAGGGTCAGTGTAGTGTGTGTGATGTGGGGGTGTAGTATGTAGGGTCAGTGTAGTGTGTGTGATGTGGGGGTGTAGTATGTAGGGTCAGTGTAGTGTGTGTGATGTGGGGTGTAGTATGTAGGGTCAGTGTAGTGTGTGTGATGTGGGGGTGTAGTATGTAGGGTCAGTGTAGTGTGTGTGATGTGGGGGGTGTAGTATGTAGGGTCAGTGTAGTGTGTGTGATGTGGGGGTGTAGTATGTAGTGTCAGTGTAGTGTGTGTGATGTGGGGTGTAGTATGTAGGGTCAGTGTAGTGTGTGTGATGTGGGGGTGTAGTATGTAGGGTCAGTGTACTGTGTGTGAAGTGGGGGTGTAGTATGTAGGGTCAGTGTAGTGTGTGATGTGGGGGTGTAGTATGTAGGGTCAGTGTAGTGTGTGATGTGGGGGTGTAGTATGTAGGGTCAGTGTAGTGTGTGATGTGGGGGTGTAGTATGTAGGGTCAGTGTAGTGTGTGTGACGTGGGGGTGTAGTATGTAGGGTCAGTGTAGTGTGTGATGTGGGGGTGTAGTATGTAGGGTCAGTGTAGTGTGTGATGTGGGGGTGTAGTATGTAGGGTCAGTGTAGTGTGTGATGTGGGGGTGTAGTATGTAGGGTCAGTGTAGTGTGTGATGTGGGGGTGTAGTATGTAGGGTCAGTGTAGTGTGTGATGTGGGGGTGTAGTATGTAGGGTCAGTGTAGAGTGTGTGATGTGGGGGTGTAGTATGTAGGGTCAGTGTAGTGTGTGTGATGTGGGGGTGTAGTATGTAGGGTCAGTGTAGTGTGTGTGATGTGGGGGTGTAGTATGTAGGGTCAGTGTAGTGTGTGTGATGTGGGGGTGTAGTATGTAGGGTCAGTGTAGTATATGTGATGTGGGAGTGTAGTATGTAGGGTCAGTGTAGTGTGTGATGTGGGGGTGTAGTATGTAGGGTCAGTGTAGTGTGTGTGATGTGGGGGTGTAGTATGTAGGGTCAGTGTAGTGTGTGATGTGGGGGTGTAGTATGTAGGGTCAGTGTAGTGTGTGTGATGTGGGGGTGTAGTATGTAGGGTCAGTGTAGTGTGTGTGATGTGGGGGTGTAGTATGTAGGGTCAGTGTAGTGGGGGGTGTAGTATGTAGGGTCAGTGTAGTGTGTGTGATGTGGGGGTGTAGTATGTAGGGTCAGTGTAGTGGGGGGTGTAGTATGTAGGGTCAGTGTAGTGTGTGTGATGTGGGGGTGTAGTATGTAGGGTCAGTGTAGTGTGTGTGATGTGGGGGTGTAGTATGTAGGGTCAGTGTAGTGTGTGTGATGTGGGGGGTGTAGTATGTAGGGTCAGTGTAGTGTGTGTGATGTGGGGGTGTAGTATGTAGGGTCAGTGTAGTGTGTGTGATGTGGGGGGTGTAGTATGTAGGGTCAGTGTAGTGTGTGTGATGTGGGGGTGTAGTATGTAGGGTCAGTGTAGTGTGTGTGATGTGGGGTGTAGTATGTAGGGTCAGTGTAGTGTGTGATGTGGGGGTGCAGTATGTAGGGTCAGTGTAGTGTGTGTGATGTGGGGGGTGTAGTATGTAGGGTCAGTGTAGTGTGTGATGTGGGGGTGTAGTATGTAGGGTCAGTGTAGTGTGGGTGATGTGGGGGTGTAGTATGTAGGGTCAGTGTAGTGTGTGTGATGTGGGGGGTGTAGTATGTAGGGTCAGTGTAGTGTGTGATGTGGGGGTGCAGTATGTAGGGTCAGTGTAGTGTGTGATGTGGGGTTTAGTATGTAGGGTCAGTGTAGTGTGTGTGATGTGGGGGTGTAGTATGTAGGGTCAGTGTAGTGTGTGTGATGTGGGGTGTAGTATGTAGGGTCAGTGTAGTGTGTGATGTGGGGGTGTAGTATGTAGGGTCAGTGTACTGTGTGTGATGTGGGGGTGTAGTATGTAGGGTCAGTGTAGTGTGTGTGATGTGGGGTGTAGTATGTAGGGTCAGTGTAGTGTGTGTGATGTGGGGTGTAGTATGTAGGGTCAGTGTAGTGTGTGTGATGTGGGGGTGTAGTATGTAGGGTCAGTGTAGTGTGTGTGATGTGGGGGTGTAGTATGTAGGGTCAGTGTAGTGTGTGTGATGTGGGGGTGTAGTATGTAGGGTCAGTGTAGTGTGTGTGATGTGGGGGTGTAGTATGTAGGGTCAGTGTAGTGTGTGTGATGTGGGGGTGTAGTATGTAGGGTCAGTGTAGTGTGTGATGTGGGGGTGTAGTATGTAGGGTCAGTGTACTGTGTGTGATGTGGGGGTGTAGTATGTAGGGTCAGTGTAGTATGTGTGATGTGGGGGTGTAGTATGTAGGGTCAGTGTAGTGTGTGATGTGGGGGTGTAGTATGTAGGGTCAGTGTAGAGTGTGTGATGTGGGGGTGTAGTATGTAGGGTCAGTGTAGTGTGTGTGATGTGGGGGTGTAGTATGTAGGGTCAGTGTAGTGTGTGTGATGTGGGGGTGTAGTATGTAGGGTCAGTGTAGTGTGTGTGATGTGGGGGTGTAGTATGTAGGGTCAGTGTAGTGTGTGTGATGTGGGGGTGTAGTATGTAGGGTCAGTGTAGAATATGTGATGTGGGGGTGTAGTATGTAGGGTCAGTGTAGTGTGTGTGATGTGTAGTGTAGTATGTAGGGTCAGTGTAGAGTGTGTGATGTGGGGGTGTAGTATGTAGGGTCAGTGTAGTGTGTGTGATGTGGGGGTGTAGTATGTAGGGTCAGTGTAGTGTGTGATGTGGGGGTGTAGTATGTAGGGTCAGTGTAGTGTGTGTGATGTGGGGTGTAGTATGTAGGGTCAGTGTAGTGTGTGTGATGTAGGGGTGTAGTATGTAGGGTCAGTGTAGTGTGTGATGTGGGGTTTAGTATGTAGGGTCAGTGTAGTGTGTGTGATGTGGGGGTGTAGTATGTAGGGTCAGTGTAGTGTGTGTGATGTGGGGGTGTAGTATGTAGGGTCACTGTAGTGTGTGTGATGTGGGGGTGTAGTATGTAGGGTCAGTGTAGTGTGTGTGATGTGGGGGGTGTAGTATGTAGGGTCAGTGTAGTGTGTGATGTGGGGGTGTAGTATGTAGGGTCAGTGTAGTATATGTGATGTGGGGGTGTAGTATGTAGGGTCAGTGTAGTGTGTGTGATGTGGGGGTGTAGTATGTAGGGTCAGTGTAGTGTGTGTGATGTGGGGGGTGTAGTATGTAGGGTCAGTGTAGTGTGTGTGATGTGGTGGTGTAGTATGTAGGGTCAGTGTAGTGTGTGTGATGTGGGGGTGTAGTATGTAGGGTCAGTGTAGTATATGTGATGTGGGGGGTGTAGTATGTAGGGTCAGTGTAGTGTGTGTGATGTGGTGGTGTAGTATGTAGGGTCAGTGTAGTGTGTGTGATGTGGGGGTGTAGTATGTAGGGTCAGTGTAGTGTGTGTGATGTGGGGGTGTAGTATGTAGGGTCAGTGTAGTGTGTGTGATGTGGGGTGTAGTATGTAGGGTCAGTGTAGTGTGTGTGATGTGGGGGGTGTAGTATGTAGGGTCAGTGTAGTGTGTGTGATGTGGGGGTGTAGTATGTAGGGTCAGTGTAGTGTGTGTGATGTGGGGGTGTAGTATGTAGGGTCAGTGTAGTGTGTGATGTGGGGGGTGTAGTATGTAGGGTCAGTGTAGTGTGTGTGATGTGGGGGTGTAGTATGTAGGGTCAGTGTAGTGTGTGATGTGGGGGTGTAGTATGTAGGGTCAGTGTAGTGTGTGTGATGTGGGGTTTAGTATGTAGGGTCAGTGTAGTGTGTGATGTGGGGGTGTAGTATGTAGGGTCAGTGTAGTGTGTGTGATGTGGGGGTGTAGTATGTAGGGTCAGTGTAGTGTGTGTGATGTGGGGTGTAGTATGTAGGGTCAGTGTAGTGTGTGTGATGTGGGGGTGTAGTATGTAAGGTCAGTGTAGTGTGTGATGTGGGGGGTGTAGTATGAAGGGTCAGTGTAGTGTGTGTGATGTGGGGGTGTAGTATGTAGGGTCAGTGTAGTGTGTGTGATGTGGGGGTGTAGTATGTAGGGTCAGTGTAGTGTGTGTGATGTGGGTGTAGTATGTAGGGTCAGTGTAGTGTGTGTGATGTGGGGGTGTAGTATGTAGGGTCAGTGTAGTGTGTGTGACGTGGGGGTGTAGTATGTAGGGTCAGTGTAGTGTGTGTGATGTGGGGGTGTAGTATGTAGGGTCACTGTAGTGTGTGTGATGTAGGGGTGTAGTATGTAGGGTCAGTGTAGTGTGTGTGATGTGGGGGGTGTAGTATGTAGGGTCAGTGTAGTGTGTGATGTGGGGGTGTAGGGTGTAGGGTCAGTGTAGTGTGTGTGATGTGGGGTGTAGTATGTAGGGTCAGTGTAGTGTGTGTGATGTGGGGTGTAGTATGTAGGGTCAGTGTAGTGTGTGATGTGGGGGTGTAGTATGTAGGGTCAGTGTAGTATATGTGATGTGGGGGTGTAGTATGTAGGGTCAGTGTAGTGTGTGATGTGGGGGTGTAGTATGTAGGGTCAGTGTAGTGTGTGTGATGTGGGGGTGTAGTATGTAGGGTCAGTGTAGTGTGTGATGTGGGGGTGTAGTATGTAGGGTCAGTGTAGTGTGTGTGATGTGGGGGGTGTAGTATGTAGGGTCAGTGTAGTGTGTGATGTGGGGGTGTAGGGTGTAGGGTCAGTGTAGTGTGTGTGATGTGGGGTGTAGTATGTAGGGTCAGTGTAGTGTGTGTGATGTGGGGTGTAGTATGTAGGGTCAGTGTAGTGTGTGATGTGGGGGTGTAGTATGTAGGGTCAGTGTAGTGTGTGTGATGTGGGGTGTAGTATGTAGGGTCAGTGTAGTGTGTGTGATGTGGGTGTAGTATGTAGGGTCAGTGTAGTGTGTGTGATGTGGGGGTGTAGTATGTAGGGTCAGTGTAGTGTGTGTGATGTGGGGGTGTAGTATGAAGGGTCAGTGTAGTGTGTGATGTGGGGGGTGTAGTATGTAGGGTCAGTGTAGTGTGTGATGTTGGGGTGTAGTATGTAGGGTCAGTGTAGTGTGTGTGATGTGGGGGTGTAGTATGTAGGGTCAGTGTAGTGTGTGTGATGTGGGGGTGTAGTATGTAGGGTCAGTGTAGTGTGTGTAATGTGGGGGGTGTAGTATGTAGGGTCAGTGTAGTGTGTGTGATGTGGGGTGTAGTATGTAGGGTCAGTGTAGTGTGTGTGATGTGGGGGTGTAGTATGTAGGGTCAGTGTAGTGTGTGATGTGGGGGTGTAGTATGTAGGGTCAGTGTAGTGTGTGTGATGTGGGGGTGTAGTATGTAGGGTCAGTGTAGTGTGTGTGATGTGGGGGTGTAGTATGTAGGGTCAGTGTAGTGTGTGATGTGGGGGTGTAGTATGTAGGGTCAGTGTAGTGTGTGTGATGTGGGGTGTAGTATGTAGGGTCAGTGTAGTGTGTGTGATGTGGGAGTGTAGTATGTAGGGTCAGTGTAGTGAGTGTGATGTGGGGGTGTAGTATGTAGGGTCAGTGTAGTGTGTGTGATGTGGGAGTGTAGTATGTAGGGTCAGTGTAGTGTGTGTGATGTGGGGGTGTAGTATGTAGGGTCAGTGTAGTGTGTGTGATGTGTGGGGTGTAGTATGTAGGGTCAGTGTAGTGTGTGATGTGGGGGTGTAGTATGTAGGGTCAGTGTAGTGTGTGATGTGGGGGTGTAGTATGTAGGGTCAGTGTAGTGTGTGATGTGGGGGTGTAGTATGTAGGGTCAGTGTAGTGTGTGTGATGTGGGGGGTGTAGTATGTAGGGTCAGTGTAGTGTGTGTGATGTGGGGGTGTAGTATGTAGGGTCAGTGTAGTGTGTGTGATGTGGGGGTGTAGTATGTAGGGTCAGTGTAGTGTGTGTGATGTGGGGGTGTAGTATGTAGGGTCAGTGTAGTGTGTATGATGTGGGGGTGTAGTATGTAGGGTCAGTGTAGTGTGTGATGTGGGGGTGTAGTATGTAGGGTCAGTGTAGTGTGTGTGATGTGGGGGGTGTAGCATGTAGGGTCAGTGTAGTGTGTGATGTGGGGGTGTAGTATGTAGGGTCAGTGTAGTGTGTGATGTGGGGGTGTAGTATGTAGGGTCAGTGTAGTATGTGTGATGTGGGGGTGTAGTATGTAGGGTCAGTGTAGTGTGTGTAATGTGGGGGTGTAGTATGTAGGGTCAGTGTAGTGTGTGATGTGGGGGTGTAGTATGTAGGGTCAGTGTAGTGTGTGATGTGGGGGTGTAGTATGTAGGGTCAGTGTAGTGTGTGTGATGTGTAGTGTAGTATGTAGGGTCAGTGTAGTGTGTGATGTGGGGGGTGTAGTATGTAGGGTCAGTGTAGTGTGTGTGATGTGGGGGTGTAGTATGTAGTGTCAGTGTAGTGTGTGTGATGTGGGGGTGTAGTATGTAGGGTCAGTGTAGAATATGTGATGTGGGGGTGTAGTATGTAGGGTCAGTGTAGTATATGTGATGTGGGGGTGTAGTATGTAGGGTCAGTGTAGTGTGTGAGATGTGGGGGTGTAGTATGTAGGGTCAGTGTAGTGTGTGATGTGGGGGTGTAGTATGTAGGGTCAGTGTAGTGTGTGATGTGGGGGTGTAGTATGTAGGGTCAGTGTAGTGTGTGTGATGTGGGGGGTGTAGTATGTAGGGTCAGTGTAGTGTGTGATGTGGGGGTGTAGTATGTAGGGTCAGTGTAGTGTGTGATGTGGGGGTGTAGTATGTAGGGTCAGTGTAGTGTGTGATGTGGGGGTGTAGTATGTAGGGTCAGTGTAGTGTGTGATGTGGGGGTGTAGTATGTAGGGTCAGTGTAGTGTGTGTGATGTGGGGGGTGTAGTATGTAGGGTCAGTGTAGTGTGTGATGTGGGGGTGTAGTATGTAGGGTCAGTGTAGTGTGTGTGATGTGGGGGTGTAGTATGTAGGGTCAGTGTAGTGTGTGTGATGTGGGGGTGTAGTATGTAGGGTCAGTGTAGTGTGTGTGATGTGGGGGTGTAGTATGTAGGGTCAGTGTAGTGTGTGTAATGTGGGGGTGTAGTATGTAGGGTCAGTGTAGTGTGTGTGATGTGGGGGGTGTAGTATGTAGGGTCAGTGTAGTGTGTGTGATGTGGGGGTGTAGTATGTAGGGTCAGTGTAGTGTGTGTGATGTGGGGGTGTAGTATGTAGGGTCAGTGTAGTGTGTGTGATGTGGGGGTGTAGTATGTAGGGTCAGTGTAGTGTGTGTGATGTGGGGGTGTAGTATGTAGGGTCAGTGTAGTGTGTGTGATGTGGGGGTGTAGTATGTAGGGTCAGTGTAGTGTGTGTGATGTGGGGGTGTAGTATGTAGGGTCAGTGTAGTGTGTGTGATGTGGGGGTGTAGTATGTAGGGTCAGTGTAGTGTGTGTGATGTGGGGGTGTAGTATGTAGGGTCAGTGTAGTGTGTGTGATGTGGGGGTGTAGTATGTAGGGTCAGTGTAGTGTGTGATGTGGGGGGTGTAGTATGTAGGGTCAGTGTAGTGTGTGATGTGGGGGTTTAGTATGTAGGGTCAGTGTAGTGTGTGTGATGTGGGGGTGTAGTATGTAGGGTCAGTGTAGTGTGTGATGTGGGGGTGTAGTATGTAGGGTCAGTGTAGTGTGTGATGTGGGGGTGTAGTATGTAGGGTCAGTGTAGTGTGTGTGATGTGTAGTGTAGTATGTAGGGTCAGTGTAGTGTGTGTGATGTGGGAGTGCAGTATGTAGGGGTCAGTGTAGTGTGTGTGATGTGGGGGTGTAGTATGTAGGGTCAGTGTAGTGTGTGTGATGTGGGGTGTAGTATGTAGGGTCAGTGTAGTGTGTGTGATGTGGGGGTGTAGTATGTAGGGTCAGTGTAGTGTGTGTGATGTGGGGGTGTAGTATGTAGGGTCAGTGTAGTGTGTGTGATGTGGGGTGTAGTATGTAGGGTCAGTGTAGTGTGTGTGATGTGGGGGTGTAGTATGTAGGGTCAGTGTAGTGTGTGATGTGGGGGTGTAGTATGTAGGGTCAGTGTAGTGTGTGTGATGTGGGGGTGTAGTATGTAGGGTCAGTGTAGTGTGTGTGATGTGGGGGTGTAGTATGTAGGGTCAGTGTAGTGTGTGATGTGGGGGTGTAGTATGTAGGGTCAGTGTA
The DNA here is from genome assembly GCA_029206835.1 of Rana muscosa. Lineage (NCBI taxonomy): Eukaryota > Metazoa > Chordata > Amphibia > Anura > Ranidae > Rana > Rana muscosa. The sequence continues at coordinate 3,609,283 of CM055117.1, read as the reverse complement.
GTGTGTGTGATGTGGGGGTGTAGTATGTAGGGTCAGTGTAGTGTGTGTGATGTGGGGTTTAGTATGTAGGGTCAGTGTAGTGTGTGTGATGTGGGGGTGTAGTATGTAGGGTCAGTGTAGTGTGTGATGTGGGGGTGTAGTATGTAGGGTCAGTGTAGTGTGTGTGATGTGGGGGTGTAGTATGTAGGGTCAGTGTAGTGTGTGTGATGTGGGGGTGTAGTATGTAGGGTCAGTGTAGTGTGTGATGTGGGGGGTGTAGTATGTAGGGTCAGTGTAGTGTGTGATGTGGGGGTGTAGTATGTAGGGTCAGTGTAGTGTGTGATGTGGGGGTGTAGTATGTAGGGTCAGTGTAGTGTGTGTGATGTGGGGGTGTAGTATGTAGGGTCAGTGTAGTGTGTGTGATGTGGGGGTGTAGTATGTAGGGTCATTGTAGTGTGTGTGATGTGGGGGTGTAGTATGTAGGGTCAGTGTAGTGTGTGTGATGTGGGGGTGTAGTATGTAGGGTCAGTGTAGTGTGTGTAATGTGGGGGTATAGTATGTAGGGTCAGTGTAGTGTGTATGATGTGGGGGTGTAGTATGTAGGGTCAGTGTAGTGTGTGTGATGTGGGGGGTGTAGTATGTAGGGTCAGTGTAGTATGTGTGATGTGGGGTGTAGTATGTAGGGTCAGTGTAGTGTGTGATGTGGGGGTGTAGTATGTAGGGTCAGTGTAGTGTGTGTGATGTGGGGGTGTAGTATGTAGGGTCAGTGTAGTATGTGTGATGTGGGGTGTAGTATGTAAGGTCAGTGTAGTGTGTGTGATGTGGGGGTGTAGTATGTAGGGTCAGTGTAGTGTGTGATGTGGGGGTGTAGTATGTAGGGTCAGTGTAGTGTGTGATGTGGGGGTGTAGTATGTAGGGTCAGTGTAGTGTGTGTGATGTGGGGGGTGTAGTATGTAGGGTCAGTGTAGTGTGTGATGTGGGGGTGTAGTATGTAGGGTCAGTGTAGTGTGTGATGTGGGGGTGTAGTATGTAGGGTCAGTGTAGTGTGTGTGATGTGGGGGGTGTAGTATGTAGGGTCAGTGTAGTGTGTGTAATGTGGGGGTGTAGTATGTAGGGTCAGTGTAGTGTGTGTGTGATGTGGGGTCAGTGTAGTGTGTGTGATGTGGGGGTGTAGTATGTAGGGTCAGTGTAGTGTGTGATGTGGGGGTGTAGTATGTAGGGTCAGTGTAGTGTGTGTGATGTGGGGGTGTAGTATGTAGGGTCAGTGTAGTGTGTGTGTGATGTGGGGGTGTAGTATGTAGGGTCAGTGTAGTGTGTGTGATGTGGGGGTGTAGTATGTAGGGTCAGTGTAGTGTGTGTGATGTGGGGGGGTGTAGTATGTAGGGTCACTGTAGTGTGTGATGTGGGGGTGTAGTATGTAGGGTCAGTGTAGTGTGTGTGATGTGGGGGTGTAGTATGTAGGGTCAGTGTAGTGTGTGTGATGTGGGGGTGTAGTATGTAGGGTCAGTGTAGTGTGTGTGATGTGGGGTTTAGTATGTAGGGTCAGTGTAGTGTGTGATGTGGGGGTGTAGTATGTAGGGTCAGTGTAGTGTGTGATGTGGGGGTGTAGTATGTAGGGTCAGTGTAGTGTGTGTGATGTGTAGTGTAGTATGTAGGGTCAGTGTAGTGTGTGTGATGTGGGGGTGTAGTATGTAGGGTCAGTGTAGTGTGTGTGATGTGGGGGTGTAGTATGTAGGGTCAGTGTAGTGTGTGTGATGTGGGGGGTGTAGTATGTAGGGTCAGTGTAGTGTGTGTGATGTGGGAGTGTAGTATGTAGGGTCAGTGTAGTGTGTGATGTTGGGGTGTAGTATGTAGGGTCAGTGTAGTGTGTATGATGTGGGGGTGTAGTATGTAGGGTCAGTGTAGTGTGTGATGTTGGGGTGTAGTATGTAGGGTCAGTGTAGTGTGTGTGATGTGAGGGTGTAGTATGTAGGGTCAGTGTAGTGTGTGTAATGTGGGGGTGAAGTATGTAGGGTCAGTGTAGTGTGTGTGATGTGGGGGTGTAGTATGTAGGGTCAGTGTAGTGTGTGTGATGTGGGGGTGTAGTATGTAGGGTCACTGTAGTGTGTGTGATGTAGGGGTGTAGTATGTAGGGTCAGTGTAGCGTGTGTGATGTGGGGTGTAGTATGTAGGGTCAGTGTAGTGTGTGATGTGGGGGTGTAGTATGTAGGGTCAGTGTAGTGTGTGTGATGTGGGGGGTGTAGTATGTAGAGTCAGTGTAGTGTGTGTGATGTGGGGGGTGTAGTATGTAGGGTCAGTGTAGTGTGTGTGATGTGGGGTGTAGTATGTAGGGTCAGTGTAGTGTGTGATGTAGGGGTGTAGTATGTAGGGTCAGTGTAGTGTGTGTGATGTGGGGTGTAGTATGTAGGGTCAGTGTAGTGTGTGATGTGGGGGTGTAGTATGTAGGGTCAGTGTAGTGTGTGTGATGTGGGGGTGTAGTATGTAGGGTCAGTGTAGTGTGTGTGATGTGGGGGGTGTAGTATGTAGGGTCAGTGTAGTGTGTGATGTGGGGGTGTAGTATGTAGGGTCAGTGTAGTGTGTGTGATGTGGGGGTGTAGTATGTAGGGTCAGTGTAGTGTGTGTGATGTGGGGTGTAGTATGTAGGGTCAGTGTAGTGTGTGATGTGGGGGTGTAGTATGTAGGGTCAGTGTAGTGTGTGATGTGGGGGGTGTAGTATGTAGGGTCAGTGTAGTGTGTGTGTAATGTGGGGGGTGTAGTATGTAGGGTCAGTGTAGTGTGTGATGTGGGGGTGTAGTATGTAGGGTCAGTGTAGTGTGTGATGTGGGGGTGTAGTATGTAGGGTCAGTGTAGTGTGTGTGATGTGGGGGGTGTAGCATGTAGGGTCAGTGTAGTGTGTGTGATGTGGGGTGTAGTATGTAGGGTCAGTGTAGTGTGTGTGATGTGGGGGTGTAGTATGAAGGGTCAGTGTAGTGTGTGTGATGTGGGGGTGTAGTATGTAGGGTCAGTGTAGTGTGTGTGTGATGTGGGGGGTGTAGTATGTAGGGTCAGTGTAGTGTGTGATGTTGGGGTGTAGTATGTAGGGTCAGTGTAGTGTGTGTGATGTTGGGGTGTAGTATGTAGGGTCAGTGTAGTGTGTCTGATGTGGGGGTGTAGTATGTAGGGTCAGTGTAGTGTGTGTGATGTGGGGGTGTAGTATGTAGGGTCAGTGTAGTGAGTGTGATGTGGGGTGTAGTATGTAGGGTCAGTGTAGTGAGTGTGATGTGGGGGTGTAGTATGTAGGGTCAGTGTAGTGTGTGTGATGTGGGGGGTGTAGTATGTAGGGTCAGTGTAGTGTGTGTGATGTGGGGATGTAGTATGTAGGGTCAGTGTAGTGTGTGTGATGTGGGGGTGTAGTATGTAGGGTCAGTGTAGTGTGTGTGATGTGGGGGGTGTAGTATGTAGGGTCAGTGTAGTGTGTGTGATGTGGGGGGTGTAGTATGTAGGGTCAGTGTAGTGTGTGTGATGTGGGGGGTGTAGTATGTAGGGTCAGTGTAGTGTGTGTGATGTGGGGGGTGTAGTATGTAGGGTCAGTGTAGTGTGTGTGATGTGGGGTGTAGTATGTAGGGTCAGTGTAGTGTGTGTGATGTGGGGGGTGTAGTATGTAGGGTCAGTGTAGTGTGTGTGATGTGGGGGTGTAGTATGTAGGGTCAGTGTAGTGTGTGTGATGTGGGGATGTAGTATGTAGGGTCAGTGTAGTGTGTGTGATGTGGGGGTGTAGTATGTAGGGTCAGTGTAGTGTGTGTGATGTGGGGGGTGTAGTATGTAGGGTCAGTGTAGTGTGTGTGATGTGGGGGGTGTAGTATGTAGGGTCAGTGTAGTGTGTGTGATGTGGGGGGTGTAGTATGTAGGGTCAGTGTAGTGTGTGTGATGTGGGGGGTGTAGTATGTAGGGTCAGTGTAGTGTGTGTGATGTGGGGTGTAGTATGTAGGGTCAGTGTAGTGTGTGTGATGTGGGGGTGTAGTATGTAGGGTCAGTGTAGTGTGTGTGATGTGGGGGTGTAGTATGTAGGGTCAGTGTAGTGTGTGTGATGTGGGGGTGTAGTATGTAGGGTCAGTGTAGTGTGTGTGATGTGGGGGTGTAGTATGTAGGGTCAGTGTAGTGTGTGATGTGGGGGTGTAGTATGTAGGGTCAGTGTAGTGTGTGTGACGTGGGGTGTAGTATGTAGTGTCAGTGTAGTGTGTGTGATGTGGGGGTGTAGTATGTAGGGTCAGTGTAGTGTGTGATGTGGGGTGTAGTATGTAGGGTCAGTGTAGTGTGTGTGATGTGGGGGTGTAGTATGTAAGGTCAGTGTAGTGTGTGTGATGTGGGGGTGTAGTATGTAGGGTCAGTGTAGTGTGTGTGATGTGGGGGTGTAGTATGTAGTGTCAGTGTAGTGTGTGTGATGTGGGGGTGTAGTATGTAGGGTCAGTGTAGTGTGTGTGATGTGGGGGTGTAGTATGTAGGGTCAGTGTAGTGTGTGATGTGGGGGTGTAGTATGTAGGGTCAGTGTAGTGTGTGTGATGTGGGGGTGTAGTATGTAGGGTCAGTGTAGTGTGTGTGATGTGGGGGTGTAGTATGTAGGGTCAGTGTAGTGTGTGTGATGTGGGGTGTAGTATGTAGGGTCAGTGTAGTGTGTGTGATGTGGGGGTGTAGTATGTAGGGTCAGTGTAGTGTGTGTGATGTGGGGGTGTAGTATGTAGGGTCAGTGTAGTGTGTGTGATGTGGGGGTGTAGTATGTAGGGTCAGTGTAGTGTGTGTGATGTGGGGGTGTAGTATGTAGGGTCAGTGTAGTGTGTGTGATGTGGGGGTGTAGTATGTAGGGTCAGTGTAGTGTGTGTGATGTGGGGGGTGTAGTATGTAGGGTCAGTGTAGTGTGTGTGATGTGGGGGTGTAGTATGTAGGGTCAGTGTAGTGTGTGTGATGTGGGGGGTGTAGTATGTAGGGTCAGTGTAGTGTGTGATGTGGGGGTGTAGTATGTAGGGTCAGTGTAGTGTGTGTGATGTGGGGGTGTAGTATGTAGGGTCAGTGTAGTGTGTGTGATGTGGGGGTGTAGTATGTAGGGTCAGTGTAGTGTGTGATGTGGGGGTGTAGTATGTAGGGTCAGTGTAGTGTGTGTGATGTGGGGGTGTAGTATGTAGGGTCAGTGTAGTGTGTGTGATGTGGGGGTGTAGTATGTAGGGTCAGTGTAGTGTGTGTGATGTGGGGGTGTAGTATGTAGGGTCAGTGTAGTGTGTGTGATGTGGGGGTGTAGTATGTAGGGTCAGTGTAGTGTGTGTGATGTGGGGGTGTAGTATGTAGGGTCAGTGTAGTGTGTGTGATGTGGGGGTGTAGTATGTAGTGTCAGTGTAGTGTGTGTGATGTGGGGTGTAGTATGTAGGGTCAGTGTAGTGTGTGTGATGTGGGGGTGTAGTATGTAGGGTCAGTGTATGTGATGTGGAAGTGGGGGTAGTGTAGTATGTAGGGTCAGTGTAGTGTGTGATGTGGGGGTGTAGTATGTAGGGTCAGTGTAGTGTGTGATGTGGGGGTGTAGTATGTAGGGTCAGTGTAGTGTGTGTGACGTGGGGGTGTAGTATGTAGGGTCAGTGTAGTGTGTGATGTGGGGGTGTAGTATGTAGGGTCAGTGTAGTGTGTGATGTGGGGGTGTAGTATGTAGGGTCAGTGTAGTGTGTGATGTGGGGGTGTAGTATGTAGGGTCAGTGTAGTGTGTGATGTGGGGGTGTAGTATGTAGGGTCAGTGTAGTGTGTGATGTGGGGGTGTAGTATGTAGGGTCAGTGTAGAGTGTGTGATGTGGGGGTGTAGTATGTAGGGTCAGTGTAGTGTGTGTGATGTGGGGGTGTAGTATGTAGGGTCAGTGTAGTGTGTGTGATGTGGGGGTGTAGTATGTAGGGTCAGTGTAGTGTGTGTGATGTGGGGGTGTAGTATGTAGGGTCAGTGTAGTATATGTGATGTGGGAGTGTAGTATGTAGGGTCAGTGTAGTGTGTGATGTG